>CM053276.1:45585651-46043663 GCA_028583415.1 Protea cynaroides
GACTACCACCCGACTGAGCGACAGAGTTCGTTATAGACCTGATACTCGGAGCCACATTAGTTTCTAAAGCACCCTATCGAATGGCTCCTACTGAACTGAAGAAATTGAAGGTATAGTTACAAGAATTATTGGACAAGGGTTACATCAGACCTAGCATATCACCATGGGGAGTGCCAGTATTATTTGTAAAGAAGAAGGATGGTAGTGTTCGATTATGTATAGACTGTCGGGAACTGAATAAGCTGACAATCAAGAATCGATACCCATTGCCTCGGATTGTTGACTTGTTCGATCAGTTGCAAGGTGCCAAGGTGTTCTCCAAGATTGATCTTCGGTCAGGATACCATCAGTTGAAGATTAAGGACGGTGATATTCCAAAGACAGCATTCAGAATAAGATATTGACATTATGAATTTTTAGTCATGTCTTTTGGATTGACTAACGCACCCGCAACCTTTATGGAACTCATGAATCGAGTATTCCATGATATGTTGGATACGTCAGTCATTGTGTTTATTGATGATATATTGTTCTACTCCAAGGAAAAGGAAACTCATGTCATGAATCTAAGAGCCGCTCTGCAGCGATTAAGGAAAGAGAAGCCTTACGCCAAATTTACAAAGTGTGAGTTTTGGTTAAAGGAGGTCGCTTTCTTAGGCCATGTTGTATCCGCTGAAGGAATTAAAGTGGATCCTAGCAAGATTGAAGCCATTGAGAAGTGGGAAGCACCAAAGAGCGTGGCAGAAATTAGAAGTTTCCTAGGTCTAGCTAGGTATTATCGACGATTCGTGGAAGACTATTCCAGAATTATCGTACCTCTTACCAGTTTGACTAAGAAAGGAGAAAAGTTTGTTTGGACAGATAAATGTGAGAAAAGTTTCCAAACATTGAAGGCTAGATTGATATCTGCTTTGATATTGACTATTCCTATTCTAGGACAGCCATTTATCTTGTACACTGATGCGTCGGGATTAGGTTTAGGATGTGTACTTATGCAAGGAGAACAAATAATTGCATATGCTTCAAGACAACTGAAGACACATGAGAAGAATTATCTCACTCATGACTTGGAATTAGTGGCAGTAGTACATGCTGTCAAGATATGGAGACATTATTTGTACGGAGAGAAATTTCAGATTAAATCAGATCATAAGAGTCTCACTTATCTTTTTAATCAGAAGGAGTTGAACATGCGACAAAGAAGATGGCTGGAATTATTAAAGGATTATGATTGTGATATCCAGTATCATCCAAGAAAGACTAATGTAGTTGCTGATGCGCTAAGCAGAAAAGCAATGATAAAATCTCAAGGAGAGGTTAACACAACTGCAGCAATGTGTACTACAGGAAAAGTGTTCAATTACGATAATGAGCAGTTCGTGATAGATGCACCGGGTGAATCAACCAACCAAGGGTTTATTCATCGGTTTTCAAATATGTTCACAACGTTGAAGATTGTACCTAATATAATTGATGAAGTGAAAGCAACTATTAGATCAGATCCTTATCTAAGAACGGTACAAGAAGACATCGAAAAAGGTAGGACTATTCCTGAGTTCACCTTAGATGATGAAAAGGTGCTGAAGTACAAAGGAAGAATATGTGTTCCTGAAACAGAAAATTTGGACATTAGACACTGACTAATGAAGGAAGCTCGTACCACCACCTATTCGGTACATCCTGGAAGTACAAAGATGTATCATGATTTGAAGAAATTATATTGGTGGAGAGGAATGAAAGCAGATGTAGTTAAATTTGTGTCTCAATGCCTAAATTATTAGAGGGTGAAGGCTGAACGACAAAGACCTGCAGGACTATTGCAACCGCTGCCAGAACCAGCATGTAAATGGGACTGCATCACTATGGACTTTGTCACCGGGTTACCATTGACTCCTCGAGTAGTTAACGCGGTCTGGGTGATTGTAGATCATCTGACTATGACAGCTCGCTTTATAGCAATACGACCACAGTATACCCTGGAGAGGTTAGCCAAGCTATATGTAGATAACATTGTCAGATTACATAGTGTACCTGAAAGCATTGTGTCCGACAGAGACCCACACTTTACTTCAATATTTTGGGAAGGATTGCAAAAGGCTATGGGTACAACGTTGAAGTTTAGTACTGCATTCCATCCTCAGACAGACGGACAGTCAGAGCATACCATTTAGATTTTAAAAGACATGCTTCGAGCCTGTGTAATTGATTTTAAAGGATCATGGGATGAGAAAGTACCATTAATCGAGTTCGCCTATAACAACAGCTATCAGGCTACTATACACATGTCACCTTATGAAGCACTGTATGGGAGGAAGTGTCAAACTACTTTGTTCTGGAATGAAGTTGGTGAACGCAGCATCGTTGGACCAGAATTTTTTGAAGAGACCTGTCCAGTAATCGACATTATCAAGGAAAGAGTTAGAACGGCTCAGAATCGTCAGAAACAATACACAGATACTCGACGCCAAGACCTTGAATTTGTCATAGGCGACAAGGTATTCTTGAAAGTATCACCTATGCGGGGTTTAAAACTATTCGGACAGAAAGGGAAGCTAAGTCCGAGATATGTCGGGTCATATGAGATTCTAGCCAAACGTGGAAAAGTGGCTTATCAGTTAGCACTACCACCATCTATGTCAAGTGTGCATGATGTATTTCATATCTCCTTATTAAAGAAGTACATCAGAGATCCAACACACGTTTTGACAGTAGATCGACCAGATTTAACTGATGATTTGACATTCGAAGTATCACCAACTGAGATCATAAGTCGAAAGGTTCAACGTCTACAAAACCATGACATATACTATGTTAAAGTCACCTGGAGATGCCGAGATATAGAAGAGTTCACATGAGAATAATAGAATGCTATGCGGAAGAAATATCCTCACCTTTTCGACTCGAAAGGTATGTATAAATTTTGAGGATGAAATTTTTAATAAGAGGGGAGAGTTGTAAGACCCGTATCAAACTAATCGGTCTTACCTTCTTGTACCAGGTCTACCTATCATGGTCGAGCCAAGTGGACCATGTGCGTGAAGCAAATCACAAGACCAGGTATGAGTTTGACCCAAAAACAGTAAATTTGAGGGTAGGGTCGCATGCCTAAACAGGTGGGGTCGGCCCCACCTCAACAGAAGTCCAACCTATGATTTTCTAGTCGTAGGGTCGCATGACTAGAAATACGTAGGGTTGACGGATCCTGTGACCCTACGTGCGACCCTACGATGACAGAAAGAAACCATAAATTAGGAAACTTTCCTAATTTCAAGGGGTTCTTTCCTATACTCGATGGGACTTATTTTGGAGGGTTTTTCTCTATAAATAGGATGTCCCTTAGCCTCTTTCACTCCTTTTAGAACCCTAATTGAGAGTGAGAAAAGAGAAAGAGAAGGAAAATAAGAAGAGAAGGAAAATTGAAGAAAAGGCTAAGGAAGAGGAGAAGTTCAGAGAAACCTCTGAATCTCAGCCAACTTCAGGTATGAAACTAAGTCCCTTCATAAAGTAAGAGCCTAGAATAGATTAGGAAGAAGTTAGGATTTAGAGAAACCCAAATCATCCATCAATGGACATGTTCCAAAGGAATCCATGGAAGTAATCATCGTCATATCGTCATCACCTTAGCAGAACTATTACGTCGTAGGGCATTAGGGGAGGTGGTCTCGGACTGTGTAGTCTCTGACTCTGTCGGGGGGCCTTAGCTCTATCTCTATGGACGTATTGAGGGATGCTGGGGTGAGGCCTTGCATACACTATTTGACATTAGGATTGGTTAGTTGCGAGCCTAGTTTGCAAGCCCTCACCAGCAGGGGCTTACGTATTGGTATGGGTAGGGCATCAGGGGAAGTGTTATGCGATGTTTGATCCGAACACTTTAGCTCTATCTCTATTCCATGGTGGGTGCATGTGGTGCGGCAATGGTGTTTGATCCGTTGGGCGGTTCCATACATTCGTGTATAGAGGTGCGGCGGCCACCTATCCTTTCTATAGCACATTGCAAACTTATGAACCAGACCAATGATATAAATTGAATGCATGCATATGTTTGTTGCATTATTTTGTTTGCTCACTGAGCCATGATGTGTGCTCACCCTTTCGACGTTGAATGCTTTTAGTTGATGATGCAGGTACCACGGTTGAAGACTACATGAATGCTCCTATGTATGGACATGCGGTGGCGATGGACGGTGAAGTTATGGTGGAGTCGCATGATTCGTCATGCGAGTGCAATTCTTGCGTCTTCGATTAGATTTTTATTATTAAGGAAATGTAATTTTAATATTTGATTAAATATTTAATTTTGTGTCTTAGTTAATGGAGAATAATTGGATAATTTATTATTTTATAATTGTTAAACTCTTAGTTCATTAGTATAAAGACATTCGCTATTGTGTATTTACTCTGATTATTGTTGTGGATGTGTATGGTTTAAGCAAACGGACACAGCCTATTCGAGATCTTGGTTGAACCGTTGGTTAATTAGTTATTCATCACACCATTCTGAATAGTACGGAATTGGGGTGTGTCAATAGTGAGGCGTTAAGATGCCTTTGATGAGGACCTTCGATAGGTTCGAGCCTCTATGATGCCTACTCCACCATCTGCTAGTGTCCTCAGTAATCATACTATCTTTCCTTACTATTGCTTAACACCAGCATCTACCTTTTGGTACTTATCATATGTATAGGGTAACGATTTGGGTTGTGGACTGTATCCCATTTTGTGCTCACACATACACGTACACTTCTTGCTTTACTTGTGTATTATTCTCTTATTTAATTCTCATAATTGGTGACTAAATTATTGTTGTCCCTATCACTACTGTTGTTTGTACATGTCTTCTAGTTAACCTATGCATTTGCCATTGACACACGAAAATACATGTGCAGGAGAAACTTATAAGTAATACAAAGTGATTTGCTTTGATACTAGTGTTGTCATAGCCTATTCTGGAGAATCGAACGTGATATCCGGGTGAACCCTTATGTCTCCCGAATATACCCAAGATCGCTATCACAATGATTACAAAATAAATCTCACAGTCTACACATGCAATATGCATAATAATCCAAAAACAATATAATATAGCAGGAGCATTTAAATATTAATAGATGCACTAATGATAATATATCCCATACTATGTATCATATTATCCATTACAAACCAATTGTACCTTCATAAAATACTACCATATTTATATACAAATATCGAAATAAAAAAGGAGTAAATCGGTTACATTGTTCTTGATAGATATCTTCATTTACCAATAAAAATAATCACAATATCTAGGGTATATCAGGGAAGGGAGAAAGTAAGGGGAGGGCTATGTCATGCGTGCGTACTCACTATAGGTGCAGCCATTACCATACTCTCCATCAATATCTTTGGTACCAGCAACCACACTATCCAGAGGGGACTCCATGAAATCAGCTATAGAGAAATCACCTGGTGGAGAATTTGAAAAGAAGTGTCGATACTAGGGTGAGCTCATATCCTAGATTAATGAGAAATCTAGTATCACATGCAATAGACATACAACATCCAATGATATGAATGCAATTTATTTTATATTAGATCTTAGGTTTGTATTTTTACATCCTAGGCGAAGACAGAAGCTGAATAAACGACCCAGGCTGCTAAAGAATTTCTATAGGAAAACTCCCCCCTTGGGGACACCCATCCTTATAGGGTTCATCACCTCCCACCATAGACCCAACATACGCCAGCTACAGTACACCTATACATCACTGACTCCCCCTAGGGTCACCCAACCTTTGGGAGTGCAAAGCTATGCCGGTATCTTTACCCCTACTAGAGGGGCATAAGAAAAAAGAAATGGCACCATTTACGTCTATTACGTTAGTTCATTTTACTTTGGCGGCCAGCCAGTAAAAGTCCCCGGATCACCACTCTTATGGATCACCATGCCCTCACTAGCATGTTGACATAACCATCATGCTATCCACCTGCAGAGAACCCCAACTCCACTTCCATGGATCCTCGTGTCTACCACTGGCATGTTCACATTCCAAAGTGATCCATGTGCCCTCACTCCTATGCGTCACACTAACCACCATACATGGTTGTAATCCAACATGACTCGCACTCCTATGCGTCACACAAGAAACCATACATGGCTGTATAAATTTTAAATAAAACTATACTCTAATGAAAAACCCCAGCTCTACTACATGGGTCACTGTACTCCTACAAGAGCTTAGCATCAACAACGTGGGTCGTGTATTATACTCCTATACTCCACAGGTCCACCATACCCAAATAATCATACCAACATTCATAGTTGTTATAATGCAAATGCATGCTCATACATAGCAATCGTGAAAAACATATAATTAATTAACAACCTCAACATGTTACTAGTAAAGTAGACATATTATTAAAATGTCCTATGTCTAAGGACTAAACCCCTTACCTGATTGCACAACAAGTGTAGTAGTAATCCGAAGCCAAACAAAAGGCTTTACAATCAATCGAGTCAAATACCTATTTAACATATAAGGATTCGTTAAATTGGTTATATGACTTTTAAATCAACATGGACAAGCCTTATATGTCCATACGCGGGTCCCATGGAAGGCCGAGAACTAAAAGGATGGTCTTCCTAATCATTACTAGACTTATAGGCCAATACAAACTAAATCAGCAAATGGAATCAGTAGAGGGTTCAACTGGTACGAGAGACCGATTAACACTTAGACTATTTTCTAGGTAGATGACACAAGAAGAATGAGTAGATGTTCGACCATCTGGCTGGTCATTCGGTTTGTATACCGATATAAAACCTAGGATTCTAGTAGGTTTTTTTTACAGCATTGCCAGGTAACCATTCATCCTGCACTGACTCTGCCTAATTATTAAGCCTAAACGAAGAATTCGAACCAAGCGAATCCACTGGAACTGGTCGAATGGTTAGGGCTAATGCGGAGGATCGTGCCTCCAGTACGAGACTCCGGTTAGTTTATTATAATAAGCCAAGGCATTTGCCTTAGCGGAATTACAGTTCAAGCCGAACAGTCGAAGGGTCATGTTCGTAGGTTCGGTATGTGGCACCAATTCAGACCCAAAAACCAAGTCACGGATCGAGCTTGGTCTCTAAGCTTGGGAGACTTATTCTCCACTTTAATGTTCCCATCTTAGCTGCTGGGGAACTCATTCCCACTATTAATATGCACAATGGGAGCCATTTATGGCTCCAATAGCTCTCTAAATGGAGTTGGTGAACCAACACTAGGTTTTCTAGGTCATTATGCAAATCTCCATTAATAGAGCTTCAACCACCAAGCATTCTTGCATTTATTCCCTAAAGAAAATAGGAAGGAAGGGAATCATACCTTTAATAACTCCCTCAATAGAGTTGGGTAAACCTACACCTAGGTTTCTTTAGGTCATTATGGTGGCCACCATTAATGGTTCTCAACCGCCATGGCTATTAGCCATTAACACAAGGAAGAAGGAGGAAGCTACTGGCTCTTACCTCCAAGGATTGAAGCTAGGGCTTAAGTTCCTTAGCTTCAAGCTTTTCCTCTTCTTCTTCTTCTTTTCAATCTCTCACTCTCAATATTTGGGTTCCAAGAAAAGAGGAAAAGGAGGGCTTGGTCCCCCTTTTATAGGGAATCAGGGAGAGAGAAAGAGTCTGGCTCGAGTTAAACCGGCCAAAATCAATCGGATGAACATTACACCGGTACAATCCATTTGTTGGGCCAAAACAAACCCTATGGACCATCTCTTTGGTTCAGATGCTTTGGGATGTGTATCCCCTTCACCCAAGGTTTACTTGGACACCTTATACTACCAAAACACAAGTAGTAAGGACTCACCTAGGGTTTGGATACCATCATCGGGTCCACATTAGGTAATCCATCAATCGATGTGTTGAGACCTGGTACCGGAGGAATCCAAGTTAGTGAGGGAATTCTGGGTGCGGGTCTCACAGATCGCCTAGGGCAGAAAAGTGAAAAAAAAAATCAATATAAAATTTACCTTAATAATGTGATTGGATGATGTATGATGAGATGCTAGCCTCGAACAACTTAAGGAATCTCAAGGAGAAGTTTTATGACAAATATGTGTGCTTTACCAGTTTCACATCAAGCTAAAATGAAGGGAAATGGAAAAAGCATGTCGTGCTCCTATTAAACCAGAGGACACCGACATGCTGTCAACACCTACCACACCCCCCGACTGCACCTGTCTTTGTCTTGCAGCCACACATTCCATTATCCTCTGTTGTTATTCCATTTTGAATATTAATCACTTGTATATCTGCAATGCCTTTGTTATACCTTATTTGCTGACCTTGAGCATACCTTTTTGCATTGCATGATGACCTTATAGAACATTCTAGTTTGTGAAGTGATTAACACTTTAAAATAAATTCTTCCAGGTTCTAGGCAAAACCTAGTACCAATGGCTACTAACCCTAACCAAGACACTACCTCAGGTGCTGCTAAGGATCAAATACATGAGGACATGCACAAATTTCTTGAGGAGAAGCCTATACACTTCATTAGAACTCAGGAAGACCCAAGCCAGCCTCAAACTTAGGTCCAAGCCATTGAGGGATCTGTGGGAAGTCTGAAGTTATCTGACGCGATGAAGATCAAATGTGCAGCGTATCAATCGGAAAGTGAACCGTTCATGTGGTGGCAAAATATGGAACCAGTACTCCGGGAACGCAATGGTGTAGTTACGTGGGATATGTTTGAGGAAGCCTTCATAACCAATTATGCTCCCCAAGTGCCAAAGCCGGAGATAGCCACTTCTGCCAGTTTGGGAAAAAGGGAGACCAAAGGGCCTCCCAGAGGAGCTCTACTACTGAAGAAATCACGAGTACCTGTATGCTAGGACTTTCCCCAATGCATCCCGAGATGCTCTGCTTGTCACAGGATAGGTCATACTCAGGGTCAGTGCCCATACCCGATAAGCCAAGAACCTCGACTTGAGGAAAGCCAGCCATCTGTGGCTGAGAAAATGACCAATACCCCTACTGTACTAACATGTATTTCTTTTATCTCCAGAACCATATTTTATAGTTTTACTCATGCATGAGGAATCTAAAATTGTGCATATATAGTAAAGTAGCTCTATACTATTGGAGATAGGTAATGTTAAATTTTAGGACCTGTAAATTAGAGAAAATAGATTTCTGAGGAATCAATTGGAAAGTTGAGAACTGATCGGGACTTACAAAATCATAAAATGAAAGGTACAACACTTGGAATATCAACTTGGAAGCTATAGTGATTAGCACCATACAGAGCAGAAAGTTAACAAGAAGTTATTAGTGCAGATTGAATTATTAGATTCAAGATATTGTAAGTTAATAACGTGAATGAATCGATTGATGAATCCCAGGATCTACAAACCAATACTAGTATTGAAGAATGACAGGTTATGATGAATGATGATGGAAAATCAATTATGTACATAGAAACAAGTTGAGGAAAAATAAAAGAAAATTCCTAATTGCTCATTAGAATTAATGTTATTGAGGAGTAACATAAAACTGTAAAATCTATATGAAACATGATTGTTATGACCCCCAAAAAATGGTAGACATTAGAGAGACAGAGTAGATATGGAGTGAAATGAAAAGCTTGATAAATTACATCTGATAAGGGAATTGAGTACGATGTCAACCTACCCCTAGGGCTGGCATCCATATTAGAAGGTTTCCTACAGGATAGAACCTGTAATAGGAAAAGAATCCATCGATGGCTTAGGGTATGAAGAGTGGAGAAAATACCTTTTGCCCAAGATTGGTGATATATTAAATTACTTACATGGAACCTACCACATACTTGAGGATGAAAAAGCTGTTCATGTTACCAAATGGTGAAGAATTAATAGAAGAAGTTAGTATTTGGAGGTTCTGATCTAAGTAAGATATTAATAAAATTGATTGAGATTAGTTAAACCTCAACTCTATTGGAAGTCAACAAATCTTCAAACTTCAAGGAACTAATCTGAGCATCGGAAGACGATGAAAAATATGCGGTATGCTAAAGGATGCTTATGTCATATTCTATTTGCCATAACTAGAGGAGGTAGATTTGGGAATTGATATGAATCTAGCCTCTATGAATGCTAAGGAGAATGATTTGAATGTGGATGTTAATGATCTAAGGATTTGATAAGAATGATTCAAGGAAGTAAACATGATTAGGTTGAAAGTAAAGGATTTTATTAATCAGAACAATTGTTACAAAAGGAACTCCCTATCTATGTAGTAAGGAAGCTGGATCCAGAGAAAGTGTGGAGTGTTGAACTTAAGAAGTGTTAAATAGACATAGTTATGCTACTAGACAACTATTCCTCTAACGACCGTAATAGACACGTCGTGTTCCACAGATGGTATAACTAGAAAACATCAAAGACCCTACCAACAGACAACCTAACTGCCCCAACCTAGGTAGGTTCATTTGTAACGGTGGAACCATCGACTATAGTAGACAAATTACCCAACCACAGGCTGATTTGTTTTGTACAGTGGAATCTTCGACTATTGTACAACTAGAAGGTAAGGGACTCACGTTTCAGTATCTCTTGGAACCTGAGTCTAGTGAAGAGGATTGCAAAGTCCAAGGATTTTAAAATTTTAAAAGAAGGAGGATGAATGATAAACCTAAGTTTTACCCCAGTGATCAAGGGTGTAGTTATGCCTAAATTTTGAGGATGAAATTTTTGTAAGGGGGTGGAGTTGTGAAACCCATGCCCAGACCCCATTAGGAACAGACCATTTTGGGCATGTGTCAGGTCTTCCCACATGCGAATGTATTGGATCAACACTATCGATGATGATGATGTAACCATGAGGTAACGTAGAATCCTTAACTTGAACCTTAGGTGTCACTAATATGTACAAGAAAGTGCTAAGAAAAGTCTCAGACCCAGTCTATACAAACCCCAGAGCCTAGCATGCATGGACCTAAGCAGACCAGCCAAACAGAAGGTCCGACGCGTGACCAAGGAGATGCGGCCGCACATTAACCTCACGGTCTAGCTGCACCCCCAGTGTGCGGACAGGTTTTGTAATCTATTGAATGCGGGACCCACAGTTTGAATTCATGAGATTGCTTACATTCATGCTAGTTTGATCTTGATTGAACCCAGAATGGAAGGAGGGGAGGGAAATCATTGCCTTTCCATCTTTGGTTACCCTGCTTGCCGATTTGGTGTAGAGGAGGATTATTGTCCCTCTATTCTCCCATTCAATCAACCAAACCAATAGAGACTGGTGGGAGGAAGCTTTGACACATGACCAGAAGAAGAGAGAAGGAAGGACTTTCCTCTCATTACCGCCCAGCCAAGAGAAGATAGAGGCAGAGGAAGGAGACATACCTCTAGATCGTCGAGTAGAGGGCTAAGGACTAGAGAATGGAACCGATCACTGTAGGTAACCCTCTTCTCATGCATGAATAGGAGACAGATATACCTTTCGAAAAGAATCATGTGATGGGTAAGGGTGATTTGAGATAAAAGTATATTAAAGTAATACCTTTGTACCATTAAAGGCTCCCGTGCATGGTGAAGATGCTCTTTCCTAGCCACTTCAAAGTGAGGGACATTCACCACTGACCGAGGGAAGCATTGATTAATGTGAACTATTGTCCACAAGAGTGGATCATGAACAATAGCTCATACGGATCAGTATAAGAATGGTATGCTAACTAAGTAAAAAATTGAACTGAACGGACTAAGGTATTGGATATATGGACTATAAAGACTGTTGGATTATTAAAAACCTTGGAATGGCCCTTGGAGACTTAGATCGTGGATCAAAGAAGGGATCCGGATGTCTAGATCATGGATCTAGAGTATAAGATTAGATCTGAGATTTTGATGATTGGTCAAATCAAAATGGTACCCAAAACCTATGGAAGAAATTGAGTTTGGAGCTCAAACTCCATGATAAGACTAAGAAAAATATGAGAAAAATTCCGAAGGAAGTTTGGTGACCATCGGACCTTGTCTTGACATGCTGTCGATGGGACGAGCCGCACCACCCTGGTTGTCTTGACATGCGAGAAATGGCATCAGCCATACACCATTCTGACTTCAGAATCCGGCCAAACACTGCTAGTGACTCTCTATGATTTATTTAGAATTTATTAATGGTTTATGTCACACCCTGTTCCCGATGTATCGATAGTATGGAATGCAATAGGATTTCTCCATCCTATCAAGGCATAAGAAATCCCCTTCTAGGATCACTAGTCATGGTAATTCGCCAAGCAATCCCAATAAATTAATTATCAGAGTAAATTTACATTATTATTTTATTTTATTTTATTTCATTTTTTTCGATAGATCATCAAAACAAAATAAAGTAAATAAGCAGAAATCTTAAAACTTAAACTAGTTATTCAAAGCTGACACAAAACTAAAATTTAAGTTATTTAATTATTCCAATAATATTCAAGCTTAAAACCATAAAATTATCCATTATCCACATTATCCAAAATAAATAAATCCAAGATAAAATAAAAACTTGTTAAGGTTTATCCAAATGTAAACCCAAAAAAAATCCCAAGTCCTAAACTGAAACAGAATAGGCTCAACCAAGGCCTAGAAGCAAATATACGCATTGCTCGACGGATCAGAGAAGTCTTCCTTAGGTTCATAGTCATCATCTTCCACACTAGCAGGACTACAACCCGAAGCATCACGTGAAGAACCTGCAACTTCTAAAAATAGTTTGTGAGCACAAGGTAAGCTCAACCACCTAGCTTAATAAGAAAATTAAACGTACAATAAGCAAAATGTATGCAACTATCAACTAGGGTCAGGTACATAACTATAAGTACCTACTCAGGACAACCCATACATGGAGTCTTCAGGCTGTACGGGTCTTCTCCCATCAAATGATACCGCCTCACTCGTGTTATAGTATCACCCCCTAAGTATGGGTCCGTCATTTTCGTCCTACACATGACCGCACCTCATCCCAAGCCAGTATTACGCTGGCCACTTGAGGAGGTGATAATCTCACTAGTCGACTTGCCTTCCCATCTACATTACATCGGGTATGAAGAGCATCGAGCTATGTTCATACTACGCTTTATTGAACCCATGCCATTACATAACCTCCTAATGGCGAGGGTACAATTATACGGGTAATATTATGTGCAACAAGTCATGTCCACCTAATTAGACAAAATACTAGATCATAACATTGCCAAGCTTCCAACCCCGTCCGTCCTCCCACCTAGGATGTCGTGACTTGGCTAGGTTACATATGGTCGATGCAAAGTTGTCACACCCCAATTTTGCACTATTCAGAATGGTGTGATGAACCGCTAATAAACCAACGGTTCAACCAGGATCTCGAGTAGGCTATATCCATGTTATCTGAACCCCCATACATCCATAATCATAATCAGAGTAAATACACAATAGCGGAAGTCTTATAATAAAATGAACTGAGAATCTACTATGATATTAATATTTAAATAGAAAATTATTCTATATCAACTGAGACATAAGTAAATATCAAATACATGTCCATAACAAATCCAAGTAAAGAAACCTAAGAAAAATATCTAATCGAATACACATGAGTTGCACTCGCAAGAGGAGTCATGTGTATCCACTTCAGCTTCAACCTCCATCGTCGCTACGTTCCCGAACGCTGGAGCGTTTACATAATCTTCAACGATATAACCTGCATCATCAACTAAAAATATTCGACGTCGAGGGGTGAGCACACATCACGGCTCAGTGAGTAGACAAAACAATGCAACATTACATATGCATGCAATCAATTCATATCTTTGGTCTGGTTTATAGTTTGCAATGTGCAATAGAAAGGTTGGGTGGTCAAAGGTTAACGTTTATTGACCCCGCCTCTATACACAGGGTGTGGAAGTCCGCCCGAAGGTTAACGTTTATCGTCGTCCCCATCCACCCTAATCATGAACATTATATAACAAAGGTTAACGTTTATTGCTATATAGTGTCATACCAACATGTAAACCCCTGTTGGCGAGGGCTTGCAAACTGGGTTCGCGACTAACCAATCCTAATGCCAAACAGTGTATCCAAAGCCTCACCCCAGCATCCTTCAGAATATCCATAGAGATAGAGCTAAAGCCCCCCGGTTGAGTCAGAGACTACAAGGACCGAGACCACCTCCCCTGATACTCTACGACATAATAGTTATGCTAAGGTAATGGCGATACGACGATGCTAATGCACAAGGCTTGAGTTAGAGATAGAGCTAAAGTGCTGAGACCCGCCAAAGGTTAACGTTTATTGACGTTCTCATCACACCTCCCATAATACTCGCTCGCATCAAGTACACCAACCACACACATACAATCACATGCCTATTCCTATCATCATCATCATTTTATAAACAGTAAAGTAAATATGCATGAATAAATAATAGAAATATTGGATGACATGTTGTATGCACATTACAAACATATTCGCATAGAATCAAGCATGGCATTGGACTTAAGAAAAGAGAAAATAGTTGGTTATTAACCAATTAGTTTAGAGTTCCGTTTCCTCACCTTATCTTGCTAATAGATACTTTTCCAAGCTTTATAATCACCTTTATATTGTTATTGTATTGCTAGAAGACCTAACAAAGTCGATAGAATTTAATTAGAAATAAATTCTGAATTTAAAACCATTCTGTTAACTGAGGGTCGGAGGTAGGGTCGGAGTCATGATCGACCCTGGGTGCGACCCTCTCCAAATCTGGACTTCCAGAACCCTGAGGGTCGATACTCAGGTCACATAGGGTCGGATGGTCATCGACCCTCTGTGCGCCCTCGGTGTACTTTGGTCAATTTTCCTCTTTTTAGTCCATTCTTCGTGCTTGGGATCCTATGGCTTGCTCCTACATTCCATTCAACATTCATTCTATGGTTTGGAACCATGAATCATCCACCTAAATAGCTTTCATGCATTCTCCTATGGTTTTCCATGAAAACCTAACCGTGGGTTGATGGTTTGGTTTCTCTGAGATCACACTCTCATCAATATCTATCCTAAGGTCTGTAGAAACTCATGGAATTAGTATCCATACCTGAGAAGAATACTCCTTCTCTGCAACTCTTATCTTTTGGCTAAATTCTCTTCCTTGCTTTTCTTTTTCTTCTTTTCCTTCTCTTCTCTTTCTCTCAATTCAATTAGGGTTGTGAAAGGAGTGAAAGAGGCTTAGGGACATCCTTTAAATAGAGTAGGAACATCCTAAAATAAGTCCCTTTGAGATTAGGAAAGAATCCAAATCGAAAATTAGGAAATTTCTTAATTTCAGTTTCGGCGACAATTGAGGGTCGATGGGAGGGTCGATGATCCCGTCGACCCTAGGTTTCTAAGTTGTCCAACCCTCCCTTCAAAACTGAGGGTCTGACTTTCTGTTTTGGGGGTCCGACCCTCCTTGGCTGGGTATGCGACCCTCCCCTTAAATTAAGTATTTTTGGGTCGATTTTATACCTGGGATCTCGATCTCCTTCACGTCCTTGGTCCATTTGACTCGACCATGATGGGTAAACCTGGTTCAAGGTGGTAAGACCGGGTTATATTGACACGGGTCTTACAAAAGTTGCATCAGTAAGAAGTGGTGGAAGCATCCCATACCACCCACCTTTCTCTTTACCAACTTGACCAGACATCATGAATCAAACATGGGTCAGTTGCTTTTGAAGAAAGGTAGCAGGTATCCCATACCACCCGCCCTCTAATCCTTACCAGCACTGCTGGCCCTAAATGCAAGGATGTATATGCATGATCACACAAAGTAGTTTATTGGATGGCGTGTTATCACACAAGAGCATGTTATCAATTGCATCCATCACACAACATAATAAGATAAGAGAAAGCACACACATCCAGAGATCTGGTTTCCTTACAAGAAGATAGAGAGTAGTCAACAAATCTGACCAGGTAGCTACCTACCATAGTCCTCATATTTCTGTAAAAAATCATAACCAAAATAGTTTTATTAACGTATTATTCAATAGCATTATTTTAGATCCCTTTAATCTTATTATCTGTTCACAGCATTAATAACTTATTTGACATTCCATGCCTTCCATTTACTTTTTGATTGACATGACATAGCATTTAGGGGTTCATTAATAAATCCATTTGTTACTATTCACAACATTTGGGTATGTCTAAACTTGCAGCAAGCCTATTGTCCGTAGAGAACAAGTGCTATGAATATCAATTCTCCATAAGACATCACAATCACTAGCAAGGATTCCCTTCTAAAAGTCTTAATACTAAGAAGGGCTTCTTATCACGATGTTAGAGGTGTTTCAACAGCACGCAAAGGGTCAGGTTACCAGCTCCTAAGGTTCCATAATTGCTGCCCAAGGGTTTTTGTCATTTAAGATAGCGAACAGCAAGCCACCTAAATAGGTTATTGGGCATTCAGTTAAACCAACATACATAACGCTCATAAACATTCGATTTTGGAGATCTAAGCTTATGAGCAGGCTTACAAAAAATCCTATAAAGCCATTGACAAAAAATGGTCACCAACAAAGGCTGAGTCCTCATGCGGCATGTGATCGACCGCACAGTCTTGACCACTAAGCGTGCGGCACGTTCCATTAACCGCCCCTCAAAACGTGGTAGTTTGACAGTGCTGGCACCCCAGAAGGGTCACCTAGCTCTTGTAGGGTTGGATTAAGGTCTCACAATACAGAGGCAAGCATGGTTGGTCCTTTGTGGTATAAACCAAAACTTACCTCAGAGATACATGATGCATAAAGGGTTGCGCATCAAGAAAAAGCCAAAATTGGGACCTAAGCCTTCCATAAATTCAAATAAAATTCCAAAAGATCACCGGCCAAGTTTGGCCGAGATCCAATGTCGGAATGGTGTGCGGCTAATGCCATTGACTACACGTCATGACGACCAATCGTATGGCTCATCTCATGATCGCAAGTCAGAACGTGGTCCGATGGTCGCCAAACTTCTTCTGGAAATTTTCCCATATCTTTCTTAGTCTGATCGTAGAGTGTGAGCTCCAAACTCAATTTCTACACTAGGTTTTGGTCATTATTTTGATTTGACACCTTGCCAATATCTCAAATCTGATCTTATACCTCAGATCCGTCTTCTAGGCATCTAGGTTTATCTTTGGTCCAAGATTCGAGTCTCCAATGGTCAACTCAAGATCCCTAAAGTCATCCCACAGTTTCCAAAATCCATGGATCGTTATTTATATTTTTCGAAGATTCAACCTTGCCCATCCGATATACCATGCATGCTATTGTCCACAGTTCATTTGTGTGAGCAGTGACCTACAGGTTCATGGCTCCGTCATGGATGGTGGATCATTCATATGATCATGGTCTCGTACAAAATCATAAATCCTTATTTAATTTTATTATAGGTAAACATTATACATCAAGCTCTACAGATCATGGCTGTGATCCATGTTTTCCTCAACCATGCTTTGAATCATTTAAGTTCGTTCCATTATTTCCCATTAATGAAAAATGTTTTAGAGTAAGCGAAGTACTTACAGGGTTGTCTACTACAATCTTTAAGCTCTACAGCAACGGAATCACCGATCCAGTGGTTGATTCTCCTCTTTCTCCTATTTTTTTTCCTTTTCTCTATTGGGTGGTAATGAGAGAGAGTTCTTCCTCTCTTCTCTTCTTCTTTTCTTCTCCTTTTTATTCCCTCTCTTCTCTCTACGTTTCTGGTGGGTAGTGTTGCGTGATTTGGTGGAATGAATCCACCCACAGTAGAAACGAGAGGTTGGAAATTTCCTTGGGATCCCAACATGGTAATGGGAGGATTTCCTTTAGCATCTTTCCATTCTCGACCCAATCATGGATTAGCCTACCATGAATGGAATCAATCTCAGTCGGTTATGGAGGGAGAAGGCCGGATTTCAAACTGTAGGTCCCGTATCTAGTTGAGTACCAAACCAGTTTGCACGTAGGTGGTGTGGTTGGACGGTATGGCTGGTGTGCGACTACACCACCTTGGTCATGAGCCGGTCCTTTTGTTTGGCTGGCCAGCTAGGTGTGTACTTGCCAGGCTCTTGGGGTTTGTATAGGCTGGGTCTAAGACTTCTTCTAGTGCATTTTTGCATACTCTAATGACATGAGGTCAAGGCAATGGCTCTGTGTCACCTCATAATTATGTCTTTGTCTTTGGATGTGTCAATATGATATGTTCATACATGGGAAGACCCGACACATGCCCAAAATAGTCAAATCATAATGGAGTTTGGGCACGGGTCTTAAAACTCTACCCTCCTTATAAAAATTTCATCCTCGAAATTTAGGCGTAACTACACCCTTGATCATTTGGGGTTAAATTTGTGTTTATCATTCATCCACCCTTCTTTTTAATTTTAAAATCCTTTGACCTTGTGGTCCTCTTTACTAGACTTAGGTTCTAAGAGGTACTAAAACGTGAGTCCCATACTTTTTTTTTGTACAATAGTTGAAGATTCCACTGTACAAACTAAATCAGCCTGTGGTTGGACAATTTGTCTACAATATCAATGGTTCCACCATATCAGACGAACCTGCCTAGGTTGAGGTAGTTAGGTGGTCTACCGGTAGGGTCTTTGATATTTTCTAGTTACACCATCGTTGGATCATGACAGGACTATTGGAATAGCTAGCGGCCTGGCTGTTTGCTAATATAGTTTCTGTCGGCTCACTACTTCCCAATTCCAACCCACAAACTTTATTGTTCCTCCTTGCTTAGCTTCCTTGCTACGTTGGAAGGAATATACTTTAGGATACCAGCTTCGTTAATTTTTCCTACATCCCTCAACCTTTATTTTATTCCACTTTGACTTATTTCATATTTGAGAGTCAAGATCACTAACCAACTTTAATCTGAACACCAACATTTTTAGATTGCTGATATAAATCTTCAAATCTTAAATTCTGATATTTCATGGATTATTAACCTCATTTCTCTTCAACTTTGTGATCATTAACCTCAGTATTCATATTCCATGGTTTTTATCTGCACCAAATTCTTTCTTCTCCAAGTATGAGGAGTAGAATATGGCATAAGCATCCTTTAGCATACCACATATATTTCATCGTTTCCCAATGCTCATGTTTATTCCTTGAGGCATAGAAATTCATTGACTTTAAATACATTTGAAATCTAAATAACCTCGATCCATATCTTTAATAGCTCACTTAGATCAGAACTTTCGATACATATTTTCTCGTATCAACTTTTCATCTCTAAAACACGCTTACCAGTTCTTATCCTCATTCTCAAGTATGTGGTAGTTCCAATATAAGCAATTTAATATGCCATCGATATTGGGCAAAATAGTATTTTCTCCATAGTTCATACCCTAACCCATCGATGGATTCTTTTCCCATTATAGGTTCTATCCTATAGGAAACCTTTTAATACGAGTGCCAGCCCTTGGGGTAGGTCGGCATCGCACTCAACTTTCTTATCAGATGTAATTGATTGAGCATTTCAATTTAGTCCAGATCTACACTTTCCTGGGTTACAATGATCATCCTTCCTATAGATTTTACATCCTTATGTCAATCCTCAATTACATAAATTCTTACCAGCAATTAAGAACTTTCTTCTATCTCTCCTCAAATTGTATCCACAAACATGATTGATTCACATCATCACTTATCACAACTTAATATTTCTTCAATACCAGTATTGGTTTGTAGATCCTAGGATTCATCAATCGATTCATTCACATTATTACCTTAAAATATCTTGATTCCAACAAATCAATCTGCACCAATAACTTCTTGTTAACTTTTTGCTCTATATGGTGCTAGTTACTATAGTTTCCAAGTGTTTTACCTTTCACATTAGGTTTTTGTAAGTCTCGATCAATTCTCAACTTTTCAATTGATTCCTCAAAAAAATATATCGTGCAATCTGTAGGTCCTAACAATTTAACATTTTCTATCTCCAATAGTAATACTGAATTTACTATTTATGTACAATTTCAGATTCTGCATGCATGAGTAAAATTTAAAATATTGCTCTAGAGGTAAATGAAATACCTGTGATCCTCCAGGCAATCCTAATCTGCTTGTTCCATTTCCAGAGTGAGAATCTCACTCTTTCATTGCTTTGATTCTTCCTGGTTGAAGTAGTCCTCTTGTGAGCAGAAGTCTTAGTGGTCGAGAATGCAACCACAACAGATGATGCTACCTACATGGGGGCACTATCCTGGATCATTACCACTGGTACCTTGGTAGGTGTATTAGCTGTGGCATATGACTCCATGGTAGGGGCAGGTACTACCGCTAGGGTTACTGGAGGGTTCGGTCCTCTCTGTAAAACAGCCAGGAGTTCCTTGTTCAGTCATTGTTGTTCAGCCCTAATATCAAGGGCTACGGTCCTCAAGGCCTCTAGTACGTCTTCAATAGTAAGGGACCTTGGTATAGGTGGCATCCAGACTCCATTCTCCTATATCACCTCTACTGGAGGTGCAGGTTCAGCACTTCTTTCAACATTTACTGCTTCGGGTGGGGCGACATTCCTAGTAGGCATCCTTTTGCAGTTACTTGGAGCCATTAAGCTAAATTTGGCGTTTGGACCTAGAAAATTTAATCGTTAGTTGCATCACAAAAAGAATGTTCTATAAGGTCATCATGCAATGCAAGAAGGTATGCTGAAGGTCAGCAATAAAGGTATAACAGAGGCATTGTAGATGTAAAAAAATAACACTTAAATAGAGTGACAACAACAAAAGATGGGACATGCGGCTACACGATAGGTGCGCCAGGGGCATGTGGTAGGTGTTCAATTGCACGTCGGAGTCCTCAGGTTTAATAAGGGCATGACATGCTTTTCTCATTTCCCTTCGATTTAGCTTGGTGTGCGACTGGTAAAGCACACATACTTGTCGTGTTATTTCTCTGAGTGGTTTCTTGGGTGATTCAAGGCTCACATCTTATCATATATCATCTAATTACATTATCAAGGTAACTTTTATATCAATTTCTTACTTTTCTACCCTAGGCGATCTCAGTTTCGATTCCTGGGGTGATATCCTTTATAATGGTCTGAAATGATGGGGTTCCATTTCGAAATCACTTAAGGAAGTCTCCATCGTACTTACCCTCACTTTTGCATTCATTCCTATTAATTTATGTAAGTCATCCAAGCAAAAATCACATTTTATAACATTTCCATCAAAACTGAAAATAGTTATGCTTATCATTGTCTCTTTACAATCATTGATGTACTTTGTCATCAAAGTATTTCCATAGATCATTCACCTTGATACAAAGACATTAATCACTCAATTAATAATTTCCTTTTTAACCTCAAATTTTCTCCAGTTTATTCGAATGCTTGCATTGAACTTTTCTTCAGTGTTATTATCTACACCATCCATAATTTCCTCCAATCATGATTGATTATGGCGGTCGTTTATATACTAACACTAGAATTGCTTTCTTTCAACAACTTTCGTTGCCTTGCATTAGCCCAGTAGCAATGACTTTTCCAGACATTCCAATTTATTTAGGGAAAGAGTCATTTATTGCAGGGCCAACAAGACGTGTATTGTCTCGGTCACCAGGGTATAACCAACAATGATTTCGGTCGACAGAGGTAGTCAGGAATAGGCATTGGTTTGAACATAGATTGGTGGAATCAGGTCGTTTCATTAGATGCAATGAACTAGAGAGGTTTCCTATTTGTCAAGCGTTCTCTAACATGGGTTCGTTACTAAACTGGTTGACCAAAAGGAGGTCCAGCTCATGACCCAAGAGGTGCAGTCCCACAAGTACTGTACAGTCCAACCACACCCGCTATGCCTGAATTGAATGGGTAATAGACTGAAAGTAGGACCCATCAATTTGAATTTTCCCACTCTCTTCCTTTTCAGCTGACTGAGAGGAGCTCTAAACATGGTAGCCTGACCCTGATTGATTTAAGAATAGAAGGAGAGGAGAAGATCTTTCTCCTTTCTATCCATGGGTAACCATACATACCAAGCTGGGAAGGGATGGAATCCCATTCTCTTCCCTCTCCAATCTAATGACCAAATTAGAGTAGAAGAAAACTCTGACATGCCTTTGAGAAAGGGAGGAGATGAGAGAAGAGAGAAGAAAGAGAAGGGAAGGAAAGAAGAGAAGAAAAGGGAAGGACGAGGAAAAGAAGGAGGAAGGGATACTACCCCTGGATCGTCGAGTTGCTTACTGAGACCTCAACAAGGAATTGGATCATTTTGTAGATATCCTAAGACCTTAAAATCTGATTTGGTAAATGGCTGTGAAATAAGGGAAAAGTAAGAAGTTATTGAAACAAAGTCTCTTGCTTATTAGTTGGTACCGAGGTAATGGATCTCCGAGACGAACTCTGTGGAAGGAACTAGGATCCATTACCCATGGTGAAGCCATGAGTGGTAGACCATTGTTCACTGCTGGAATGCTGGACGATGGTATATAAGGCACCATTGATAGGTAGGAATAATCAATAGAAATTCCAAATAAATGATTCATGTTCTTTGAAAGCCATAGAGTGACCCCTAAGGATATAAGTTGACCATTGAAGACTCAGATCAAGAAATAAATAATGGATCCGAATGCTAAGAGGATGGATCTGAAGTTTAAAATCAGATCTGGAATTTCGACAGTATAGACAATCGAAACGATATCCAAAACCTAAGATAAAAATTTAGTTTGGAGCTCAAACTCTAGGATTAAACTAAGAAAAATACAAAAAAAATAAATTCAGGAGGAAGTTCGGAGATTATCGAACCACATTTCGATGTGCGATCGATGGCATGTGCCACATGACCTGACTGTCAAAAGGTGTGGTCGATGGCATCAGTTGTACACTTTTCTGACATCAGATCTCGACCAAACTTGGTCAGTGACGTCATGGGATTTTATATGATCTAATTGAAGGATTAGATTCTAGTTTTGGTGTTCTTTCGATGAGAAACCTGATATACATTGTTATTACCCGAGATAAGTTCGGTTTACCTTATGAAATGACCAATTGGGTCTTACCTCTGTGATATGAGACCCTAGACTTTAAAGGGATCCTTTGTATAAATTATTAAGAGATTAATACTCTCCTGGTATTGCCAGAATCGTACTCACGGTACTGAAACCAAGTCTAGCAATATCGACAAATTGGATAATGAAAGTAAAGGTTATAAAATGGCCTAGGATAAGACTTTTGAACCCAAACTTAGAGGTTAGGCTTATATAAATCCAGAGAAAACTCTCGAGTTGGAAGCAATTGATTCTGGCCAGAAATCAATATGCGGTCGATTGCAAGAGCAGCATGTCAGTGACTAAAAACCAGGCGGTCAATGCCACATACCACAAGGCATTTTGAACCCAGTTGCTACCCATCTATGACAGTAGTTTGTTGGGATTTTTGTGAGCCTGTCCATGTGATCATATCCCTGGAATATTAAATTTTCATATGTATTATCCACCGTTTTGGTTATAGCTTATAATAATTACTTTTGGACTTGCTGTTCATGGTTCCTTGTGTTTGAAAACATCGGAACAGTATGTGTGAAACCTTAGGAGATAGAAACCAGACTTGTGTATGTTTTTAGAATACCCTTGACTTCGTTGGAAAAAGTCCTTCTTAGTATTAAGACCTTTAGGATGAAATTTCTAACCATTTGGGTATGCTGTCTTGTGTGATCTACTCACTTGTTACCTACCGTGTTTGGGCAGCAGAATTTTGTGTGTGAGAAATCATCCTTAGATTGTAATCTATAACAAATAGACTCAATAACAGACCCTTAATTGCTATGTCATGGCAAACAGACAGTAGGTAATAGGCTTAAAAGTTATCAGACAGGTGAATAATGATGGAAACACCATAATGATGAGCATAGTGAATGAAAAAGGGAAACCAGAATATTGCTACTAAATAACACATTAATAAATTATGTTTGATTATGATCTTGTTAGAGATACAAGGACGTTGGTAGAAGGCTGTCTGTTCGGCTTGCCGAGGATCTTATTCTCTATCTTTCTATAAGAAATCTAGACCATTGTTAGTAGTATTAGTTGTATTTAAATCTTGCTGTGTGATAGTTTTGATTAATAACATGCTCTTGTTTGATAACATGCCACCCAATAAACTGCTCTGTGTGATCATGCATATGCATTCCTTGTAATTGGGGTCAGCAATGCCGATAAGGATTGGAGGGCTAGTGGAATGGGACACCTGTTACCTTTCCACAAAAGTAACTAACCCATATTTGATTCATGATGTCTGGTTAAGTCGGTAAGGAGGAAGGTGGGTTGTCACACCCCAATTATGGACTAACCAGAATAGTGTGATGAACTGTAAATAAACCAACGGTTCAACCAGGATCTTCATTAGGTAGTACCCACCATATCAACTACACACACCTTCCACAAAAACAATCAGAGATAAATAACAAATAAAGAGAAGTCTTATAGATAATGAACTAAGTGTCTAACAATGATATAATAATTATCTAATCCAATTATTTCCCAAAAACTCAAGACATAAAGGTAAATAATCCGTTACATGTCCCAATAACCAAATATAGCTAAACTAATAAAAAAATGCGTTGGTTGCACTTACATGAAGGATCATGCGCATCTTCAACAGCTTCTACGTCCATGGCGGCAACGTATCCATACATCGGTGCATTCATGTATTCCTTAATAGTAAGACCTACATCATCAACTAAAAATATTCGACGTCGAAAGGATGAACACACATCATGGCTCAGTGAGCAAACAAAATAATGCAACAAACATATGCATGCATTCAATTCATATCTTTGGTCTGATTTTTAAGTTTGTAATATGCTATAGAGAGGTTTGGTGGCCCCCGCACATCTATATACAAGTGTGTGAATTGGCCTAATGGATCAAACACCATTGCTGTCCCACATGCACTAACCATGGAATAGAGATAGAGCTAAAGTGTCCAGATCAAACACCGCCAACACTTCCCCTGATGCCTTACCCATACCAACAGGTAAGCCCCTATTGGCGAGGGTTTGCAAACTGGACTCGCAACTAACCAATCCTAAATGTCATCCAATGTATCCAAGGCCTCACCCCAGCATCCTTCAATATGTCCATAGAGATAGAGCTAAGGCCCCTGGCATAGTCGAAGACTACATGGTCCGAGGTCACCTCCCCTGATGCCCTACGACGTAATAGTTCTGCTAAGGTAATGGCAATACGACGATGTCAGTGGACAAGACTTGAGTAGAAATAGAGCTAGAGTCTGGTGACTAGGTCAAGACCACCATGCCACGTCCTCCCTCTGATCCTCCACTCGCATCAAGCACACTAACCACATACACACACAATCACATGCGTATTCCTAGCATCATCATCATCATCATATTATAAATAGATAGGAATAAATATGCATGAGCAGTAATAGTAAGAATATTGGATGACATGTGAGATGCACATTATAAACATACAAGCATAGAGTCAATCATGGCACTGGACTCAAATAAATAAACAGTTTGTTATTATCCAATTAGTTTAGGTCTTGTTCCATTACCTGTTAGCAAAACTTGATCTCCTTTTAAACCTTGTAATTCTCTTTGAATTGATTTAATAACTTAAAAGTTTTATGAATTTAAGTTAGGGTTCATATGTAACATGTTACAGTAGTCGAAAATCAAAATAGAGCACTGATATGTGTCTGATTGGTCCTATGGTCTCATACTGTGTCGACCTTACTGCCTACAATCGATACCCTACGATCGAATATGGTGCTACCATACCTGCGACCATATGGTTTCTGGATTCTTTTCAAATGCCTATGATCGATCCTTTGGTCATGCTGGTCATGTTATGGTCGATTGTAGCTGCGACCTTGAGATTTTTGGTCACAGACTACATGCAATTCGAGTTGTTCCTGGGTCAATTCTTCTAATCTTCAATTGGGTTTATGCTAAGGTCATCCTATGGCCATCATTAGTAGTTTCTTATTAACCCTAATCATCAAACTCATCCCTCATGGTTATCCTTGGATTTTCTCAAGGAATCACATAGATCATAATATGTTGATATCTCTTAACCTCCATAGAAGTCTTATTCCTTAGAGTTTACATCTCCAGATATTAGGTTCATACCTTTGCCTGCGATAGAGAGTCAATCTCTTCTCAACAAAATCCTCTCCTTAGCCTTTCCTTCTTCTCCTTCTCTTCCTTTTCTTTCCTTAACATTCTCTAGGGTTTTCTAATGTTCTAAAAGAGTAAAAAAGGACTGAGGGAAGTCCTTTATATAGCGGAAAACTTTCCATATAGAGTCCTCTTTCAATTAGGAAAGAACTCCTACTCAAATTAAGAAAGTTCCCAACTTGGAGTCTGATCTGGGGTTTCACGGTCGATGGCTACGGTCGCAGAACCCGTCGACCGTAGGGTCAAAATCATCGATCATGGGGTCTTGGATCCGTCATCTTCATTCTTAACATATGGTCGACCATACCTACCCAGGTATCTGACCATATGCACACAGTTTTGGGTGTTGAGTTGATTTTTATACCTAGTTTGTGATCCATCTTCACACGATCGGTCCACTTGGTCCAGCTATGATGGGAATACCTGGCACGACATGGTTATACCAAGTTTGTGGAGTGCGGGTCTTACAACTCCCCCCTTATATAAATTTCATCCTTAAAATTTGCACATACCTTCCGAGTCAAACAGTTGAGGATATTACTTTCGCATAGCATTTTCTTCTTCCCATGTAATTTCTTCCACATTTTAGCTTCTCCAAGTAACTTTAACATAGTTAATGTCGCAATTGCAAAGTCATTGAACCTTTCGGCTAGTGATTTCAAAAGGTAATACGTAAAACGTTAAGTCTTCAGTTAAATCCGGTGGATCCGTTGTTAACATGTATGTTGGATCTCTGACATACTTCTTCAGTTGTGAGACATGGAATACATCATATACACTAGACATTGATGGTGGTAGTGCTAACTGATATGCTACCTTTCTACGCCTTGCCAGAATCTCATAAGGTAATATATCTAGGACATAGCTTTTTCTTTTATCCAAACCATTTTAAACCGTACATAGGAGATATTTTCATAAATACTTTATCACCTATGGTAAATTCAAGATCTCTTCGTCGATTATTGGCATATTGCTTCTGACGGTTCTAAGTTGTTTGGACTCTTTCCTTGATGATGTCGACCACTCGACATGTCTCTTCAACCAACTCTGGTCCAACAACACTACGCTTTCCAACTTCATTTCAAAACAAAGGAGTTCGACACTTTCTACCATACAGTGCTTCATAGGGTGACATCTATGTTGTAGCTTGATAGCTGTTGTTATAAGCGAACTCGACCAATGATAACTTCTCATCCCATGATCCCTTAAAATCAATTACACTAGCTCGGAGCATGTCTTCTAAAATTTGAATGGTGCGCTCAGACTGTCCGTCTGTTTGAGGATGAAATGTGGTACTAAAATTTAATGTTGTACCCATAGCCTTCTGTAATCCTTCCCAAAACTTTGAAGTAAAGCATGGGTCTCTCGGACACAATGCTTTCAGGTACACCATGTAATCTAACAATATTATCCACATATAGCTTAGCTAACCTCTCTAGTGTATACTGAGGTCGTATAGCTATGAAATGAGCTATCTTAGTTAAACGATCTATGATTACCCATACTGCGTCAACTACTTTGGAAGTCAAAGATAACCCGGTGACGAAGTCCATAGTGATACAGTCCCATTTCCATGCTGGTTCTAGTAGTGGTTGCAACAAGCCTGCAGGCCTTTGCCTTTCAACCTTTACCTGCTGATAATTCAGGCATTGTGACATAAACTTAGCTACCTCTGCTTTCATTCTCCTCCATTAGTATAGTTTCTTCAGATCATGATACATCTTTGTACTCCCGTGATGTACCGAATAAGCAGTGGTGTGGGCTTCCTTCATTAGTCTGTGTCTAATATTAAAATCTTCATTCTCAGGAACACATACTCTACCTTTGTATATTAATACTTCCTCATAATCCAAAGTGAAGTCAGGGTTGGTCCTACCTTTTTCAAGGTATTCTTTCACTATTCTCAGATAGGGGTCTGATTGAATAGCTACCTTTGCTTCGTCTATTAAATCAGGTACAATCTTCAATGTAGGAAACATGTTTGAGAATCCATGAATAAACCCTAGGTCGATTGAATGACCTGGTTTATCGATCATGAACTGCTCATTGCCGCAATTGAATACTCTTCCTGTGTCACACATTGCAACATTTGTGCTAGCTTCTCCCGGTGACTTTGTCATTGCTTTTCTGCTTAGTGCATCGGCCACTACATTAGCCTTTCCTGGATGATACTGGATATCACAATCGTAATCGTTTAGCAATTCCAGCCATCTCCTCTGTCTCATGTTTAACTCCTTTTAATTGAAAAATGAGTGAGACTTTTATGATCTGATTTAATCTAAAATTTTTGGAAATACTCTATACATTTATCAGTCCAAACAAACTTTTCTCCTTTCTTAGTTAGACTAGTGAGTGGTACTGTGATTCTAGAGTAATCATCCACGAATCATCGATAATAACCAGCTAAACCTAAGAAACTTTTGATTTTGGCAACATTCTTAGGAGCTTTTCATTTTACAATGGCTTTAATCTTACTGGGATCCACTTTAATTCCTTCAGCGGATACAACATGGCCTAAGAAAGCGACTTCATTTAGCCAGAAGTCACACTTTGTAAATTTAGTGTAAAGCTTCTCTTTTCTTAGTCACTGCAAAGCGGCTCTTAGATTTATAATATGAGTTTCTTTATCTTTGGAGGAGACTAGTATGTCGTCAATGAATACAATGACTGTCGTATCCAACATATCATGGAATACCTAATTTATAAGTTCCATAAAAGTTATGGGTGCTTTAGTCAATCCAAAAGACATAACTATAAATTCATAATGTCTATATCTGGTTCTGAAGGCTGTCCTCGGAATATGCTTTCCTTAATCTTCAATTGATGGTATCTCAATCGAAGATCAATTTTGGAGAACACTTTGGCACCTTGCAATTGGTCGAATAAGTCATCGATCCGAGGCAACGGATACCTGTTCTTGATCATGAGCTTGTTCAATTCTCGATAATCTATACAAAGTCGAATGCTACCATCGTTTTTTTTCAAGAACAATATCAGCGCTCCCCATGGTAATATACTGGGTCGAATATAACCCTTGTCCCGTAGTTCTTGTAATTGTACCTTCAGTTCCTTCAGTTCAATAGGAGCCATATGATAGGGTGCCTTAGTTACTGGTGCATCTCTGGGTATAAGGTCTATAACGAACTCTGTCGCTCGATCAGGTGGCAATCCTGGTAATTCCTCAGGAAACCCATCTAAAAATTCATGCACAACTTCAATATCCTCCATTCGTAGTGCTTCCTTGGTGAGGTCGACCACAGACACTAGGTATCCAACTCCTCCTTTCTCGAGGCATCTTCTAGTTTTTAATGCCGAAAGAATGGGTTTTCGTTTATGGGGAAGTTTGGTTCCCGTAAAATTAAATTCTACGCCTTCTGTGTCTTTAAATGATATCTTCTTCTCAGCACAAATCAAACTCACAGAATGCTGGGATAACCAGTCCATCCCTAGGATGACGTCAATGTCTACCATCTCGAGTCGGATTAAGGTTGCATCCATAGTCTTCTTGCCAATAATAACTGGACATGGTTCATAACCTTGGTCTAGTTCTAATTCTAATCCCATAGGTGATCGTACAAGTAGTTTGAAATCTAAAAACCTGAGGGGTAGATTCAATTTCTTTCCAAACGACATAGATATAAAAGAATGAGTAGCCCTAGAGTCGAAGAGTACTCTAGCGAGTATGCCATCAACAGGTACGATACCTGTGACACATCAGGTGATGCGACAACATCCTCAGAAGTAATTGCATAAAATTTTCGTTGTTGTAGCTGCTTCCTCGGCTTAGGACAATCTCTTGAATAATGTCCTATTTGATCGCGGTTAAAACATTTGACTCCAGCATTACTTTGCTTCTGCTGAGGTTGAGTTGTTGGAGTAGTCTTAGATGCAGCATTAAAGCCTTGAGTATGGAAGGGTTTGAATGTTCTTGAGTTCCCTCTGTTGAACGTATTCCCATTCGGCGTCTAAATACCCCTATTTTGAGTAAAATAACTCTCCCTTTGGCTTGACTCCAAAACTCGAGTAATTTGTACCATTTCATTATAAATTTTCTTTTCTAGTCCCAGTACATGCTCACGAATGCTTCCCCTAAGTCCCATGACGAACCTTCTGATTTTGGTATTTTCCTCCTGCATGCTAAAAGGAGCAAAGAAAAACAGCTCTTCATAACGCTGTTGATAAGCGTCTACATACATTTGTCCTTGATATAGACTTAGAAATTATTTTTCCATCTGGTCTCTGAAACTCTTGGGAAAATACTTCTCGAAGAAAGCTTCTTTGTAAATAGCCCAGGTCAGTTGGGTGTGCTTTGTCAATAAATAACTTTGAGTAGATTTTCACCAATGGTGTGCATCACCTCTCAGCATAAAAGTGGCACATAACACCTTTTCCTCTTCATTTATAGTCATCATCATAAAATTTCTTTCCATCTAGTCGATCCAGTGACCTAGCCATAGAGGATCCGACGGCTTGCCAATGAATTCCTTAGGCTTCATCTTCAGAAAATGTTCGATCAATCTGGAGTGATCAAGTTGATACTAAGCATATGCTCCATACGTAAGCGGTTGGTACTGATAATTACCCTGGTTATTTCTGCCTTGCGGTGCCTCAGTATTCTGCACTTAAGCTTGTAACACTGGCATTTGAGGTGCTTGGGGTACCGTGTTACTACCACTAGGTACGGTACTAGCCTGCCCTGCAGGTAGAGGTGTTGCGTTTGCAACTGGGGAAGTAATTCCCATAGCAGCTTGCATATTGGCATGCATTTGCTGTATCAATTGCACTTGCTATGCCAAATCCATCACCATAGTAGCCAAATCAGTAGGTGGTGTGGGTATGTTGGTTGGGTTGGCTTATGGGTGAACATCCTGAGGCATAGTACCTTGATTCCTAACATTTTCTTCTTGTCCAAGCTGACCTTGGTTGTCATTGGTCTCCGTAGGTGGTGGAGGTGGGTTTGCATTCTTTTTTTTTTTTTTTTTGGCTAACTCTTTATCCAGCCATTTAAATTTCTGAATAAATGATACTTGGAAAGGCTGTACATGTGAGACAAATAGAATGGTAGTATTAGGTTAGTCTCACAATGGAAAGCGAGAAAAGAAACAGACAAAAGTTCTAACAGAATCAAAAAGCAGACAGTAGTCAATCATACGGTTGATGGCCTACGGTCGAATGTTGTGCGACCATAGGTTCGTCCATCAAAACCCTGGCAACATCCCGAGACCCTATGGTCGATCATACAGTCGATCATACGGTCACCTGTTTTGGTCGAATTGTGCGACTGTAAGATTCAAAATCAGGTTTTAAAACCAATTTTTCGAGATTTTTGCTCTCATTTCCTCCTTTTCTCCTACAGTCTCAACTCAACTCGCTGCCACTGAGTTGCTATAGTGTCAACTGTACAAAGTTGGTGATTTTTTTCTATCGATCCACGATCTCCATTCCATTCCTCGAGGTATGTTCTCTACTTTTTTTCCATTTTAAGCTTTCATACCTAGGTCTTTGCCATTTGTAGGGTTTCCTTCAAATTAATATTTTTCAGATCATAAAAATTTGATTTTTATTAGGGGTTATTACTATCGGCGGCCCAACGGATAAAAGCCCTCAAGAAAATTTGAGTTTCATCGGTTGGTTTGGTAGAAATTTGAAATTCCTAGTTGTAACCTAAATTTTGGGATTTTTCCCAATTGTCAAAATTTTCTCAAATTCAAATCTATCTAGTTAAAATTTTCCATTGTATGAGTCTTGCAGGATGATTTGGAACGTATGTAAGTCCTCCTGCCCAAATGTTTGGGTGAAAAGTGAGGTTTTTTCCCATTTTACAACGTTATGCTGCCTAAATTTTAAATTTTCTAACTTATTTTCCATATTTTCTTTATTGCAGTTATCATGATTCGCACCAAGGTTCCTCGAGTCCATGACCCGTGTCGCTTCCGCTCCATCGAAGCTGAGGTACAATATCCATGGTTTGATCGAAAGAAGGTGGAAGGGGGTCAATGTGTGAACTTAGCCCACTTATTCCTATTTGATGTGGAGAGGGCATTTGGTGATATGGACTGGCTTCTAGTGATCCTATATGAGGCTTGTACTCACCCAGATTTAGTGAAGCAGTTCTACTGTCACCTTCAAGTGGAGGGTGACCTAGAGGATGTGGATAGGGGTAGAAAGCTTTGGATCACCAGTTGGGTAAAAGGGGTTCCTATCTCTTTCAATTGTCAGGAGTTGCCTAATCTCTTGGGTATTTCCAAAGATGGACAGTTGGTCTACTGTGCACCAAGGGAGCCCCAGTTCCTATCTACACAGGTGCGTGCAGAGATAGACAATTAGATTCTTAGGGACGACCGCTGGGGAATGAAAGCGGTTAACTTGCGTCCAAAGCCAATGGTCTACTATAAGATTATCTAGCATAATCTGATGCCTCAGGGTGGACATTATGAGATGGTCTCTCAGCTGACTCAATACCTGTTGTACTACATCTGTATGAGGCAGCCTGTACGTCTCCCATACATCATCCTCCGGACTATGCATAGAGCTACATTGCCTGACTCGAGAGGTAACTTTCCTATGGACGGCTGATCTCTACCTTGCTTTTGCGTCTATAGGTAAACCTAGAGGATGAGAGGAATTTTGAGGACACATTTTCAGCTGACCTTGATTGGGAGGCCATTAGTAGGATGGGCATGAGAGAGATGCAGGTCAGTGATGACGAGAGGAATGCTATGAAACGTCCTCTCACTCGGGTAGAGGCAGCAAATGCGGAGGCGGCAGTAGCAGTAGCAACAGAGGCACATGAGAGTGATGATGAAGAGGATGATGATAGGATGTACATGGATGTGGATGTCATACCTCCTCCATCACCATAGAATTCTACTGGAGCCGGTCCTTCTCGGACTTCTCACTAAGCTGGCCCTTTACGGCGACCATCAGATGACATAATGGCTCTACTACCTGAGATTTACGAGGCTTAGTGTGCTACAGACCAGTGGGTAGTAGATCTTGCAGCTAGTCTCCGAGCAACCTAGACTCACGTAGCCTGGCTTACGAGAGTGTATGTTGAGGACTATGATAGAGACTGTGAGGCACCTCCTCCTCCAGCACCCCCAGCTCCATGATACCATTTATTTCTTTTTTCTTTTTATACTATAGAGTAACTTTCTGGATTGTGGACCGTACTCTGATTCGGATGTACATTTGTCTTGTTTATATAATATATATATATTGTTTTCTCTTTTACATAGGTTCATTATTCCTTTTGTTTATGTCTCAAACAAAACAGATGCTTATGGTGTGTTCTTATTATAGTTTTTAATTTTATCCTAACTCAGTTCATGACTCATGTGGAAGTAGTTAGGTCAATGGGTAGAACCTGAGAGAGCTCTGATACCAAGTTGTCACACCCCGATTCTGGACTAACAAGAATAGTGTGATGAACCATAAATAAACCAATAGTTTAACCAGGATCTCCGCTAAATAGTACCCACCATATCAACCACATACACCTTCCACAGAAATAATCAGAGATAAATAGCAAATAAGAGAAAATTTTATAGATAATGAACTGAGTGTCTAACAATGATATAATAATTATCTAATCCAATTATTTCCCAAAAACTCAAGAGATAAAAGTAAATAATCCGTTACATATCCCAATAACAAAATATAGCTAAATTAAGAAAAAAAAATGTACTAGTTGCACTCGCATGAAGGATCATGCGCATCTTCAACAGTTTCTACGTCCATCGTGGCAAGGTGTCCATATGTCGGCGCATTCATGTATTCTTTAATAGTAAGACCTGCATCATCAACTAAAAATATTCGACGTCAAAAGGGTGAGCACACATCATGGCTCAGTGAGCAAACAAAATAATGCAACAAACATATGCATGCATTCAATTCATATCTTTGGTCTGGTTTTAAGTTTACAATATGCTATAGAAAGGTTTGGTGGCCCCTGTACCTCTACACACGACTGTGTGAATCCGCCCAATGGATCAAACACCATTGTCGTCCCACATGTACCCACTATGAAATAGAGATAGAACTAAAGTATCCGTATCAAACACCACCAACACTTCCCCTGATGCCCTACCCATACCAACACGTAAGCCCCTATTGACGAGGGCTTACAAATTGGGCTCGCAGCTAACCAACCCTAAATGTCATCCAGTGTATCCAATGCCTCCCCCTAGCATCCCTCAATACGTCCATAGAGATAGAGCTAAGGCCCCCGGCAGAGTCGAAGACCACACTGTTGGAGACCACCTCCCCTGATCCCCTACGACGTAATAGTTCTGCTAAGATAATGGCGATACGACGATGTCAGTGGACAAGACTTGAGTAGAGATAGAGCTAGAGTCTGGTGACCAGGTCAAAACCACCATGCCACGTCCTCCCCCTGATGCTCTACTCGCATCAAGCACACTAACCACACACGCATAATCACATGCTAATTCCTAGCATCATCATCATCATCATATTATAAAGAAAAAATTTCATCTACACCCCATCAAAGATCGTTAACATCATCTATACCCATAAGAATGCCAAAATATCATCTACACCCTAAAACTTTGGCTGTGGTAATCAAAGAAGTCCACTCCATCAGTTGATTCCCATTAGAAGCTGACGTCAGGTGGATTGGAATTTTTTACAGACGAGAATACCCTTTTGTAGGTTGAAAATACCAATATACCCTTTTGATGTTTATTACAAAACCTCCCTCTATTTCGAACTATAGGACTTGAGATTTTCCTTCTCGACGAGGACGATGAGGATGAAACCCTACCTCTACTCGACGAGGACGAGGACTACGAACTTTAGATTTTTCTTCTTTGCCGTCAACGGTGCCTTCATCTTCCCCGACCACGGTTATTCCTACAACAAAGCTAGCTAAATCAGGCAATCCTCTGTAACCATACCTCTACTCGACTAGGGCGATGAAGACCAATAAGAAACCACTATTCCCCACAACTTCTTCTTCATTAGGTATGAAACCACTCATTTTTCATTCAATCCCCTCTTCCCCATAAATTCTTCTTCTTCGACTACTAGGGGGATACTTTTTCCCCAATATTCCATGAGGTATGAAACGAAACCTAAAACCTAACCTGAAAGTTGAATCGGGAATGCAAAAAAATTGACGAATAGTTTTAGTTCGATATCCTTGTATATATACGACATACAAATAATTTTAATGATCCTTTGTGCTTCTTATTGAGTGAGTGTTGTGCTGACCTTTCGTATTCTCTTTTTTGGTTTTCTTGTTTTATGGGTTCTGGAGAAATTTGTGTGTCAAGAGCTGAATAGCAAAAGTCTTGTTGTTCTTCGACTTCTTATCGACCAAGGAAGACCCTGGATGGCGGATCTGGTTTGGGAGCTCTTCTCAATGAACCGAGAGCAGGTTGGGTGATTCGGGACCTCTTCTCAACGCAGAGGGAGCAGGCTTGGGTGATTACGGAGATGGGATGGTGCCGTCGGAGTAGGGAGCATGCTTGGGTGATTCGGGAGCTCTTCTCAACGCAGAGGGGACTAGGGCTTGAGTGAGAATGAACCCGAGAGAGAGTGAAATTTCTCAGGGATAAGTAACATTTAAAGTATAAATTCGTAAATGAACATAAATTTTCCTTTTTAAAATTTCTATCTGAGGGGTAAAATTATATTTCAACAAATTTAGTGATTTCTATTAGTTAAGTGGACCTAGGTGATGTTTCGACATTCTTGTGGGTGTAGATGATGTTAACAATCTTTGATGGGGTGTAGATGGAAATTTTCTATTATAAATAAACATAAATAAATATGCATGAGCAGTAATAGCAAGAATATTGGATGACATGTAAGATGCACATTACAAACATACAAGCATAGAGTTAATCATGGCATTGGACTCAAATAAATAAAAAGTTTGTTATTATCGAATTAGTTTAGGTCTTGTTCCATCACCTATTAGCAAATCTTGATCTCCTTCCAAGTCTTGTAATTCTTTTTGAATTGATTTAATAACCTAAAAGTTATATGAATTTAAGTTAGGGTTCATATGTAACATGTTACAGTAATCGAAAATCGAAATAGACCACTGATATGTGTCTGATTGGTCCTATGGTCTCATACTATGTCGACCTTACTGCCTACGGTTGATACCCTACGGTCGCATATGGTGCGACCGTAGCTGCGACCATATGGTTTCTGGATTCTTTCTGAATGCCTATGGTCGATCCTCTGGTCATTCTATGGTCGACCGTAGCTACAACCTTGAGATTTTTGGTCATAGACTACATGCAATTCGAGTTCTTCCTGGGTCAATTCCTCTACTCTTCAATTGGGTTTATCCTAAGGTCATCCTATGACCATCATTAGTAGTTTCTTATCAACCCTAATCATCAAACTCATCCCTCATGGTTATCTTTGGGATTTTCTCAAGGAATCACATAGATCATAATAGGTTGATATCTCCTAACCTCCATAGAAGTCTTATTCCTTAGAGTTTACATCTTTAGAGATTAGGTTCATACCTTTGCCTGTGATAGAGAGTCAATCTCTTCTCAACAAAATCCTCTCCTTAGCCTTTTCCTTTTCTCCTTCTCTTCCTTCTCTTCCATTCTATTTCTCAAGAGTTTACTAATGTTCTAAAAGAGTGAAAAAGGGCTGAGGGACGTCCATTATATAGAGGAAAACTCTCCATATAGAGTCCTCTTTCAATTAGAAAAGAACTCTTCCTCAAATTACTAAAGTTCCCAACTGGGAGTCTGATCTGGGGTCTCATGGTAGATGGCTATGGTTATAGAACCCGTCGACCATAGGGTCGAAATCATCGACCCTGGGGTCCTGGATCTGTGTTCTTCATTCTTACCATATGGTTGACCATACCTACCCAGGTATCTGACCATATGCATAGAGTTTTGGGTGTTGAGTCGATTTTTATACTTGGTTTATGATCCATCTTCACACGATCGGTCCACTTGGTCCAGCTATGATGGGAAGTCCTAGCACGACATGGTTAGACCAAGTACTGACGTTGCTTTGCATTGACCATATGTACCGAGCCAAGTTATGACATCTTAGGTGGGAAGACGGATGGGGTTGGAAACTTGGCGATGTTACGGTCTAATAAATTGGCTACATAGGTGGACATGGCTAGTTGCATAATACATTATTCTGATAATTGTACCCCTAACCATTAGGGGGTTATGTAATGGCATGGGTTATATAAAAAGATAGTATAAACATAGCTGCAAGTAGCGGGCGAATCGACTAGTGTGATTACCATCTCCTTAATTAACTAGCAAAATATAGGGTTTTGATGAGTTGTGGCAAGTAGCTGGTGTAATAAAAGCTTGCACTGTAATGACAGATCCATACTTTAGGGGTGGTACTGCATGGCAACTTTGAGCCAGCATCATCTGATGGGAGGAGACCCTTGTAGACTAGAGACTCCGTGCATGGGTTGTCTTGAGCTGACACTTACAGTTATACCTGACCATAGTTGGTAGTTGCATGCATTTTGTTTGCGCATGTTTGGTTTTATTGCTAAGCTCGATGGTTGAGTTTACCTTGTATGCACAAACTCTTTTTAGATGTTACAAGTAATTCTCGTGACTCCTTAGGGTGCAGTCCTTCGTGTGTGGAGGATGAGGACTACGAGCCTGAGAAGGACATCTTTGATTCGTATGATGATGCGTAGGCTTGCTACTAGGTCTTGGTGATGTCTAATCCGTTTCTGTTAGGATTGGGAATATCATTTGTTTTGGTTTACGCTTAATAGACTTGAAACCATTGGTTGAGAATTAAGTTGGTTTTATTTTGAGAATAATTGGTTTTAAATAATGGTTTTATTTATTTGGAACAATGGAACATGAATAAGGTTTATTTCATGGATTTAAATAATTATGGAACTTTTATTAGTAGACATTAGCTCTTTAGTAATTAGTTTTAATTGATTAAGTCTTCCGCTTAATTTAGTTACTTTGTTAGAATTATTGGTATTGAAAATAAGTTAGTAAATTTACTCTGATAATATCCTTGTTTAGTTTTGATGTGTGAAGTACCATGACTTATGGTCTTGGAAGAGGATTTCTTATGCCCTAATAGGATGGAGAGATCCCGTTGCATTCTATGGTACCGATACGTCGAGAAATCGGGTGTGATAGCTTTGGTATCGGAGTAGGTCACGCTATGCCACGATCAACCCATTACCAATACTACTCACATGATAGTAAAAGGTGCTGACATTAGGTGAACAAAAATAAAATACAAATATAAATAAGTTGTAAGCAAAAACTAAAGAACAGCTACATAAGTAGAACTAAAAAGCATAATATACACACCAGATGAGATAATCTGGAAAAAGTAAAATAATATTTAAGCGGGAAGGGTAGATAGACATGAGATAGAATCTCTATTCTAGACAATAGGACTCAAGTGGATGAAGTTATAGCTACGAGTTGACAATCATCTCAACAAGGTCAAACTCATGCTGTCGAACAAGTTGAGCGAACCGAGCCGATCACTTGATGAAGGATGTTATCATTAATTCCTTCTGCCTACTGAAATCCGACTGTAGAACGAACTCTATGCTTATGAATTCTCTTATGCTTCATCGTAATCTTCGTCTCTACTTCCACAGGAGCTGGTGAGATCAAACCAGCCAAAGTCAATTTGTTCTGCATAAAGGATATCTCTTTTCGAACAGTCTCAAGGGTATCTTGTGACTGCAGCATAGCATTATCAGTTACTATGACATGCTGCTCCATACTTGAAATGCTCTGTAGCGTACCCCTCTTGTATGATGATAAATCTATCTGAGCTCTCTGATGGTATCCACATAACTTAAACACTAGCACGCGAGCATCTACCAATACATCCTGTAGCTCTGTGATATCAATAACCAAAGTTTAAGGAACCCTTACCTACGATATATTATCGCAAACCCCTCACCACTGTGGCGTACCTTCTTGTTCAATTTCCAATGACACTGTATCTTTTGAGCTTTGAGAAAGAGCAAAATCTAGAGGAGTATATATCAGATCATTGATATCATCCAACGAACCTGACTCAATCCTTGATGAAGATGGATGTACCTTACGTTGAATCTACCTAACCGGTCATTGCCAAGATCATGGATTTGGACGAGGAATTCTCTCTAACTCGTCATCGCTGAGAACAATATCTTGAAGACCGAGCCTGAATAGTGATTTCCAACCAAAGTCTATATGGACAGACCATTCCACATAATCACCTTGAGGAAGGTTTATCCCTAGCTAAGCAAATAAGTAAGTAAGCAACCTACCATGAGGAAGACTGCCAGACCGAGAATAGCACACTGAAGTGATGAGCGTTCTTAAGATAAAGTATGGAAGACAGAGCTGTGGCCGTACAATAACGTAATAATGACAAACTCACAAAAGTGTACAATAGCCTCCCTATGACCGCTTCTGGGATAATGTTGTGCTGAATAATGCGACTATATACTCTAGGAACTGGTCGATAGTTACTTTCTCTTAATTCGGGACGCAACATCATCTACTCCTGTACCGATGAAAGCTCCCACTCATCTACAACTAGAATCTTTAGCTCCACATAAATAAGTTCTCTATTTGTGGAAACATCTAAGAGATAGGCAAGACTATGAATGTCCAAGATAATCTTTTGCCCCAGTACCCAACTGGAAATCTATTTGGACGAATCATCTACATCATTTTTCATACCTTGTTCTACTTTAAGATTACAATATAACTGCCTCACGTGGTTGGAACGTGTATGTATTTGGTACTGAAAGACAGGTAACCTCTCTAGTTCGTTGCATCTAATGAAACGGCCAGATTCCACCGGTCTATGTTTACAACAATGCCAATTTCTGGCTATTTGTGCTGATCGATATTGTTGATGGTCATACCATGGTGACCAAGACAATATACATCTTGTTGCCCCTGAAATAGATGATCTCTTCCTTGAATAAATTAAAATGTCGGGGAAAGTCATTGGTACTGGGACAATACAACACCACAAAATCTATCAAAGGAAAGAAGTTTTGATGTTAGTATATAAATGAAAATTTGTGTTCACATTTAGAAATGATTGGAGGAAAGTTTTGAATGATGTAAATAATAACGTAGAGAAAGTTAATGCAAGCCTGAATGAAATAGAGATAAAACGAAGTTGAAAATTATTTATCAATGAAGTAATGGATGTTCTTGTGTTGAATTGTATGACCTATGGAAAGACTATGATGACAAAGAATGTCAATTGTTGTAAAAGGATAAAAAATGAGTAGAAATAATTTTAAAGTTTTGAGGTAATATGATAGAATGCAATTTTGCTTGGATGACTAACTTAAGTCAATGAGATGAATGCAAAAGTGAATAGTAAGTATGATAGAGACTCTTTTATGTAATTTTGGAATGAAACCTTATCATTTTAGACCGTTACAGAGGATATTACCCCAGGAATCGACCTAAGATCTACTTAGGGTAGAAAAGGAGAAAAACAATATGAGACTTACTTGGGTGATGTGTAAGGATGTTGATTGATGAGATACAACCCTAGAATCACCTAAGAAACCTCAAAGAGAAGATGTCAGTACTGATATGTGTGCCTCTCCAGTCATACACTAAGTTAAAATATGAGAAAATGTGAAAATCATGTAGCGCCCTGTTTAAACTCGAGGACGCTGACGTGCAGTAGAATATCTATCGAACGCCCCTACCACACCTAGAGTGTAACCACACGTGCTATCTTTTGTTGTTGTCGCTTCAATTGAGGGTTATTCGTTTATACATCTACAATGCCTCTGTCATACCTTTATTGCTGACCTTGAGCATACCTTTTGCATTGCATGATGACCTTATATAACATTCTTTTCGTAACATGAATAACAATTTAAGTATTCCTAGTCCAAATGCCAATTCTCTTCTAAATGGCTTTGAATACTTGTAGAAAGATCCCTACTAGCATCGTCACTCCACCCATGGTAGCAAATATCGAATGAAGTACTAAAACTGCACCTCCCATAAAGGTGACACAAGAAACGAGAGTCTGGGGTCACCTATCCCAAGGTCTCCTACTATTGAGGATGTTCTAGAGGCTTTGAGGACCATCTCTTGTGATATCATGGCTAAACAATAGCGACTAAATAAGGAACTCTTGGCTACTCTACAGAGAGGACCAAACCCTCCAGTAACCCCAACACCAGCACCTGCCTTGGCCATAGAATCACATGCCATGGTACCTACCCAAGTACCCATGATAGTGATTCAAGACAATGCCCCTATGCAGGTAGCACCAATTGTTGTGGTTGCACTTTCGGTAGCTAAGACATTTACACGTGAGAGGACCAAACCGGCTAAAAAGAATCGCAGTAATGAAAGGTTGAGGTTTTCACTTCAAAAATGGAAGAAGTAGATTCCGATCACCTGATGCATCACAGGTATTTATTTTACCACCAGAGTTAAATTTTAAATTTTACTTATGCATGAAGAATCTGAATTGGAGCATAAATAGTAAATTGCTATATACAGTTGGAGATAGTAAATATGAAGTAGTTAGGACTCCTATAAAGCATGATATATTTTGAAGAATTGATTAAAAAGTTAAAAAATTGGCTAGGATACTAGAAGTCCTAATATGAAAGGAAGAATCACTTGGAAAGTTAATTATAAGTTATAGTGGTTAATACCATATAGAGTGGAACGTTAACAAGAAGTTCTTAATGCTGATGGATTTATTGTGAGCAAGGAATTCAGATAAAGGATAAGAATAAATCAAATGATGAAAAGGATAAGAATAAATCAATTGATGAATCCCAGGATCTATGAATCAACACTAGTATGGAAGAATCATAGATTGTAATAAACAATGATGAATAATCAATTATGTTCGTGGAGACTAGTTGAGGAAGAATAGAAGGAAGTCCCAAATCGCTCGCAAGGATTGATGTTAATAAGAAACGACACTAAATTGTGGAATCTATAGTCACATGATCATTATAAACCCTGGAAATGATGGACTTCGAAGAAATAATAGATCTGGAATGATTTATAATTCTTGATAAATTATAATGGATAAAGGGAATTGAGTGTGATGCTGACCTACCCCGAGGGCTGGCACTCATATTAAAAGATTTCCTATAAGATTGAACCTGTAATGGGAAAAGAATCCACTGATGGGTTAGGGTATGAAATGTGAAGAAGACATTGTTGCCCAAGATCAGTGGCATATTAGATTTCTTACATGAAACTATCATGTAATCGAGGATAGGAACTAATAAGTGTGTAGAAATTGATATGAGGAAATCTGTATCGAAAATTTCAGATCTAAGTGAGCTAACAAAGAAATTGATCGAGGTCAATCAAACCTAAATTGTATTGAAAGACAATGGATAATTATGCCACAAGGAAACAATCATAAGCATTGGAAGACGATGAAATATATGTGGTATGTTAATGGATGCATATGCCACATTCTACTCCTCATACCTGGAGAAGATAGAATTTGGTATAAATACAAATCATGACATATGAACACTGAGGTTAATGATCAAAAGGTTGAAGAGATGAGGTTAATAACTTATGTAATATTGAAATTTAGGATTTAAAGAATTGATACCAACTATCTAAGATGTTGGAGTGATCAAGATTGAAGTTGATTAATGATTAGGCCTCTCCCTTATGAAAGAAGTCAGGCGAAATGAAATGACTAAAGAATGTTAGAAGATTGAAGATTATATATGTCACACCCCAATTCCGCATTGTTCAGAATGGTGTGGTGAACTGCCAAGTAACCAACGGTTCAACCAGGATCTCTAGTAGGTTATCCCCGCGTTATCCAAACTTTACACGCATCCACAATCATAATCAGAGTAATACACAATAGCGGAAAATTTATAAATAATATGAACTGAGAACTAGAATGATACCCATAAATAATATCAAATTATTCTGTGTTTAACTAAGACATAAATATTTAAATACCAAATACATGTCTTATAAATCCAATAAAGAAACCTACAAAAATATCTAATCGAATACACACGAGTTGCACTCGCAAGAGGAGTCGTGTGTATCGTCTTCAGCTCCAACTTCCATAGCTGCCACATTTCCATACGCCGACAGGTTCATATAATCTTCAACTGTATATCCTGCATCATCAACTAAAAATATTCGACGTTGAGGGGTGAGCACACAACACGGCTCAGTGAGTAGCCAAAACAATGCAACATTACATATGCATGCAAAAAGTCAATTCATATCTTTGGTCTTGGTTTATAGTTTGCAATGTGCAATAGAAAGGTTGGGTGGTCAAAGGTTAACGTTTATTGACACCACCTCTATACACAGGGTGTGGAAGCCCCCCGAAGGTTAACGTTTATTGTCGTCCCCATCCACCCCACCATAACATTATACAACAAAGGTTAACGTTTATTGCTATATAATGCTATACCAACACGTAAGCCCCTGTTAGCGAGGGCTTGCAAACTGGGCTCGCTGCTAACCACTCCTAATGCCAAACAGTGTATCCAAGGCCTCACCCCAACATCCCTCAGAACATCCATAGAGATAGAAATAAGGCCCCCCGGTAGAGTCAGAGACTACAAGGACCGAGACCACCTCCCCTGATACTCTACGACATAATAGTTCTGCTAAGGTAATGGCGATACGACGATGCCAATGCACAAGACTTGAGTTAGAGATAGAGCTAAAGTGCTGAGACCCGCCAAAGGTTAACGTTTATTGACGTTCTCATCACACCTCCCCTAATACTCGCTCGCATCAAGCACATCAACCACACACATACAATCACATGCCTATTCCTATCATCATCATCATCATCATGTTATAAACAATAAAGTAAATATGCATGAACAAGTAATAGAAATATTGGATGGCATGCTGTATGCACATTACAACATATTCGCATAGAATCACACATGGCATAGGACTCAAGAAATAGAAAACAGTTTATTATTAACCAATTTAGTTTGGGATTAAGGTTCCTCACCTTAGCTTGCTAATAGATATTTTTCCAAGCTTTAGAATCACCTTTATACTATTATTATATTGATAGCAAACCTAACAAAGTCGATAGAATTTAATTAGAATTAATTCGGAATTTAAAAACCATTCTGTCAACTGAGGGTCGATGCTAGGTTCGATGGGTCTATTGACCCTCCCTCCATTCTGAACTTCCCGAATGCTGAGGGTCGATGGTTAGAAACACCTAGGGTCGGATGGTCTATCGACCCTCGGTGCGACCCTTGGTTCACTCTGGTCTAATTTCCACTTTTAATCCATTCTTCGTGTTTGGGGTCCTATGGCTTGCTTCCTACATTCATTCAACAGTCATTCCATGGTCTAGAACCATGTATAATCCATCTAGATAGTTTTCGTGCATCCTCCTATGGTTTTCCATGAAAGCCTAACCATGGATGGATGGTTTGGGTTTCTCCGAAATCCTATACTCAACCATATCTATCCTAAGGTCTGTAGAAACTCATGGAATTAGTATCCATACCTGAGAAGATTACTTTTCTCTGCAAATTCTTCTCCTTTTTGCTAAGCCTTCTTCTTAGCCTCCTTTCTTCCTCTTTTCCTTCTTCTCTCTTTCTCTTAATTCAATTAGGGTTGTGAAAGGAGTGAAAGTGGCTTAGGAACGTCCTTTAAATAGACTAGGAATGTCCTATAATAATTCCATTGAGATTTGGAAGGAATCCCAACCAAAAATTAAGAAATTTCCTAATTTCAGTTTTCGTCAGAAACCGAGGGTCGATGGGAGGGTCGATGATCCCGTCGACCCTAGGGTCTTAAGCTGTCCGACCCTCCCTTCAAAACTGAGGGTCTGACTTTTTGTTTTGGGAGGTCCGACCCTGCTTAGCTGGGTGTGCGACCCTCCCCTAAAATTAAGTGTTTTTGGGTCGATTTTATACCTGGGATCTCGATCTCCTTCATGCCCTTGGTCCATTTGACTCGACCATGATGGGTAAACCTGGTTCAAGATGGTAAGACCGGGTTAAATTGACACGGGTCTTACAATATAAAGGATTAACAGAACTGGAACCTTAAAGCATATCGTTTCCAGCATAGCAATGAAGCGTTAAGCAAGAGAAGCAATGAAATTTTGTGTTGGAATTGGAAAGTAGTGCACCAGCAGAAATTACATTACCGTGCTTACCTTGTCACTTGTTATTTCAGCAGTACTTATTGTTCCTCGAGTGGTATAACCAGAATACACCAACGACCCTACCAAAAGACCATCTAACTACCCCAACCAAGGCAGGATTTGTTTTGTATAGTCGAACCTTCGACTATTGTACAACACTCACGTTTCAGTACCTCTTCGAATCTGAGTCTAGAAAAGATGACCATAAGGCCAAAGGATTTTATAAATCTAAAAAAAGGTGGATGAGTGGATGAATGTTGAGTATAAGTTATACCCCTATGGTTGAGGGTGTAGTTACACCTAAATTTTGAGGACAAAATTTTTGTAAGGGGGGTGGAGTTGTAAGACCCGTGCCCAAATTCAGTCACAATATTACCATTCTGAGTATGTATTAGGTATTTCCATGTACGAAGCTATCATATCGACTTGTCCAAAGATGAAGGGATGACTATGAGGTGAAACAAAACATTATTGTGAACCTCTTGTGCCACTAGAGGGTGCAGGAATGCACTAGAAGGAGTCTTGGACCTAGCCCATACGAAAGCCCAAGACTTTAGCAGGTGTGCCATTGAGCTGGCCAAACAAAATGAGGCCTGGCTCATGCCTAGGAGGTGCGGTCGCACACCTGCCGTACGGTCCAGCTACACCCCTTGCGTGTGAATTGAATGGGTAACCAACTGAAAGTGGGACCCATTAATTTGAATTTTCCCACTCTCTTCCTCCTCAGCCAACTGAGAGGAACTCAAAACATGGTATCCCAACCCTAATTGATTCAAGAATAGAAGGAGAGGATAAGATCTTTTCACTTTCCATCCATGGGTTACCATACTTACCAAGCTGGGAAGGGATGGAATCCCATTCTCTCCACTCTCCCATCCAATGACCATCAGAGCAGGAGAAATATCTGACACCTCTGAGAAAGGGAGGAGACGAGAGAAGAGAAAAGAAAGAGAAGGGAAGGAAAGAAGAGAAGAAAAGAGAGGGAAGAGGAAAAGAAGGAATTTATCAATTGAAAACTTACCTAAAAAAAAGAGAGCAAAAGACGGAGGGAGGGATACTACCCCTGGATCGTCAAGTTCCTTGCTGAGACCTCGACAAGGAATCGGATCATTTTGTAAGTATCCTAACAGCTTAAAATCTGATTCGGTAAATGGCTGGGGAATAATGGAAAATTAAGAAGTTATTGAGACGAAGTCACTTTCTTATTAGTTTGTAGCGTTGTAATGGATCTCTGAGATGAACTCTGTGGAATGAACTAGGATCCATTACCCATGGCGAAGCCATGAGCGGTAGACCACCGTTCATTGCTAGAATGCTAGACAATTGTAAGACCCGCACTCCAGGAACCCCATCTAAACCTTTAATTCATGTCGTAACAGGTCTTCCAATCATCACCGGGCCAGACGGGACGAGCAGATGACAACCAGGTACAAAAACGAACCTAAAATATGATATTTTTTTCATACGTCTATGGTACCGGTCGATGGTACCGATCGACCGGTATGTCTGCGCGGGCAGACTGGTTAGATCCGGAAACGGATCTCTTTGGGTTTCACTTTCCAAATCTCGAGCCTAAGGACTTTCCTAACGTAAGGAAACTTCTTAAACTCTATCCTAGTCTATTCAAGGACCCTTAAACCTCCTTAGAACTCTTTGATTGATCCTCACAAACCCTAGAGAGGAGCAAGAGATTGAAGAAGGAGAAAGACCTAAGGAAGGAGGGAGAGGAGCCACCCTTGGTCATTGGACGAAGAACACTATAGTTGCGAACCAACGGTAAGTGCTTGAACTTCTCTCTAAGTTAAGCATTATAGATAATTAATCATGAATTAATCAATACCATGCAAGGCGAGGTATTGATCTAAAAACCTTAAATTTACCGTCAAACCCTAATACAGTCGATGAACCCTAGATTCGCATTCTAGGTTAAGGATCATCGAAACTAAGACTTGAATGGAACATGAAACAACTCTAACTCGTTGCTCAGCCCTAGAATTCATAAGAAAAACCCTAGAACCAATAGGGGGTGACTGATGGAAGGCGAACACCGAGTTGATGGTCTTTCAGAGGCATACCGGTCGACCATACCGGTCGCACCATATGCAACTGGTATTGCGACCGGTACCTCTCGGAGACTGGTCTGTGGGGGACCGGTCGACCATACCGGTCGCACCTTTCCCCACAGTGCCATGACCAGTACTTGCGACCGGTACGTGCGATCGGTAATCATTGTAAGGGTGTTTTCAATACCAGTTGGTTTTCGACCAACGTGAACCCTAAGAAAATTATTTTAATTCAATCCTAACATCGTGTAGGACCCTGTGTTAGCAAGTTTGGATTCGGTGACGTAGAACATGCTAGCAATCAAGTGTCAGGTAAGGGAATCAGACCTAAACCCTAATAACTTAATAACTGTAAAACATTGTTAATAATTATGATTCTGTGGATTGGTGTTGTGCATACTCACATGTCATCTTTACTTTCAATTATTATATTGTTCATGCATACTCTCTATGCTAGGATGTGATTGTTAGGCATGTGATTGTTTTTGTTGGTATGTGGAATCGAAAGGGCCTGGGGTCTGGGATCATTCCTCACACTAGCACCTTTTCATATCGCTTCTGTCTTAGCATGCTTAGTGCGGATAGTGTATCAGGGGGAGGAAGTGGCACTATGGTCTCTGGCCTAGCTACTAAACTCGAGCCCTATCTCTATGCCGTAGGGAGCTGTGATGGGATCGGGCCTACTGTGGTGACATATAGGATTGGTTAATTGCAAGCCCAGTTTGCAAGCCATAGCCAATAGGGGTTCACGTGTTGGTATGGGTAGGGCATCAGGGGAAGTGTTGGCGATGTTTGATCCGGACACTTTAGCTCTATCTCTATTCCATGGTGCGTGCATGTGGGATGACAGTGGTGTTTGATCCATTGGGTGAATTCACACACTCGTGTATAGAGGTGCGGTGTCTGCCAATCCTTTCTATAGCACATTGCAAACTTAAAACCAGACCATAATGTGAATGTTACTCATGCATGATGTATGTTGCATTGTTTAATTGTCTTACTGAGCTAAGTTATGAGCTCACCCTTGTATATATACATGTTTATAGATGTTGATGCAGGTTACACTGTCGAGGACTACATGGACGCTCTAGTATATGGAGGTGTTGCTGCTTTAGAAGTGCAAGCAGGGGAGGATGAGCATGACGCTTCATGCGAGTGCCCTTTCTGCGTGTACCTGTAGGATTTTTGATTTGTTTATTTTATTTATTTTTAGCTAGATTTATAAATGATGTAAGGATAATTATTTATGTTTTGTTGTTTTGGATAACTGGATAATTTATTTAAATTATCAATAGAGTACTCAGTTCATTTAATTTAAGACTTCCGCTTTATTTAATTATATTCTGATTATGGTTATGTGCAATGGTTTGTGGACATGGTCTTATGGAGATCCTAGTGTGAACCATTGGTTCAGCGACGGTTCACTCACACTTCTGGTTCAGTCAAAATTGGGGTGTGACAACTTGGTATCAGAGTACTTATGCTCTGTCCAACAGACCATATTTGTAATTAACTGAGTCGATGAACTGAGATAGAAAAAATTAAAAGCTTTAATAAAAATGCACCTTAAGCACTTGTTTGATGCTTGAGACTAAATACTAAAGAGCATAATGTACTATATTAAAAGTGAGAACCTAATAAACAGTCATGCCCTAGATAGGAACCATAATGACAGGTGAGAAAAATCATAAACTTCTACCAAATTGAAAAGGAAACTATATCAAGAGTAGAATATAGAACATCCAAAGGATTAGAAGTTAATTGTACCACAAGGTACAGTCCACAAATCGGACAGTTACCCTGTTATAATAAAAACTATACTAAGAGGAGAGAAAAATAAAGTGATCTATCATGGGGTTGGGGGCATAGGAGGAATAGGGTCAGTAATGTCATAGTCACGCTCATATGCGACCCTGAGCCAGTGTACCTACTCCTGCATGACTCTGAGGCCGCGAGAGAGGTGCCTTAGGTCACGGTTCATCTCACGCTGGGCATCCCGAATCTCCATAAACATGCCCATCACGGTATAGGGAGCAGACTGGGATGGTCCCACTGTAGGTATGGGCTACGATTCCAGTGCAGGAACATCCTCCATCTCATCATCATCATCATCGTCCCCTGCCTCTTCTGCATGAGCTACATTGGCTGATGCTGCTGCTGCTGCCGCTGCTGCTACCCTCCTAAGAAAACAAGGAAAAGCCTCTAGCTCCTCATCACTGATCGACAGGTTATCCATCTTCATCTGGACAATGGCATCCTAATCAATGTCTGATGTCATGGTGTCCTCGATCGTAATCACACCCCTCATGTCCACTCGAAAGCACTGTAGGAGTTTAGTGATAAGCCAACCATATGGGAGGTTGCTTATCTGATCGGGCATGGTAGCCTGTCGCATGGTCCTGATGATAATATAAAGAAGACAGACCCGCTCCCTAGTACATACATAATAAGTTAGGTATTGGGTGAGCTGAGATAACTTACTATAATGGCCTCTCTGAGGAACAATATCATGCTGGATAATGCGGCAATATACTCGAGGAACAGGTCTCAAACTGGCAGCTTTCATGGGTGCCCCTGGGTTAAGGATCTGCTCTAACACTTCCTGGCACAGATCATCAGTAAAGAAGCCCTTTATTTTGGGAGCATAGTAAACCAAATCACCATCATTAGGAATCCCCAAGAGATCAGCCAGCTGGTGAGTGTCGAAGGATATGGTGACACCTTTGACAAAGCTAGTTAGGCAGAAGTCCCTACCATGGCTGAAGTCGTTAACATCCCCCTCGACCTCCAGGTTAGCATAGAAGTGCTTGACCAAGTTGGGTCGGGTAGTTACTATGTAAGTGATAATGGGTAACCACCCAAGTGCACCAAAGGTTGCTTCAATATCGAATCGTTGTAGCTGCTCCAGGTTTACACAGTGACCAGATTCTATGTTCTTCTCATTGAACCATGGAAAATGGGCTTGTGCCACCACTGAATGAAACCACTGTTCATCAAACTACAGAACCGACGGGTGAGGATGGTTCATGCCCGGAACGTACGCATGCTTACTAACCTCGATGCTGAGACATTGTGAAAAACAAAACAATGAGATTTTGTTAAAACTTTCAAAATTTCTGCAGCATAACAACAGTATTTAAAGCAAAAGCCTCAAACTCACCCAAAATCTGGGGAGGAGAACTTACGTAACAATCTAACAACATATTGAAACCAAACAATCATCAAGCAAGCAAGAAATTCAACAATTACAAGAAAACTCAATTTTTGACCAAAACCTAGGTCAAAAATCCAAAAATTTTGATTTTGAGAAAACCATATGGTGGAACCTCAAATAGGTTGAGGGCTTTTGTTCATAGAGGTCCCAAAACTATTTCTAAGCCGAAGGAAAAGAGTTTCTATAGTTAAAATCCTCTAAACCATGAAATTTTAGTATTTGGGCAAGAAACCATGAAGAAACGATGTAATATGGAGAGAGGAAGGAAGAACCTTACTTGGAGATGATGTTCAAGGTCTTAATCGGAAGAGAATCGCTCCTAAAGTCATCGGTCGGACTGTAGCAACTCACCAAGTCAAAGAGGAATCACCACCGGAGAGAATGGAAAGAAGAAAAGTGAGAAAAGACTCACTTTTTACGATTTTAAAGGTCTTTCATGGCATACCGGTCGACTATTTTGCCTATACCGGTCGATCGGTACCCCTTGGTACCTGCGACCGGTACCTCTCGGCCACAGCAAGGTGCTGACTGGTCGAACATACTGGTCGCACCATACCATACGGAGGTGCAATCGGAACATCGATCGGTACCCCTTGGGAAGTTTGAGAGGTTTTTTTGCCAGACTATACCAGTTGCACTACAACACACAGTGCCGCGACCGATATGTTGCAACCGGATAAGTATTATAGCCTAGAAAATTTTGAGAAAATTTTTAAATTTTGATTTAGAGTTTCCATGACAATTTTTGCCTCACACTGTTAAAGTCTAACACTATCATGACAAATGTGACTATTCCAATGTACCTCATCTGTTATGTCTTCTTCTCAGATCTAACCAGGAAAGAGTAATCTAAGATGGCAGGTGTAAATAGTCGCAGAGGTTCATGAAAACGTCACCACTCAAGGGTGCATCAAACAGAGGACAATGTGGAAGCAGGAAATGTTGGTGAGCAAAACCTGAACCCAGACAGTGGAACCCCAATGAGGGAAGATGGGGACATGACACCAATGAGAAATGGTGGAGAAGGGCAGAGTCACAGAGCACCAACAAATCTGTCAGGCCCTCCTCACACTAACTTTGAGACTATAGTGACGAATCTGGTCTATCAGATGGAAGCTCAGCAGAAGGTGTTCTTAAATGAGATGTTGAAGATATTCAGGCCACCAAGATATATCCCTACAAAAGGTACGCCTGAGTCTGGGGGAAATAACACAGCATTGCCAGTGGATGGCAGCACTGGGCCGAAGGGTCAAGAACATAACCCACAACTACCACACCAATTTCCAACATCGTCTACCTATCAAGGGATCTATCCGTACCCATCACCATGGTATGGAACAAATGCACAGGGGAAGAATGACCTAAGCCGAGCGATGGATAGGTTCTTGAAATTGAAACCCCCTACCTTCACAGGGAATCCAGGAAAACCACTGTGGCCTACACAGTGGGTTGCTGAGATGATGAAGAACTTTCGTCTGATGATTTGCACGGAGGATGAGAAGGTGCTATTTGCTATGCACATGCTCAAGGAAGATGCTAATGCCTGGTGGAATTCTACCCGGCCATACTTAGAGACGAACCACACCCAAATCACCTAGGAAATATTCAAGGGAGCCTTCTTCGATAAGTACTTCCCTAAGAGTTTTCGAGATCAGATGGAGAAGGAATTCCTTAACCTGCAATAATCCCAGTTGACTATTGATGCATACCAGCAGAGGTACGAAGAGCTATTTTTCTTCTCTCCAGCAAGCATGCAAGAGGAGGAAACCAAAACCCGTAGGTTCACTATGGGATTGCGAGGAAGTATTCGGGAGCACGTCTAGGGTTTGGAGAAGAAGGTGTATAACAAGGCTGTGCAAATTTCTAGGGTGATTGAATCAAGCCAAAGAGACAGCTTCTTTGCTCAAAACAGGGGACTGAAGAGGCCTGCTACTGAGACATCGGGTGGAGGGAACACTAGACCATTTTGCCCATACAGAGCTCAGTCTGCTGTGGTGCCAGCAAGGAATACTACTGCACCACCACCATCACAGGTAGCTGGTCAAAACCCTAGTGTCAAATGTTTCAACTGCCAGCAATTGGGCCATTATGCAAAGACTTGTACTCTACCTAAGAAGCAACCGCCACAGCAAGGGAAGGTATTTGCAGTCACCGCTGAAATATACGATCAACCAACATTTATCGAATTTGAAAAAGAGTCAGAAGAAATGGTTTGATCCTCTTATTTCTCGAACCGAGAGATCCATGAATCGGGATCCTGATGTATATAGATACAAATGGTCCAATGGGAGCAAGAATTTCCGGGAACATTTGGAACATTTCGTTTCCGAGCGAAGAGCCGTTTTCAAGTAGTGTTCGATCGATTACGTTAATCAATATTCGATTGATTGGTCCGAGGTTATCGACAAATCTTAACCGCATCATCTAATGTGGTTACTGGTACGATTCTATTCCTCACTATTTTATTTATTGATTTGTTTTGTATGAGTATGTAGAACTAAGGGATAATTAAACTCCAAGAACGGTAGATATAGCTGGTGTACCCGTCAAAGTTCTCTTTGACTCTAGGGCTACACACTCCTTTGTTTCTATGTCTTTTGGGAAGGAATTGGAGTTACCTATCAAGTCCTTAACCCCAAGCTTGATAGTTCGCTCTGTGTTGGGAGTAGAAGTGGCGTTGAATGAATGCTATGGGCCATGTTCAGTTAGTATTGAGGGGCGAAACCTAGAAGCAAATCTGGTTCAACTCGAGATGGCAGACTTTGATGTCATCTTGGGAATGGATTGGCTAGGCCATCATTCAGCTAGCTTATTATGTGGCAAAAGAAAACTTGTTTTTAAGGATGATAAGGGAAAGGAGTTTAGCTTCACTGGAACTAAATTACCTAGGAAGTGAAAGATAATCCTCTCTACCCTAAAAGCTAAGAGATGCTTAGAGAAGGGAGGAGTGGGGTACTTAGTGTCTGTGGTCAACATTGTTGCAGAGGTGCCTAAGATGGAAGATCTAGATGTGGTACGAGAGTTTCCAGACTTATTTCTAGAGGATCTCCAGGGCTACCTCCAGACAGGGCTACAGAGTTCGTGATAGACCTTATGCCAGGGTTGACTCCGGTGTCTAAGGCACCGTACAGGATGGCTCCTACAAAATTAAAAGAGTTGAAGACCCAGTTACAAGAACTACTAGATAAGGGTTTCATACGACCAAGCATATCACCATGGGGAGCACCTGTATGGTTCGTAAAGAAGAAGGACGATAGCGTACGACTATGTTTCGACTACCAAGAGTTGAACAAGTTAACCATCAAGAACCGATACCCTTTGCCTAGGATCGATGATCTGTTCGATTAGTTACAGGGTGCAATGGTTTTCTCGAAGATTGATCTTAGATCAGGGTATCCCCAATTGAAGATCAAGGCAGGAGATATTTTGAAGATTGCCTTCAGGACAAGGGATGGGCATTATGAGTTCCTTGTAATGTCATTCGGGTTGACTAACGCTCCAGCGTCGTTCATGGAACTGATGAACCGAGTGTTTCATGACATGTTGGACACTTCAATCATTGTATTCATTAATGACATATTGGTTTACTCAAAGGACAAGGAGCTTCATGCATCACATTTGAAAGCAGCACTACAACTACTGAGAAGGGAGAAACTTTACACCAAGTTTAAGAAGTGTGAATTTTGGCTGAAGGAAGTGGCCTTCTTGGATCACGTAGTATCTGCAGACAGTGTCAAGGTAGATCCAAGCAAGATCGTTGCTATAGTAGGATGGAAAGCACCGAAATCAATTGTAGTGATTCGTAGTTTCCTTGGATTGGCTAGTTACTATAGAAGATTTATGGAAGACTACTCAATAATCGCCATTCCACTTACCAGACTAACCAACAAAAGGAGAAAAGTTCATATGGACAGATGAGTGTGAGAAGTGCTTTCAGACTCTAAATTCAAGAGTAGTCTCTGTACTATCTTGACCATCTCAGCACCAGGCTTTCCGTTCACCCTATATATGGATGCCTCAGGGTTGGGTCTTGATGTGTGTTGATGCAAGGAGAACAGGTGATTGCCTACGCATCAAGACAGTTAAAAGAGCATGAGAAGAACTATCCTACGCATGATTTGGAGTTAGTAGCGGTCATTCACGCAATCAAGACTTGGAGGCACTACTTTATGGTGAAAAGTTTTAGATCAAGTCGGATCACAAGAGTTTGACTTACCTTTTTACTCAGAAAGACCTGAATATGAGACAGAGGAGATGGCTGGAGCTATTAAAAGATTATGATTGTGACAGCCAGTACCATCTGGGTAAGGCAAACGTCATGGCTGATGCCTTAAGTAGAAAGTGGGGATTGAAACCTGAGATAGGACCTAGTTAAAACACTGCACTATGTGCTGCAACCTCAGGCTCAATAGAGAATGATGAAGAGCATATATTGGGGACTGCAGGAGATCCAGTGGAATAGGGCTTAATTCGTAAGTTTACAATAATGTTCGCTGCCTTGAAGATCTCACCAAATCTAATGGATGAGGTAAAAGTAGCAATCCTACAGGATCCACACCTCAAGACTGTACAAGAAGATCTAGAGAAGGGTAAAAGCAACCCTGACTTAACCTTGGATTCAGACAAGGTACTCAGGTATCGTGGATGATTATGTATACTTGAGAGTGAGAACTCAAATATCAGAGATAGAATTATGACAAAAGCTCATTACACCCCATATTCGGTATATCCAGGAAGCACCAAGATGTACCATGATTTAAGAAGATTATATTGGTGGAGGGGTATGAAAGCGGATGTAGCTTGATTTGTATTCCAATGTCTAAATTGCCAGCAAGTGAAAGCTGAAAGATAGAGACCTGCAGGTTTGCTACAACCACTACCAGAGCCAACATGGAAGTGGGATTGTATCACAATAGTTTCGTCATTGGCTTACCCTTGACACCAAGGTCAGTGGATGCCGTGTGGGTTATAGTCGATCGACTTACCAAGATAGCTCGCTTCATCACTGTCAGACCTTCGTATACCATGGACAAGCTAGCCAAGCTATATGTGGATAATATAGTCAGACTTTATGGTGTCCCTGAAAGTATAGTATTGGACAGAGATCTCCGTTTTACAACAAAGTTCTGGGAAGGATTACTGAAAGCCATGGGAACCAAGTTGAAGTTTAGTACAACTTTTCATTCTCAGACAGATGGGTAGTCCGAAAGAACTATTCAAATCTTAGAAGAGATGCTCCAAGCGTATGCCCTAGATTTCAAAGGAGCTTGGGACGAGAAGCTATCGCTTATCGAGTTTGCTTATAACAATAGTTACCAGGCTACGATCCAAATGGCTCCATATGAGGCACTCTATGGGAAGAAATGTCGTACACCTCTGTTATGGAACGAGGTGGGAGAGAGAAGATTGTAGGACCGGAGCTCGTAAAAGAAACTTGTCAAGCGATTGATCAAATTAAGGAAAGAGTAAAGACAGCTCAAGTTCAACAAAAGCACTACGCAGATAACTGACGTCGAGATCTAGAGTTTACAGTGGGTGATAAGATGTTCTTGAAAATATCAGCTGTGTGAGGTCTGAAACGGTTTGGTAAGAAGGGAAAGCTATGCCCCAGGTATGTGGTACCATATGAGATTTTGACCAGACGTGGTAATGTGGCATATCAACTGGCTCTACCACCATCCTTGTCAAGCATTCATGATGTGTTTCATATTTTCTTATTGAAGAAGTTTGTCAGGGATCCATCACACATCTTGACAGTAGGCCCACCAGACTTAACAGAGGACTTGACGTTTGAAGTGGTACCTGTGATGCTCACAAGCCGAAAGATTCAACATCCCCGAAGCAAGAATATCCATTATGTGAAAGTGCATTGGAAAAGCCAAGATGTAGAAGAAATCACTTGGAAGGAGGAGAATGCAATGCGAAAGGAGTACCCTAACCTTTTCGATGAACAAGGTACGTATAAATTTTGAGGTTGAAATTTCTTTTAAGGGTGGGGGAGTTGTGAAACCTACATGCAGATTTTGGGGACAAAATTTCTTTTAAGGGTGGGGGAGTTGTAAGACCCGCACTCCATGAACCCAATCAAAACCTTTAATTCATGTCGTAACAGGTCTTCCAATCATCATCGGGCTACACGGGACGAGCGGATGACAACCAGGTGCGAAAATAGACCTAAAATATGATATTTTTTCATACCGATCTATGGTACTGATTGATGCTACCGGTCGACCAGTATGTCTGAGCGGGCAGACTGGTTAAATCCAGAAATAGATCTCTGTGGGTCCCACTTTCCAAATCTCGAGCCTAAGGACTTTCCTAACGTAAGAAAACTTCCTAAACTCTATCCTAGTCTATTTAAGGACCCTTAAACCTCCTTAGAACTCTTTGATTGATCATCACAAACACTAGAGAGGAGCAAGAGATCGAAGAAGGAGAAAGAGCTAAGGAAGGAGGGAGAGAAGCCGCTGTTGGCCATTGGACGAACAACACTATAGTTGCGAACCAACGGTAAGTTCTTGAACTTCTCTCTAAGTTAAGCATTATAGATGATTAATCATGAATTGAGCAATACCATGCAAGGCGAGGTATTGAAATAAAACCCTTAAATTTGTCGTCAAACCCTAATACAGTCGATGAACCCTAGATTCGCATTCTAGGCTAAGGATCATCAAAACTAAGACTTGAATGGAGCATAAAACAACTCTAACTCGTTTCTCAGCCCTAGAATGCATAGGACAAACCCTAGAACCAATAAGGGGTGAACGACGGAAGGTGAACATCGAGTTGATGGTCTTCCGGAGGCATACTAGTCAACCATACCGGTCGCACCATATGACATCGGTACTGCGACCGATACCTCTCAAAGACTGGTCTGTGGGGAACCGATCGACCATACCGGTCGTACCTTTCTCCACAGTCCGTGACCGGTACTTACGACCGGTATGTGTGATCGATATGCACTGTAAGGGTGTTTTCAATACCAGTTGGTTTCTGACCAACGTGAACCCTAAGAAAATTATTCTAATTCAACCCTAACATCATGTAGGACCCTGTGTTAGCAAGTTTGGATTCTGTGACGTGGAACAAGCTAGCAATCAAGTGTCAGGTAAGGGAATTGGACCTAAACCCTAATAACTTAATAACAGTAAAACATTGTTACTATGATTCTATGGATTGGTGTTGTGCATTCATGTCATCTTTACTTTCAGTTATTATATTGTTCATGCATACTCGCTATGCTAGGATGTAATTGTTAGGCATATGATTGTTTTCGTTGGTGTGTGGAATGAAAAGGGCTTGGGGTCTGATATCATTCCTTACACTAGCACCTTTTCGTATCGCTTCTGTCTTAGCATGCTTGGTACGGATAGGGTATCAGGGGGAGGAAGTGGCACTGTGGTCTCCGGCCTGGCCACTAGACTCGAGCCCTATCTCTATGCCGTAGGGAGTTGTGCTAGGATAGGGCATACTATGGTGACATATAGGATTGGTTAGTTGCGAGCCCAGTTTGCAAGCCCTCGCCAATAGGAGCTTACATGTTGGTATGGGTAGGCCATCAGGGGAAGTATTGGTGGGGTTTGATCAGGAAACTTTAGCTCTATGTCTATTCCATGGTGGGTACATGTGGGACAACAATGGTGTTTGATCCATTGGGCGGATTCACCCACTCATGTATAGAGGTGTGGTGTAATAACCCTCCCAGGAAATGGGTTCGGATTGGTGGTCGGGTCTAAAACATACATTCTTAATCATGGGAATCCTGATAAAAATCTGGTATAAATTTTTTTTTTATTCACATAAGCCATTCATACATGAACCATACACTACTTTGACAAAAATACAGCGGAAGTCTTAAACATATACAACCTAGAACCTCTGGTGGCTAGATACAATAATCATTAAAAAACCTCGCTATTAAAATACAATTATAATCAAGTCTCATAAATAAATATTCAACTGCATGCCAAACGGGGCTATGAATTCCCCACTTGGACTTTCATTTGCTATCTAGCTCATCCTTGACTCCACTTTGCTTATCTGTAAAACATGTTCATCAACTTGGGTAAGCCAAAGCTCATTGAGTAGAATTCCATCTTGGCAGAAAATACACACAAGCTTACATGATACTTTTCTTTTCACTTCATAATAATCATAAACCTGTAAACTTAACATTTCTTTTCATAAGAAACATAAACTTGTAATTTAACATTTCATAACATAGATCATCTTGGAAAGAACATAAATATAAACAATGAAATACTAAAATCCATAACTTGATCTTACGTAAGCACGTTACTGCATATTTGTATGCTAATAATTCACTTCTATTCTTATACTTCATTCACTTATTCATTTCTGTAATTTTACATTTACTGTTCCTACTTTTACTTGGCTACAAGTTACTGACTTAGGCTCAATGGATGTATCCACATCTTACCCCATTGTACATTTGGATTTTTCATAATATGATTAGACTTGCCTACTATTTTTCTTGTAGACCACTACTTCCTTTCATAACTTGTCTTTCTGTTAGCGTATCTAGACTCAACGGATGCTTCCGTTTCTTGCCACATGTCTGACTCACCGGATGCTTCCATTTCTTGTCACTTGTTTGGCTCACCGGATGCTTCTGTTTTTTGCCCTTTGGTTGACTCACCAGATGCTTCCATTTCTTGTCACTTGTTTGGCTCACCGGATGCTTCTGTTTCTTGCCCTTTGGTTGACTCACCGGATGCTTCCTTTTCTTGTCACTTGTTTGTCTCACCAGATGCTTTCGTTTCTTGCCCTTTGGTTGACTCACCGGATGCTTCCGTTTCTTGTCACTTGTTTGGCTCACCGGATGCTTCTATTTCTTGCCCTTTGGTTGACTCACCAGATGCTTCCGTTTCTTGTCACTTGTTTGGCTCACCGGATGCTTCCGTTTCTTGCCCTTTGGTTGACTCACCGGATGCTTCCGTTTCTTATCACTTGTATATCTCAATGACTATTTTACAACTTGTATAGCATCATTGTCTCTTATGTGTCACAAAGGCAATTTCAATCCTTTCTATGATCTTGCATTGCTGTCCACCTAAGTGTAGAACAGTCCATACATGAAGTTAAATAGTTCATTCTTGATTTCTTAGCAAACTCTCATTTTATGTCTTTCTATGCATTTACCTTGCTTTCCATCTGGGTATAGGACAGTCCATTCAGGCCATACAAAAATAAGCTTACAACACTAGTTCACATATAGTTTTCTTACATCATAACCTATGGAAAAACTAATTGCTAGATACTTGGTCTCCATATACCTATATAGCAGTCCAACACATATTCTTGAGGGCCATTCATTCCTTAGTTTCCTTAATTCAAAAGTCTTCTATCCATTTGTATTCATAAACTAATTCTCCTTTCATAACATTTTATGAGTTACCTTGCTGTCCATATAGCATTAGAACAGTCCGTTCATAGCCTTAACAACTTATTCACTTAATCAAAACCTTAGTTCCATGGCTCTACTAACCTTAGGCTTACATAAAGGTTCACTAAAGAAGTTACACAACCTATCCTGGAGACAAACTCATTTTTCAATACTTGCTATCCAAATACTTATGAGAATATCCATAAAGAACACTTCAAAGACCTATCAGTGCATAGCTTTCTTAGCCCACAAGCATTCTGTCCACATATAAATAATACAGTACATTAACAATATCTAATATCTTATCCTTGCCTAATTCTTCCCAACTCATGTAATTGCTGTCCACATAAGTATAGCTCAGTTTCTTAAAGACAAAATACCATTTGATCCTACTTTCACAAGCCCCATGAATCACTTCTTACTTTGAGATAATATAAACATAAATCATCCCTATTTCCATCATATAGCATGAGTTTACAACTCCACATTCATCACAATACATCTTGACTAAAAGAGAAGCTCATATTCTATTATATAACACATTGAATATTTCAATATAATGCATTGCATTAAACAACACAAGTAAGCATCACTCATGCACTTATACTTTACAATCACATGCATTATAGTCAATAAATAGTCTGCTACAAGAGAGGAAAACACTCACCTAGAATAACTACAAGTTCCTTGGTTACAACTTCTTGAAATCAAAGTAAGGTTCGAATGCAATAAGAAGCCATTCACCTCCTACAGTCATAAAGCCAGGTTTCCTGAACCTTTGTACCAAATGTGACCTCTCTTTGGCTTAAGCTTAAAATCCCATACTGTGCTGTCCTAGTTTAAACACCTGAGCATAAGAGACCTCAATTAATTTAATATTTCTCTTCTAATCCCCTACAATGCACTATAATGAAATCTTTTATCTCTACAATGAGTTTCCATGTCTTTTTAGGTCCCCCATGCGGGAAACATAACATTTTCTTAACAAAAATTTGCACTAATAAAAATTTCCCCTATTCACGTTTTCAGCAAGATGGGAAAACCTTCAAACCCTTGGTTTAGCAGAAAATTTTCAGTTTGTTTTCCCAAATTTCAGTCCCTAAATCCCCAAAATTCCACACAATGCGTTAATACAAGTTTCTTATAAGAAAAATGCAGCAAAACCTTAACCGTCAAAACCATCCATAGGACGAAAAGGGTGAACAAATTTTACTGTTCATCATCTTCTTCCTCCATTAAAACACATTCTCAAGGTCTGTAGTTTTGTTTTCTATCTTATGAAATCAACATGCAGCTGTTATGAACCGATGTACAGTAACTCGTACCTCAAGGGTCTCTTGATATATCTTCCAGTTTCACCTTCCAACACCTTGATGGTTGATATTGATTTTCCCCCGATGAAACCCCAAAATTTTAGAATTTCACTTCTTTAAACCTTCCTTCAATATTGCTACCCTTTATCTTCAATGCTTTTCAAAATTTCCTCACTCAAACGAGATCAACAACCATCATTGACATAGAACTCTCAAGAACAGAAAATTTCTCAAAGACCAACTCAAAAACTCTCCTTCTCCCTTTCACGTTTTGCCTCATTTGGGAAAGTTAGAAATGAAACAAAAGGTCATTATCTAATTTTCATTCATTTCCTATTTCTCCAATAGACTGATTTTGTGAAATCCCTCTTACACCCCTATAACACCCCTAATGCATGAAAAATAAATCCATTTTCTTAGGGTATCCTAAAAATGTGCTTAGACTATTATGCCCTTCTTATATACCTTTTTAAATACATGCAAAGACCCACTTTAATATTGTCTTGGTACGCTTTTAATTTGGGGACCAAGAATACCTCTTTCTAAAAGCAATTATTACATCATGCCATTCCATTTAGAAATGAAACTTTAAGTTAACCCAAATCAATAGTGGGCAGCCACTTCTTTTGGGCCCCACATCTAAATGTCATATAGAAATAAAATTCCATACAACCTGTTTCAAACTTCATTTCATGACCTATAGGTATCAATACTCCATGGTTCTAAAAATAAAACATTAGTCTAGCATGTGACAATACACTAAGGTTTAATAATTAAATTATTTTAGTATAACATAGTTATCACAAGTCACCAACCTATAATATAAACAATCTACATAATTAAACTCCTCACTTATCTCATGATAATTTAACCATATGTAGTATAATTATATATTATATAAACATAAAATATTATTGATTAGCATAATACAACAAATATTTACCTTTGGATGTCATGGTAGAATTTAACAAAATACCCTTAGATCTTCTATCCACCATGTAACACTAACTAGCTTAACACCTCAGCTGGCTGGGGTGTTACATGTGGTGGCCGCCAATCCTTTCTATAGCACATTGCAAACTCAAAACCAGACCATAATATGAATGTTACTCATGCATGATGTGTGTTGCATTGTCTGATTGACTTACTGAGCTAAGTTGTGAGCTCACCCTCGTATATATACATGTTTTTAGATGTTGATGCAGGTTACACTGTCGAGGACTACGTGGATGCTCCAGTATATGGAGGTGTTGCTACTTTAGAACTGCAAGCAGGGGAGGATGAGCATGATGCTTCATGCGAGTGCCCTTTTTGCGTGTACCTGTAGGATATTTGATTTGTTTATTTTATTTATTTTCTGTTGGATTTATAAATGATGTAAGGATAATTATTTATGTTTTGGTGTTTTGGATAATTGGATAATTTATTTAAATTATCAATAGAGTACTCAGTTCATTTAATTTAAAACTTTCATTGTATTTAATTATATTATGATTATTGTTATGTGCAATGATTTGTATGAGTGGACATGGTCTTATTGAGATCCTGGTGTGAACCGTTGGTTCAGTGATGGTTCACTCACACTTCTGGTTCAGCCAAAATTGGGGTGTGACAACAATGGTATATAGGGCACCACTGATAGGTAAGAATAATCAATAGAAATTGTAAATATATGATCCGTGATCTTTGAAAGCCATAGAGTGACCCTTAAGGATCTGAGTTGACCTTTGGAGACTTAGATCGAGAAATCGATAATGGATGCAAATGTTAAGAGGATAGATCTAAAGTTTAAAATCAGATATGGAATCTCGATGATACCGACAAACGAAACGATATCCAAAACCTAGGATAAACATTTAGTTTAGAGCTCAAACTCCAAGATTAGACTAAGACAAATACAAAGAAAATTTAGGAGGATGTTCGGAGACCATTGGACCACGTTTCGAAGTGCGGTCGATGGCACGTGCCGCACGACCTGGCTATCGAAAGGTGTGGTCGATGGCATTAGCTGTACTCTTTTTCGACGTCAGATCTTGGCCAAACTTGGTCAGTGACCTCATGGAATTTTATATGATTTAATTAAAGGATTAGATTTTAGTTTTGGTGTTCTTTCAATGAGAAACCTGATATACATCGTTATTACCAGAAGACAAGTTCGGTTTACCTTATGAAACAACCAATTGCATCTTTCCTCAGTGATATGAGACCCTAGACCTTAAAAGGATCCTTTGTATAAACTATTAAGAGATTAATAGTCACCTCGTATTGCCAGAATCGCACTCAAGGTACTGAAACCAAGTTCAGCAATATCGACAATTAGATAAGGAAAGTAAAGGTTATAAAATGACCTAGGATAGGACTTTTAAACCCAAACATAGAGGTAAGGCTTTTAAAAATCCAGAGAAAACTCTTGAGTTAGAGGCAACCGATTTTGACCAGAAATCGATGTGCGGTGGATCGCACGAGCGCGCACGTTAGTGGCTAGAAACAGTGTAGTCGATGCCACATACCGCATGACATTTTGACCCCGGTTGCTGCCCATCCTTAAACAGTAGTTTGCTGGGATTTTTGTAAGCCTGTCCACGTGCTCATATCCCTAGAATATGAAGTTTACATATGTATTATCCACAGTTTTGGTTATAGCTTATAATAGTTACCTTTTGGACTTGCTGTTCATGGTTCCTTGTGTTTGAAAACACAGGTAGGAAGTGTGAAACCTTAGGAGCTAGAAACTTGACTTGTGTGTGGCGTTAGAACACCGTTGACTTCGTTTGAAGAAGTCCTTCTTAGTATTAAGACCTTCAGGAGGAAATTTTTAATCATTTGGGTATGCTATCTTGTGAGATCCACACACTCATTACCTACTGTGTTTGGGCAGCAGACTTTTGTGTGTTAGAAATCATCCTTAGACTATAATCTGTGAAAAATAGACTCAATAACAGACCATTAATTGCCATGTCATGACAAACAGATAATAGATAATAGGCTTAAAAGTTATCAGACAGGTGAATAATGATGGAAACACCACAATAATGAACATAGTGAATGAAAAAGGGAAACCAGAATATTGCTACTGAATAACACATTAATAAATTATGTTTTGATTATGATCTAGTTAGAGACACGAGGACGCTGGTAGAAGGCTATCTGTTCAGGGTGTCGAGGATCTTATTCTCTATCTTTCTATAAGAAAACTAGACCTTTGTTGGTAGTATTAGTTGTATTTAAATCTTGCTGTGTAATGGTTGCGATTGATAACATGCTCTTGTTTGATAACATGCCATCCAATTAAATGCTCTGTGTGATCATGCATATGCGTTCCTTGTATTTGGGGTCAATAGTACCGGTAAGGATTAAAGGGTAGGTGGAATGGGACACCTGCTACCTTTCCACATAAGTAACTAACCCATCTTTGATTCTTGATGTCTGGTTAAGTCGGTAAGGAGGAAGGTGGGTGGAATGGGATGCTTGCACCACTTCTTACTGATGCTGCTTTGCAATTACCATATGTAATCGAGCCAAGTTACGATGTCCTAGGTGGGAGGATGGACGGTGTTGAAAGCTTGGTGAGGTTATGGTCCAGTAAATTGGCTAATTTGGTGGACATGGTTAATTGCATAATATGTTATCCAGATAACTATACCCCTAGCCATTAGGAGGTTATGTAATGGCATGTGTTCAATAAAAAAAGGTGGTATGAACATAGCTATGATGCTTACCATTGCCGATATAATACGTGTGGGTGGGCTAGTCGACTAGTGGGATTACCATCTTCTCAAGTGGCTTACTAAATATGGGCTTGGGATGAGTTATAGGCAAGTGGCTGGTGTAATACAGGCTTGCACCATAATGATGGACCCATACTTTGGGGGTGGTATTGTACGTCAACTTTGTGGCGGTATCATCTAATGGGAGGAGACCCGTGTAAGCTGGAGACTCTGTGCATAGGTTGTTCGGAGCTAGCACTTACAGTTATATACCTGACCGTAGTTGGTAGTTACATGCATTTTATTTGTACATGTCTAGTTTTCTTGCTAAGCTCAGTGGTTGAGCTTACCTTGTGCGCACAAACTCTTTTTAGATGTTGCAGGTACTTCTCATGACTCTTCAGGGTGCAGTCTTTCGTGTGTGGAGGATGAGGACTACGAGCCTGAGGAGGACATCTTTGATTCCTCTGATGATGTGTAGGCTTACTGCTAGGTCTTGGCGAAGTCTGATCCATTTCTGTTAGGATTGGGAATATCATTTATTTGGGTTTACACTTAATAAACTTGGAACCATCGGTTGAGAACTAAGTTGGTTTTATTTTGAGAATAATTGGTTTTAAATAATGGTTTTATTAATTTGGAACAATGGAACCTGAATAAGGTTTATTTCATGGATTTAAATAATTATGGAACTTTTGTTAGTAGACATCAGCTCTTTAGTAATTAATTTTAATTGATTAAGTCTTCCACTTAATTTACTTGCTTTGTTAAAATTATTGGTTTAGAAAATAAGTTGGTAAATTTACTCTGATAATGTCCTTATTTGGTGTTGATGTGTGGAGTACCATGACCTGTGGTCCTAGAAGGGGATTTCTTATGCACTAATAGGATGGAGAGATCCCATTGCATTCCATGGTACCGATACATTGAGGAATGGGGTATGACATTACTAGTTCTTTAGTATCAGATACCTATACGTTCTAACCTTGTGAGGTAGTTCTATTGTAATCTTCAGGTAGAACAAGGTATGGAGAATGGTGCAGAAGGTTCGTCCATATAGATTTCTAGTTGGGTATTGGGGCAAAAGATTATTTTAGACATTCATAGTCTTTTTCGTCTCTTAGATGTCTCTGTAGACGGAGAACTTGTTTATGTGGAGTCAAAAATTTTAATTGTAGATGAGTGGGAGCTTTCATTGATATATGAGTAGACAATGTTGGGTCCCAAATTAAGAGAAAGTAACTGTAAACCATTTCCCAGAGTATATAGTTGCATTATTCAGCACAACATTGTTTCTAGAAGCGGTCAAAGGGATGCTATTGTGCATTTTTGTGAGTTTATCTCTTATTATGTTACTGTATGGTGACAGCTCTGTCTTCTATACTTGATCTTAAGAACACTTATCACTTCAGTGCTCTATTCTTGGTCAGGTAGTCTTCCTTATGGTAGGTTGCTCACCCACTTATTAACTCATCTGGGGATAGACCTTCCTCATGGTGATTGTGTGGAACAGTCCGTCCATTCAGACTGTGGCTAAAATTCATTGTACAGGCTTGGCCTTTAAGATGTTGTCCTTAGAGATGACGATTTAGAGGAAATTCCTCGTCAAAATTCACGATCTTGGCGATGATAGGGTAAGAAAATTCAGCATAGGGTACATCCATCTTCATCTTCTAGGATTGCGTCAGCTTCAACATATGATAGTGGTGATCTGACATGCACTCCTACAGATCTTGCTCTTGCTCAAAGCTCAGAAGATATAGTATCATTGGCAAATGAACAAGATGGTACGCCAGAGCAGCGAGGGGTTTGTTATGATGTATTATGTGTGATGGTTCCTGAAACTGCGGTTCTTGATATTGCGAAGTTGCAAGGTATGTTAATAGATGTTCGCGAGTTAGTGTCTGAGTTATGTGCGTACAATCAAAAAGCACATATAGCATTGTCATCTTTTGAGTAGTGCGTGTTGTAAGGCATCTCAGGTGTGGAGTAATGTTTGGTAGCGGCTGAGAATGCGACATTACAAATACTTAACACATAGGAGGCTACAAGGAAAGAGGTATCTTATATACAGAACGCGTTGACCTTGGCAGGTTTAGTCTCTCCTTCTATCACTGATAGTATGAACCGATGAGACTACGTCTAAACGTAAGAGGGATCACAACCAAAAGATTAGATCCGTAGCTGGGATTTAGAAGGTACAAGGAATCAATTGTATCATCCTTCATCCATTTGTCAGCCCGATCTGTTTGGTTTGTTCGGTAGCATGAGTTTGATCTTGTTAGAATGGTTATCAAACTCATAGCTAAAACTTTTCTCACTTGCATCCTATTGCTGGGAGTAGAGGGATCATCTTAAATCTATCTACCCTTCCCATTTAAACATTATTTCACTTGTTACAATTTATCTCATTTGGTTTGTGTATTATGCTCTTCAGCTTTTGTGTTTGTTCTTTAGTGTCTGCCTACAACTTATTTTCATTTATGTTTCATTCTTGTTCACCTGATGTTAGCATCTTGTTATAGATGTGAGTAGGATTGATAGTGGGACAACGCGACTAGCTCTGATACCAAACTTTGTCACACCCCGTTCCCGACGTATCAGTACTATGGAATGCAACGGGATTTCTCCATCCTATAAGGGCACAAGAAATCCCCTTCTAGGATCACTAGTCACGATAACTCACCAAACAATCCCAAACAATTAATTATCAGAGTAAATTTACAATCTTATTTTATTTTATTTTATTTTCAACAGATCATCAAAACAAAAGAAAGTATAAGCAAAAGTCTTAAAACTTAAACCAGTTATTTAAAGCTGACATAAAACTAAAATTTAAATTATTTAATTATTCCAATAATATTCAAGCCTAAAACCATAAAATTATCCACTGTCCACATTATCCAAAATGAATAAATCCAAGATAAAATAAAAACATTGTTAAGGATTATCCAAACGTAAACCCAATAAAAACCCCAAGTCCTAAACAGAAATGGAATAGGCTCAACCAAGGCCTATAAGCAAATCTATGCATCGCTCGATGGATCAGAAATGTCTTCCTCAGGTTCATAGTCCTCATCTTCTACACTAGATGGACTGCAACCCGAAGTGTCACACGAAGAACCTGCAACATCTAAAAATAGTTCATATGCATAAGGTAAGCTCAACCATTGAGCTTAGCAAGAAAGCTAAATGTGCAACAAGTAAAATGCATGCAACTATCAACTACGGTCAAGTACATAACTGTAAGTGCCAACTCAAGACAACCCATACACGGAGTCTCCAGGCTGTACGGGTCTTCTCCCGTCCGATGATACCGCCTCGCTCGGGGTATAGTATCACCCCCAAAGTATGGGTCTATTGTTTTGGTACTGCATATGACTGCAACGCATCCCAAGCCCATATTATGCCTGCCGCTTGAGGAGATAATAATCCCACTAGTCGACTTACCTGCCCATCCACACTATGTCGAGTATGGGGAGCATTACAGCTATGTTCATACCACCATTTATTGAACCCATGCCATTACATAACCCCTTAATGGTAAGGGATACAGTTATACGGGTAATATTATGTGCAACTAGACATGTCCACCTAATTAGCAAAATTACTGGACGAAAACATCACCAAGCTTCTGACCCTGTCTGTCCTCCCACTTAGGATGTCATGACTTGGCTAGGTTACATATGGTCAATGCAAAGCAGCCTCAGTAAGAAGTGGTGCAAGCATCCCTACCACCCACCTTCCTCCTTACCAACTCAACCAGACATCATGAATCAAACAAGGGTCAGTCGCTTTTATAGAAAAGGTACCAGGTGTCCCACACAACCCGCCCTCCAATCCTTACTGGCACTACTGACCCCCAACACAAGGTTGCATATGCATGATCACACAAAGTAATTTATTAGATGGCATGTTATCATACAAGAGCATGTTATCCATCGCATCCATCACACATCATAATAAGATAAGAGAAAGCACATGCATCCAAAGGTCTAGTTTCCCTACCAGAATATAGAGAGTAGTCAACAAATCCGACCAGGTAGCTGCCTACTGCAGACCTCGTATCTCTACCAAAAATCGTAACCAAAATATTTTTATTAACGTATTATTCAATAGAATTATTTCAGTTTCCCTTTAATCTTATTATCTAGGTTTCAAGACATTAGTAACTTATTTGATGTTCCATGCCTTCTATTTACTATTTGATTAAGATGACATAGCATCTAAAGGTTCATTTATAACTCCATTCATTACTGTTCACAACCTTAGGGTATGTTTAAACTTGCAGCAAGCCTGCTGTCCGTTAAAGAACAAGTGCTATAAATATCGATTCTGCATAAGACAACATACTCACTACCAAGGATTCCCTTCTAAAAGTCTTAATACTAAGAAGGACTTCTTATGACGATGTCAGAGTTGTTCCAATACCGCACAGAGGTCAGGTTACTAGCTCCTAAGGTTCCATACTTGCTGTCCAAGGGTTTTTGTCATTTAAGATAGCGAACAGCAAGCTACCTAAATAGGTTATAGGGCATTTAGTTAAACCAACATACATAATGCTCATAAACATTCGATTCCAAAGATCTAAGCCTATGAGCAGGCTCACAAAATATCTTATAAAGTCACTGACTGGAAAGGTCACCAACAGAGGTCAAAACCTCGTACGGCACGTGATCAACCGCACGGTTTTGACCACCAAGCGTGCGGTACATTCCATGGACCGCACATCGAAACATGGTCGTTTGATAGTGCATGCACCCCAAAAGGGTCACCTAGCTCCTGCAAGGTTGGTTTAAGGTCTCACAATATAGAGGCAAGCATTTGGAGTCCTTTTGTGGTATAAACAAAAACTTACCTCAAAGATACATGATACATGAAGGGTTTCGCATCAAGAAAAAGCCCAAACTAGGATTTAAGCCTTCCATGAATTCAAATAAAATTCCAGGAGATCATCGGCCAAGTTTGGTGAGATCCAGCTTCAGAATGGCGTGCGGCTGATGCCATCGACCTCATGTCATGACGACAGGGTTGTGCGGCTCGTCCCATCGATCGCACATCCGAACGTGGTTTGATGGTCACCAAACTTCTTCGAGAATTTTTCCCATATTTTTCTTAGTCTGATCATAGAGTTTGAGCTCCAAACTCAATTTTTACACTAGGTTTTGGTCATTATTTCGATTTGACACCTTGTCGAAATCTGAGATTTGATCTTATAATTCAAATTAGTATTCTAGGCATACGGGTCTCATCTTGGTCCATGATCCGAGTCTCTAAGGGTCAACTCAAGATCCCTAATGTCATCCTATAGTTTTGAAAATCCATGGATCATTTATTTATATTTTTCGATGATTCGATCACGCCCATCCTATATACCATGCATGCTACTGTCCACAGTTCGTTTGTGTGAATAGTAACCTACAGATTCATGGCTCCACCATGGATGGTGGATCATTCATATAATCATGGTCTCGTATAAAATCATAAATCCTTATTTAATTTTATTATAGGTAAACACTTTACATCAAGCTCTACATATCATGGCTGTGATCCAAGTCTTCCTCAGCCATGCTTTATATCATTCTAGTTCGTTCCATTATTTAGGTTTTAGAGTAAGGGATGTACTTATAGAGTTGTCTCCTATAATCTCTAAGCTCTCCAGTAATGGAATCATCGATCTAGAGGTTGATTCTCCTCATTCTCCTTCTCCTTCTTCTTTTTCTCTAATGGGATGTAATGAGAGAGAGTTCTTCCTCTTTTCTCTTCTTCTTTTCTTCTTCTTTCTATTTCCTCTCTTCTCTCTATGTTTCTGGTGGGTAGCGTTGCTTGATTTGGTGGAATGAATCCACCCACAGCAGAAACGATAGGTTGGAAATTTCCTTGGGGATCCCAACATGGTAATGGGAGGATTTCCTTCATCCCCTTTCCATTCCAGACCCAATCATGGATTAGCCTACCATGAATGGAATCAATCTCAGTCAATTTGAGGAGATTTTGTACTTTGTTTATGGCTCTTGCCGATCCGCAGAGAGCTTCCACTTTCTTCTTTGAGGAGCCTACCCAAATACCATACTCTCGTTTCGCACAAATGCTTGTTGCCCTTGCTCTCACGTTCGAGTGTTGCCTAGGGGACTGGTCCTCGGCTTCTCGATCCCTCTTTTCGGAGAGGCATCCTTTCCGATATGACTCTATTTTAACTAGAGTTCTTAAGTCATCGCACTCCCCCAGTATGCTCTCAACATTTCCTTCTTACTGCTTACTTCAATCGCTTAACTAAACCTTCTCCAGGGTGCTTACAAAGACTCCCCCCCCCCCTCTTTACCCTCCAGTAGGATTGGAACCTACGACCTGTCGGTCCCCGCGATCGCCCTTGACGGAGCACTAGACATATAGCTATAGTTCTGACTTTGACCGCTCCGTGGGGTTCCAATTCCGAGAAGGCCAACCCGTTCATTCAACCGGTATCCCCCATGTGACGGAACAGTTGCGTCCTTCTCTCACCAGTTTCTGTCACATTTTTCAGCTTGACTCAATATAGTTTGGGTACCTGTCGCCCCTTTCACAAGTCTGACTGCTTCTCCTTCTTTTCCGAGCCCAATGACGAAAATCTCAACTTTCTTCAGTCGGGACCACGAGAGAGCTCTATGATTGCATTAGTTTGTAGGCACACCCCCAAACTCCATATATCCTTGATCTACCTTCCCGGGATAGGCGCCACTTCGGAGTCATGGCTTCATATGTACGGAGTTCACTCTCCTTTCCCCGCCCCATTTCTTGAGCGGGCCTTCTACGACAGGCGAGGGAAACTGATAGCATTGGGCGAATGCCTCAAGCCGGAACTGCCACCACCCTTGTGCTATTCCACCATCAACATTGTCTTGGATTCTGATTTGGAACCACGGCCAGACTGTTGGGCCGGCTCCCTCCGCGTGGGACACTATCGTTCCTCTCCTGCCCAAGAAACCCAATGGGGCTCACATTTGCGGTGGAATTGAATCCAAGCAATGAAAGCGGGGAAGACTTAACCATGTGACCTCCCGGTCTCCTCATTTTCTTTCTGTCGCTGAAGAGGCTAAAGGCGAAAGGTTTCTGGCTACCGGGGTCTCTGAACTTATACTCCCTCCTGGAGCTTCACTTTTAATGGCAGCTTCTCTACAGCTAGTGCCTACGATGAGACAAAGAAACTGGTTGCCCCTCTTCCCAATCCATTCGGTCGGATGTGAGAACCAAGACGCGAACCGAATATTGATACAGAGCCAGAGGGATAGGGCTGGAATTCACAATGATAAGGAGGGGAAGAATTAGTAGAGATTGATTGGAGGTCTGTTGGATACAGCTGCCCTATTTATTATATCAATAAATCAATGCGACTCAAGCTATTTTTAGAAGTGTAGGCAGCGGAGGCCGAGACAGCAGCTGAGGCACTTGCGGGTTACCCAGCAGAGGAATGAGCGGAAAGGAGAGCAAGAGCAGGGGAAAGAGAGCCAGTACCTCGCTCAGATCCGGATTCATAATCACCAGTTCCTTAGTCAATGCCAGGATCAGAAGTACAGTCGGAGGAGATGGAATAAGAAACTGTGGTAAAAGAGGCACTATGTGCGTGCATTTACTGTGTCTATAAGGGAGGCCGGCTTTACCTCTGAGAGCTCAACTAATATAATAATTAATTTTATTAAATTCTATATATATATATATATATATATATATATATATATATATATTCTAATTATAATAATAATATATTATAATAAAAATGCAAAATAAAAGGACTATAATATGACTATGACTATATAGTAGAATCACTGGCGCAGAGTCAAAAATGGATTCTCCCCGAAGTCTATTGATGAACCAATCCAATAAATCCACTCATAACAAGTTCCTATATTCTTTCTGGTAGAATCGGGAAGCATTAAGCAAGAGCGAAGTGATAGCTTCACATTGTGTTTTTTGGAAACACATACTTTTGCTTGCCCTAAGATCTAAAACAGAGGCGGGCTTGCCTGCTCTCCCAGTCTATTCGGCTCGGCGAACCTATTCTCTTCTGGTAAAGAAGGGCCTTCTGTCCTTTTTAAAAAGTTCCCCCGTTGCAATAACATATCAGGTTGTGAGGTAGCACTAGCCAATCTATACGTGAAAACTGACGGAATATGGTTTCGTAGGTCATTTATCTTGCACAACCGGAAGAGCTTTCTGTCTATTTAACTTTGACTTACAAAAAAATTTCCCTCCTCGCTTAGCGGCGTAGGAGATGAACTTGACGACTGAGATCATTTGATCTGCTCCTCGAAGACAAAAGGGATGTTTATACACCAATTGACTAGGAAGCCCAGCCTAGTTGAGCAACCCATTGCTCTAAACAAGAACGACAAATCCTCTGTCAACATGATCCTTTTTCTCTGGCTTTAGCCTATGCTTGCTTCTGAATCTGTCGGTGAATCTCAGATGGTGGAGAATCGACTGAAGCGTCTTTCCTTGCCAATGCAATGCGTGTATGCTTCAGCTGTGGATCCCACTCCTGGTTATAACCTATCAATCAAACTTGCAAGCCTTGCCTTCTGGACGCTACCTCACCTTCGGATTGCAAATGGCGAGCGACCTTCGGATTGATTGCAAGCAACAAGCAACCTATTGCTAGATCGCAAGCGACCTCTATTTCGACCTACTATTCTAGTCTAGGCCTTTTCCTCTAGCTCTTACTGGACGGGTTTCTTTTTTCGTATGCTCCCCCCTTCCTTGCCTAGTCCGCCTCTCCGGATTCTAGGATTTGTGACTCTCTTGGTTCCGGTAAACAAACCCCTGCCCCCCTCTGGCCAGTTAACAGAGTGGCTTGCAACCGCCTACTTTATTTAACGGGAAGGAGCACTTCCTGGTAAGGCCACCAAACGCCTTTAGCTGCTATGACTACTAAACTTAGGGGCATGACCCCGGTCTTTAACGATATAACCTTGTAAGCATCACCAACTGTTTTTTCCACTGCAGTACAATCCCCTACAGCTGTTGTAGGGGCATCTCCCATAGAAGTATTCTGTCGGATTTGATAGTTTCCACGAAGTTCGTTCATTCCCTGTATGAAAGTGGTTAAGGTTTTCCTGCACTCTACAGAGGGCCCTGCCCTGAGCCAGAGATCTCCCCGACTACTCAATTCCTTTGCGCTATTACTATAGCTTAGGTAGGGGCTCCTCACGCTTCCTTCCCTTCTTCTGCACCATCTACATCAGCATTGCAAGCAATTGATCGAGAAGGTTGTCATCAGACAATGTGAGGTAGCATCCCGAAGGTTGCTGATAGATAGGTGAGGTAGCGTCCTGAAGGTTGCCGAAGGCAAGGAAGACATCGCTCACATGAGGAAGACATCGCTCACATGAGGAAGACATCGCTCGCACGAGGAAACTTCACAGCCATCCCAGCTTGCATTAGTTACAGGGTCCGTTCGCTATCTCTACTCCACGCTACTTTCGGTTGTGTGAAGCGAGTGTCTTTAGCCTAAAGATGACGGTCAGCCCTCTCCTTCATGGTTCTGATCCCTAACTCCACTCAATGAAGTTCCGATTAAGTTAGTTCTCTTGTCTATTTAGCCCTAATTGATCCGGTTTCTGAGAGCACTGACAAGGCTGAACTCGTAACAAGACCCAGATCAAACTATATAATCAAACATTCCTCGCGGCTCCCTGCCCCATGAAAAAAGAAAGGTAGGCAGCGCCGAGATCCCACTTCCCAAGAAAAGGAGTTGTTGTGCTTGATCGGATAGATCAATTTTCTCTGGCTCTCCAACTTGGCTGGGAAAATCCATCCTTTCGCCCCACTGCTCAAGACAATAGAGGATGAAGAGTCTGTATTGGACGAGAGCCATGCCCCTAGTCTTGCAACGAATCAAGGATGACCTCTCTGAGGCACCAGTGCAAAATAGCAAGCAACCTTGGCCCAGAGAACCACTACGGCTGTACATATAAGCCTCGGCTCAGAACATTCTTTTCACAGAAGAACAAAGAAAGAAGGAAAGGTCCTCTCTTTGGGAAGTGAGACATACAAAGATTTTCATAGAGAGAGCACTCTCCTTTTCTAAACTCAGTGAGAAATCACCCGCGTTAGCGGAGCCTCCGATTCCAGAGTTCATTTGTTTAACACCACAGACGTATGGTTTAATCGCTTTCATGGAGTGCCACATTGAGGAAGCATTATTCGGTTGATTCGAAAAGCGGGTTAGGAATCGCCGGGACAGCGATTGATGATGATGGCATTCGTCCTATTATCCTAGTAAACAAGGGGACTATGGCAAGTGCTACCTCACCTCCTCCGTGCCAAGGTTCAGTCGCACCATCTCCGGTTCTTGGTAATGCCATCTGTCCTGTCCTTTTGCACCTCATACGCCGGCTCCAATAATTGCTTGTCTAAAGACTAGATGCTGGTAATGCTGGGGCACACCTTAAAGTAAAGTGCTCCTCCCTAGGTCCACCGTCATCAACTATCGATGGCCTGCCCGAAGTGTTCTTCCAGCGCTTCATAGTCTTGACTTAGTATTTATCATACACCTATAGAGCTGCTCATCAAGAAACGTTTCCCAAGTCGTGTTCCAACCATCTGACTCAATCTCTCTCTTGGACTGTGTCCCGAATCCTCAGAATCAGTGTCTGATGGTCATCATCTCCGCTGGAATCAACACTTGACGTCTCGGGTTCCTCCTTCAATCCGACTTCCAAGTGTAGGGTAACCCTGAGCCGGATCTACTTCATCGACTGTGTGCTTTCCGCCCAATCCTTCCCAACTCTGGCCGCCTGTAGCTAATGTTTTCCCGGTAGCGTCTCGTAAGCACCTTCGCGTTGAGCCGTCAGAGCACAAAAGTTGATGCTAAACTAAAGGTGCATCAATGGATACCTTATGCCTCAAACACTTCTACAGCAGCTTCACTGGTCGCTAGTCTGCCATTCTCAGTGTCTAGAACTAGAAACTATAGTTAGAACATCGGCTTACCAATCGCCTACCATGTCCCCTCTGTAAGGTCTCTATAGACCCTCCGTCCACCATTGTCCTCTGTAAAGTCAATATTGTCTGAATCACAAGGACGCCACCTCACATTGTCTGAATCGCAAATGGCGGGCAACCTTGCTAACGCAACCTCCTTGTTAGGCCTAGCTAGGCAAACCGGTTAGCTTCTTTGCTTTGAGCGAATCCCCTGTAACAAATTCTTTGGATTCAATACTCCCCACTGCCCGCTCCTTTGTCAACTACAACTATAAACTGGAAAAGACCCTCTTCATGGCCTTATTTTGATTGCCCAAAACTCGAGGAGGTAGCGCTAGTTTTGGTCCATCCGAAGGTTGCTTGTTTCGGTCCATCCAAAGGTCACTCACCATTTGCAATAGCAGAGGTAGCGCTTGCCATCTGTAATGCCTTACGGCTGCGCGTTAGCTTAATAACGCGCAACGTTGCTTGTTTTGGTCCATCCGAAGGTCGCTCGCCATTTGTAATAGCAGAGGTACCGCTTGCCATCGTAATGCCTTACTACATTGCTTGTTCGGTAGGAACCACTGCTTGTTCTTCCGTGCTAGTTGCTGCTCGGCCTTTTGCTTCTTCCGCAGCCTTGAAAGCAACCTTGCTTGGTTACGTGTAGTCCCCTCATCCGGCCCTTATTCATTGTGAGACCTATTAAAATTCTTGCTATTACAATCCGTTTTTCTGTTCGGTACGTCTTTAGCCGTGCTGTATTGCCGAAATAAATTTGAGATTGAAGCCCCGGACACATTTTTTTATTGAGTTCTTTCTATGTCAATCTTTCTTTTGGTATGTCCCGTCAACTTATTATCCGTTTTAATTTTAGATCTGATCTCCCTCCATTTCGAATCTCTTCAGCCATTGGTCTTCTAGAGACTCGAATCTCAATCTCTAAAATGGTAAAGTAAATCAAACGTTCGTAAGATCCCCTTCTTTAATTGCGCTACCTCTTGCCTGGCTAGCGCCACCTCCTACATTGCCTGACGACAACCTGGCTAGCGCTACCTCACCTCGGCTAGAGCGAAGTTCAATCAATTCATCAATTGCTTATACTCGACTTGCTTGCTTAGTTCCGCGCTTCTGCTTGCTAGCAACTCTCATCTTGAATTTAGCTCTTTCAGACCCTTCTTTTTTTTATTCATATTCAATCTTCCGCTTTCATCGCTCGTAGCTGCTCTCTTCCTTAATGCTATCTTCTTCTTAACCTCGTTTGGCGCTATATACCTTCATTGATTTGCTTCCCCTGCGTGTCCATGAACATTAGTTCGAGTCTACACCCATCTTTCTGAGTTCAAAGTGATGGTTTACACGCGCGAGTCCAAAATGAGAGGTTTAGTGTGAGTCCACAAAAGGGGAGTCAGTTTATGGGCCACTCACATGTTGTCAATTTGAATGCTTTCACATTTGCTTTCTTTTAAGGTCCCTAGGACCATCTACTTGAATTTCTACTTGACTAGTAGAGCAAGGCAGGCTACTATTCTTATTTCTTCTGGTAAGTGGTCCATCTGTCCATGATATCTCTTCATTTCTCTATTCAAGACTGATCTATGGCAAGCGCTACCTCACCTTTCCTTTTGAACTGGGGCAATCAATTAGTCTATTGCAAATGGCTAGCGCTACCTCACCTTCATTCAATAGATCGCTTAGCTCTACTTCTTAGTCAATCCCCTTTGTTCATGGCTTTGAATTTATTGTAATGCTTTTCTTTTTTGTGAAGATCTCGATGACCGCTTAATTCATCTTTCCCTTTCTGCTCCTGAATGAGAAGTGGTTTTTTTATTCCTACGGTATTGGCCTGAGAAAAGTGATCTCTGAAACTGAAAGCCTTTCGACTGAAAAGTGACCCATAGAATAATAGGCTTTAGAGTCGCTCTTTCCAAATAGGTCGAGTAGCTCTTTATAGAAATAGAATTAAAAGGAGCTCTCTAATTGGGATCCACGCGCACAGCCTTATCCTATGAGTCTGCCTATGCTACGCGCCTACCTTTGAGAGCCTTTCCGCTGGTTGGTTCCCTTCATCGGCGTCATTGAACCTCGTTAGCATTTCAAAAAGAATTGGAGGCTCAAAACGAATGGTCAAAGCAATTGATGATTCGTGTTTAGTCTCCGATCTTCGCCTAGTCTTAGTACCTGCACTGTAGAGAAGGGAACAAGCACCTCTTTCTGCTGCTCCCCTCCCAGATGTAGGTCTTCCTGGAAGTGATCAGAACACTGCTGCCCAACTTATAACCCTATCACTCCCCGTCTTCATCCGTCACGCCACTGGTACTATTCATATATGGATCACTCCTGCTTTCTCCCCAATGAAATGTCCATCCGAGGACCTTGACTGAATAGCTCCCAATTAGGTCAGTAGCTGGCCGAGTAGCTGATCAAACAAATAAGCACAGTAGCTGTTTAGAGCCGAAGGAGCTCTATTTGGGATTCGATTCTATTTGGGATTCTATAGCCTATGCACTTGCCTTTAGGGGATCGAAGTTGGATGAATCTCCAGTGGTTCCTTCCATCGGCGTCATCGAACCACGTTAGCAATCCAGAAGAACTGGAAGCTCGAAGTGACCGGTCAAAGGAATTGATCCGTTTAGTTATGTTCTTCTCCGTCTTTTATAGCACACCCATGTAGAGGGATCTTTCCGATGCTAAGCGCGTTGCATCTCCTATCCAACTGAAGAATATCTTGTCCAAGTCCTTTCAGCTTGCATCCTTCTTCTGCCATTGGGAAATGTTGGACTCTGTTGCAAGTTTTGGTTGATTAAAGAATTCTCTCAGAAGCCATGTCAGAAGCCCATGTTTATTGTCAAAAACGAGACCTTTACGGGTCTGATTCTGATGGCTCCTATTTTTTCCCTCCAAATGCGTTAAATTGGGCTTTTGATGAGGTTTTGAAAGAGACGGGTCTTGTCTCCATTTTTTTGGGTCTTGTTGGCACCTTGGCTGCTGCTTAAACTGCAGGACATCCTCTCAGAAGCCCGTGTATATTAGTCAAAGATGTCACTTTTACAGGTCCGATTGCTCTTTTGCCATTAAATGGAAAGTTAGATCATAGGGCTTTTCTGGTACTCTACGGAAGATGCGTGAATTGGCCCTTTCCAGTATGCGCGAGTTGCAGGGCGCTTTGACATATCGGGTGCAGGATGTGCTTCTATCCCCTTACCGAATTGGAGGTAGAAGGTTGGATTTCAAACTGTAGGTCCCGCATCTGGTTGACTACCTAACCAGTTCGCATGTAGGGGGTGTGGCTGGACTATGCGGTTGGTGTTCAACCGCACCACCTCGGTCACGAGCCAGACCTTCTGTTTGGCTGGCTAGCTAGGTGTGTACTTGCCCAGCTCTTAGGGTTTGTATAGGCTGGGTGCAAGACTTTTTTAATGTATTTTCACGCACTCTAATGACATGAAAGGGTCAAGGTATTGGCTTTGTGTTACCTCATAATTCTGTCTTTGTCTTTGGATGTGTCATTACGATATGTTTGTACTTGGGAAGACATGACACATGCCCAAAATGGTCAGATCGTAATGGAGTTTGGGAATGGGTCTTATAGCTTAACACCCTGAAATAGTATTTCTTCGATGTGAAATCCATTATGTGTCATGTATCTCTGAGGTATGTTTTGGCTTTTACTATGGAATGACCAACCATGCTTTACCTCTATTTTGTGAGACCTTAGACCAACTCTGTAGGAGCTAGGCGACCCTTCTGGAGTGTCAGTACAGTTAAATGACCACATTTTGATGAGCAGTTGATGGCAAGTGCGGCACGTCTGATAGTCAATACCGTGCGGTCGATCACTTGCCATACGATGTTTTGACCCCTAATATTGACCATTTTTGGTCAGTGGCTTCTTTGGAATTTTAGAAGCATATTTGTAGGGTTAGATCCCTGAAACCTTGCTAGTTAATGTACGTTTTGTGTTATTACTATTAATAGCTTAATGACCGTCTAGTTGCTTGCTGTTCCTCAAACGAATGTTACAAACCCCTAGACAGCAGGTATGGAACCTTAGGAACTAGTAACCTGACCCTTATGCATGGTCATAGGGCACCTTGACTTCGTTAGAAGAAGTCCTTCTTAGTATTAAGGCTAATAGAAGGTGACTTCTGACTTATGGTTGTGCTATCTCGTGGTGTGTTAGCCACACTTGATGTACCTTGTATGGACAGCATGGTTATTATATTGTTAGGAGTTATCCTTAGTCTATGAATGATAACGAATGGATTTAATAATGAACTCCTAGATGCTATGACATTATAATAGGACAGTAAATGGTAGGCATGGAACATCAGATAAGTTACTAACGTTGTGAACACCAGATAATAAGTTTAAAGAGAAAGATGATTAATGTTATTGAATAATACATTAATGAAATATTATTGGTTATGATTTTGATAGAGATACGAGGACTCTGGTAAGAGGCCAATTTCTCAAACTACCGTAGTACTCTCTATCTTTGGTAAGGAAACTAGACCTTTGGATGTGTGTGCTTCTCTTATCATATTATGTTGTGTGATGGATGTGATTGATAACATGCTCTTGTATGATAACATGCCATCCTATAAACTAATTTGTGTGATCATGTATATACATCCATGTGTTTGGGGTTAGTAGTGTTGGAAAGGATTGGAGGGCGACTGTTATGGGACACCTGCTACCTTTCCACAAAAGCGATTGATCCATGGTTGATTCATGATATCTGATTAAGTCGATAAGGAAGAATGTGGGTGGTATGGGATACTTGCACCACTTCTTACTGATGCTACTTTGCATTGACCATATGTAACCTTGACAAGCCACGACGTCCTAAGTGAGAGGACAGACGGGGTGTATAGCTTGGCAACATTACGATCCAATAATTTGGCTAATTAGGTGGACATGGCTAGTTGCACATAATATTACCTGAATAATTGTACCCCTAGCCATTAGGGGATTATGTAATGGCATGGGTTCAATAAAGGATGGTATGAACATAGTTGTGATGCTCCCCATATCCGACGTAGTGTGGATGGGCGGGCGAGTCGACTAGTGGGATTATCACCTCCTCAAGCGATCGAAGTAATACAGGCTTGGGGTGAGTTGCGGTCATGTGTGGGACCAAGATAACAGACCCATACTTCCGGGGTGATACTTTAAGCCAAGTGAGGCAGTATCATATGATGGGAGAAGACCTGTGCAGCCTGGAGAATCCATACGTAGGTTGTCCTGAGTTGGCACTTATAATTATCTTACTTGATCGTAATTGATAGTTGCATGCAATTTACTTGTTGTGCTTTTAGTTTTCTTGCTAAGCTCGGTGGTTGATCTTACCTTGTACGCACGAACTATTTTTAGATGTTCTAGGTTATTTGCACGACGCTTCGAGTTGTAGTCCATCTGGTATGGAGGATGAGGACTATGAACCTGAGGAAGATATCTCTGATCTATCAAGCGACGTGTAGATTTGCTTCTAGGCCTTGGCTGAGCCTTTTCCGTTTCTGTTTAGGACTTGGGATTTTTATTGGGTTTACGTTTGGATAAACCTTGAACAATGTCTTTACTTGACCTTAGACTTATTTATTTTTGGAAAATGTGGGCAATGGATGAATTATGGTTTAAACTGGAATATTAATTGAATAATTAAAGAACTTATTTTTAGTAATTGTCAGCTCTAGAATAGTTGGTTTAAGTTTAAGTCTTCTGCTTCATAATCATTTTTAAGTTTCTTATTTAATTATTTAAATGGGAAATGAAATTTGGAAATGTTTACGTCACTCTGATAATTTTTATTGCTAGGATTATTTAGTGAATTACTGTGACTAGTAATCCTAGAAGGGGATTTCTTATGCCTTAATAGGATGGAGTGATCCTGTTGCATTCCATAGTACCGATACGTTGGGAACGGGATGCGACATTTATTGTGCACATATACCAATACATCGGTATGTAAGCACAGTAAACTACAACCATAGAATTTTTCTCATGCCAACATGAGGGCATGAGAGGATTAACATCTGTCCATTAAAATTTGTCCATTCTGGCGCCAGCGATAGAATATTTTGGTTGGTGGTTTGACTATAGTTTGACTTAGTCAAACTAGTAGATATATGTTTGTGGACAGATGGAAGCCTATGTTGGTTCTTCTCTCCTTGTCTCATAAAATTTCTTAATGTAAATGGAATTCCACCTTATCTTATAGAGTTCATCTTTCCTTATTAGAATAAGACTGTTTTGTTTTATTCTTTTAGTTGTGAGATTTCTTGTCATGTTGACATGTGAAATTCGTGTCTACTTTTGTAATTAGGAATCCTTATCTTATGGAGTCCTAGGCCTATCACTTCACCTTTTCATTATCTAGAAATAGTGGCTATTTTGAGGAAGAGAGCATTCTAATTGATTCTGTCACACTAGACTAGAATGGATCTCTCCTTCTTAAATTCTCTCTCTCTCCCCCTTCACTTTTATTGGTTTCGGTTATTTAGTTTTTTGTTACATGGTATTAGAGTAGTAGAATATTAATTTAAATGATCTCCTTTAATCTGTTGTGATAGTCCTTTACACCATCCTCTAGGTTACCTGTAAGACTTGTCCCTCAAAATTTCCATACAAATTTGGACTTTTGTACGTGTCGGGTCTCAACACGCCATCAACTGGTGGACCCGACACTAGCCGGATGGTTACATTTGGATACTAGGTAAGGAATCTTACCTGGGTCTATAGTATGTGTAGGAAGCCTTAGAAGAACCCCTAAGGTGACCCATGAGGTTGGGTACTAAAAGCAGCACCCAAGGTTGCTTTTTGCCCCAACTGGAGGATGCAAGCCAATGACAACATCCACCGGTCGCCTACCTCTGCCTTAACATCTGAGTCAGCCCTTTTAACTCTCTCCTCACTTATAAAAGGGAGCAAACCCCTCATTTGGGGTTTTGGTCATCAAAGAGGAGCTGCAAGGTTAGAGTGGGAGTTTTAGAAGAGCACCTTGGTAGATTGGAGCTCAAACCATTCTTTGCCTTCGATTCCATTCTGGTAAGGGCCAACACTCTCTCTCTTAATTAATTCCATTAAAGCTCATCAATGGTGGTGGTTCCACCATTGATGATACTTGAAAGAAAACCCTAGACACCCATGTAGGTTGTGCACAACAATAGTGGTGGGGAAATGATCCTTACCTGTAAAACCCCTGAGTATGAGGTGGGTGAGACTATCCCCCACCTCCCATGTCTCTTTCTCCGGTCAAGCACTAGTTTTCAATCTGAACTTATGGACCTGAGCTGGCAGCTAGGGCAAGCCCTTGCACCCGACTCCGGTTTGGTTGAGTAAGGGGTTTGATCGATAGATATAGTCGATGGATGAATTGATCTGTTGGGCTACTATCCGCCGGCAAACCATACTTATACATTTTTGGCTTTGGGCTAAGCCAGTGGATAGAAGTCGACAACACCTTCTGCCAGGCTAATATCCATCGGCTTGCCTTACGATTGGCTTGTACCCTCAGTAACCAACCGACGAATACAGAGCCAGCTGAATGGTCATTTAGCTATTACCAATTAGTTGACTTCCAGTAGCCCCTTAAGGACTTAAGCCTAAACCGGGGGATTTGAACCGGTGAATACTCCCATCGGGGCTCTTATCCACCGGTTAAGCTTGATCATTCCCTTGGACTATGTATAATAGAACCGGTGGATACGTCCACCGAGGGCTCCCTTCTACTACCTCGACAGCAGATGCCCAACTTGGATGCCCGTTCTTTAAGGAATTAACTGTTGGGTTCTCGGCTTATCCTGGGACCCGTAAAATGATATTGTGGACACGTCCACATTGGTTTAAAAGCTATCTAACCAACATATGAAACTTAGGCATATGATTAGGTAAATCGATGTTGGACTTTGGGCGAAGTCTTTCGCCAACTTTCAGTTTAGCAGCACAACTTATGACATCAGGTGAGTGGTTGGGCCTATACTAAAATAGGACATTTCATATGCTTATTTGTGCTTATCTATAACATGTCATTAATAACTATAACTAAATGAGCATGTATTTGCATACAAATATAGTGATGTATGATGTGTAATTGGTTAGTTTGTGTGGAATGCGTACACCGATGATACTGGTAGCGCATGGCCATGTGGCCCTGCTTTGCATAGCTAGCAATTTAGTGGGGACAAGGCAGCCCAATGGGATTGGGACCGAGGATCTCAACTAGGGTGCATCCCTGTTAATTAGTATGTACATGTTTAGACATAGAAAATTCATACATTTCCCTTCGTGTTATCTAAAACCCTTCCTAATAGGGGATTAAGTGCTAGTATAAGCCCATAGTCCCAAACGCTGATGGTAGTAGGTGATGGGATGAGTTCTTTATAGACTGAGGATGCTAGGACGAGCCTATTTCTCTTTTTTTTGGGGTGGGGAGGGGGTGATAGCTACTGATTCATGTGGTTTGTCCTGGGATCAATACTGCCATTGCTCATTGTTCAAACCGAGGTCAGTGGTGGTTCCCCTTGGGGTGCGAAAGGTTGTTGTTCGGGCTTAGCTTAGGGGGTAGGGGTGGCAAGCTACTAATTTTATGTGGTTTGTCTTGGGATCAGTAGTGATATTGATCGTTGGCCATCCCGAGGTCAGTGGTGTTTCTCCTTTGGGTGAAAAAGATTAGGGCCTAGGGCCGTAGACGTCGCATCTACTTAACCTTGTGCATGAGTCTTGGTAGCCTTTCAGTTTGGTGCTGGGTTGGAATCACGAGACAATACTGTTAGAAACATTACACCATGACCAAATTGATGAATTGCATTTTCATTCATATTCATGTGCATTTTTGATACCTGATTTTCTCATTGAGCTAGGATGGTAGCTTACCCATCATTTTGATTCTATTTACAGACTCTGATGCAGGTACTTATTATATGGATGACTTCATGGAGTCTCCACCGGTGCATGAGGTCTCTACTAGTGAGGACCTCTGTGAGGTTCGTGGTGCCGACTCTATTTGCAGTGGTGGCATCTCCGGGACTTAATGCGGTGCTCCCTCCTTTTTTCTCCCTCTCCTTGGATAGTAGACCTATAGATAGACATCTTTTATAGTCTATCTATATTAGTTTTTGTTACAAATTTACTCTTTTTGAGATATTTGTATATTGGATACAATATGATATTTTGTGGAATAATTAAAGTAAAGCATAACAGACATTTATTACATTTGATCCAATTAGAATGACATCTTATTATGTATGATTATGCTTCTGTTATTATTATTCTGATTGTCTACTTGATTTGTATGGATAGTGCATGTGTAGATTGTTTGGTGTGGTTAATAGATCACAACAGGCTTGTGGAACTTATGGTTTGGGACTCCATCTGGGTGACCTGAGTATCATGACCGCGTTGTGAAATGGTTCATGACAATACTGGTATTAGAGAATAATTGCCCTAATTTACAAACCACTGCCACCTGCATATACATTTCCATAGTCCTGTAACGAATGCCTAGGTGTAAATTAAAAGTCTTATGGAAGCTCACTGCTTTATTCTCATTTGGTTCGATTAGGGGCAAGATTAGTGTTGGTAAAAGCTTATTCTAAACCAATAGTTTGTAAGCAGGGAAAATAGTAGTTAGAGGCTCGTCAAATTATAGAAGTAATGGAAGACAATAACAAATGTAAAAGAAAAAACTTTTTATTAATATCCAGATTTGTAAGTACAAAAATTGGGTACAGTCTACAATCTGGACAGTTACTCAGAGATCATCTAATAACCAAAGTTGGGATACAGTCCACAAGTCGGACAGTTATCCCAGATGTACAATGTAAAAAATAAGTACATGCACTGGTATGAACAAAACCTTACCGATAGGGGGAAATGTGAATGAATAGAAGATTGAAATGGCTTCCAAACACCCAAGGGAGGACTCCTAAGACTCTGCTAGTAAAATGAAGCTCTCTCGTTCGGAACAAAAAACACTTGTATGGTTTAAGGTGAAACACGTGAGCCTTCCTGTAGGCTTACTTTTTTAGTTGAGCCGACCGACCTACACAAGAGCCCCTTAGGCTAGCTCGATTCCACCAGACAGGAAAAAAGAAAACCCTTGCATTTAGTAATGAGTCGATGGACTTCCAGCGCCGACGAAATATCAGGCTGCCTTGTGCCGCCGCCTCCTTCCAGTAGCATCTAGGGTGTGTGCTGGCTGATGAGGTAGCAGACCAGACCACCAGTTTCTTTCACCGCCGCAACACAAAATTTTGAAAATTTTTCTAAGTGTTGAGAAGCCGGAGGCACTCCATGTTGCCAATGCTGTCACTTTAACCACAGTGGCAAAATAGAACTTTGTAAATGAAATGGTGGGACATAGTGGTGGTGGCATGACCAGCTGCCACCTCCTCTGTCACAAATACAATACGGTCCTAAGAATCCTACCCCTAGCTGGAGGCTTGGAGCTAGCAAATCATGTCACTGGGCTCCTCCAGCCAGCTTCCCTATAAGTTTGGAGGAAGCCTAGCTGGCTGATCCTAGCCATAGGTTAACGCCCTCGGTCTCCTGCCATCGCCTTAGTATACAAAACCTATACTATTATAGGAAGGATTTCAAACATATTCCTTGTATGACTATTATTTGTTCCCTAACCGTGTATTATCAAATTAGGTGGGTTGCTGTCAACAAATTGTTGTATTGCTTGTACTAACACCAAGGTAGAAACTTTTTTTTCCAGATCTTGTCCATATAACAAGCAACACACAGTGCCACCCCTACAAAGTCTATGTTTACAAAATCTACTCTTGGGTCCTCCTATAGGGGAAGGGGACAGTGCAATGAGGGGCTCTCTACTTCCTGACAGCCGCTACTATAGAATCCTTCTCCAGCACCTCCTGTTCTAATAGTGGTTGATGTGATGGCCGTTATGGGTGAGTTCGCCCAAAATTTGGAAAGGCTGCAGAGAGAATTTTTGGAAGAGCTACAAAGGGCTCAAGATTCTAGGCAAGTGCAAGAGCCGCGAGACAATCAATGAACCCAATAGCAATCTCTCACAGATTTAGTGGCAGCCCTTAGATAAGGGCCAGTACCATTAGCGATTGATAGGGCACCTTCAGCACCCATTGTAGCTGGCTAGGTCTTAGTGGGTAGGGCACCAGCACCAGCACTAGCACCAGCAAAAGATCCCCCACCGGCTCACCAAGTGCTAACGGTGGCAAACATGACGGCAGTGATGGGTGGTTTCGCTTGGAACCTAGAACGACAATAAGACGAGTTTGGAGGAGCAACAGAGGACCACCGCTACTAGGTTGGCACAAGAGCAGCAGGATAACCAGAGGCACTAACAACAATTTATAACAGACTTAGAGGCAGCTCTTAGAGGGGAGCCAGTACCACTAGCAACTGTTGGGATCTCTCAAGCACCCCTTGCAGCTGGCTAGGCTTTAGCCAGTGGATCACCCCCACTTCCACCACCGCCTCCTCTACCTAGGGATGTGGCCCTCCCTCCGGCTCATATACATCCTACTATGGTAGGTATAGCAATGCAGGCCCTAATGGACTGTTCTAAGGTAATGAATAATTTCTAGATGATGAGGCCGATAAATTTCACCGGGGTAGGCACAAACATAATGCACCTTGCCTTATGGATACAGACCATGGAAAAGACCTTGGAGACCCTCATGTGCTCTGAAGCCTAGAAATTGATCTGTGCCATTGTAAGACCTGCCTCTGATCTCTAAAGCTCCTACAACAACCCCTCTCACTTTTCTAAATGGCTAAAACCCCAAATGAGGTTTTAGCCCTTATTTAAAGGGATTGGGGAGAGAAAAGGGTGACCCATATGCATAAGCCGGGTGGCTCATCAGTCGATTATGCCGCTAGCAGAGTTGAAACACAGGTCATACTTTAGCTCATCGAGCCCCATGCATTGGGATTCATGATGGGCTCACCTAGGGTCCACCAGTATACTTAAGGCCTGGATAGGAATCCCTTACCTAGGACTTAGATGTATCCATTGGGTCCTCTAGTTGTCGATGTGGTAAGACCTGGCATGCGAAGTTCAAAATTGGTGGTTGGCCACCATTAATGGCCACTATTAATAGAGGCCACCGAACCTTAGGATGTGGCTTAGGTTACTTATACCTCCAATGTAGGTTTTTTTTTTCTTTATGGACCTTACCAAGGGTGGGAAATACTATTCCCACCATGTTTTTGGTGTTGGATGAGGTTGGAGAACTTAACCCAAGCTTCCCACTTCATCTTCTCCGCTGAGTCTAGTTTCTCGGACCTAGCCAGCGGACTGGGCAATGCCCTTATGCAGGCTTCGATATGTTGACTCAGGGTGGTCTGGCTAGGAGATGGAGTTGGTAGGGCTCTCATCCACCACCAGACCCCATACTTGAAATATTTATGGATGAGCTCAGCCAGTGGCACCCTCCATCGAATAGCTTCTACTAGCTCAACTCTTGGGGCCAGCTTAGGCCATTTTGTAGGGTGCCCGTGGCAACTTAGAGCCAGAAAAACGATCCACAGACTTGATCCGCCGCCTCACTTACAAAAGGTTTACAAGGCCCAGCTAGGTGGTAAAATCAATGGCACCTTCCGCCAGTACCATTCTTCGCCTTAGCTACTGAAAACCTATTTTCTTAATTAAGATCCTTTGGGGACCAACCATAGAGTTCCTTGCTAGCCTTGAGACATGCATTGGGACATTTAGAAAATGTCCAAGTAGGTTTAAAAGCTATCTAACAAACATAATGAATCTTATGCACATGAATAGGTAAATCGATGTGCGTATTCAAGCGAAGTCTATTATTGACTTCATGGTTCAACAACACTTCAGTGCCTATAGGTGAGGGGCTGGGTGTAGTTTAATAGGACATTATTTATAGCTCTTGTGTGTGTTATAACATGCCATGCTTAATTGTGAATATCTGAACATGCATTTGTATACAAATAATAACAATGTATGATGTGTGATGATTGTGTTTATTTAGTTTGTGTGATATGTAGGCATCGAGTGGACTAGTGGCACATGGTTACATGGACTGTAAGACCCACACCCAAAATCCCCACCAAACCAGATTTCCACTGTGCTATGTTTTACCAGGTCAATACACCACATAGTATTGCCATTGAAAGCCTAATGATAATATTGAGTCAACTTAAGATCACCCAATGGGGGGTAATTTATGCAAGGGAAGCTCTAGAGGCCTTCATGATTGAATCCATTGAAGTGGGTCCACTGAACTGAGTTTGGGGCCACTTTTTAGCCTAATCGGAGGATTTACCAGATTGAACATCTCCCATTTCACTCCCTTCAGTTTACTCTGAGGTGGAGCACTTTTTCTCTCCTTGGATCTATAAATAGAGGCCCACTGGTCACTCCCGTCCTTGCTGAAATTGAGACAAGAGAGAGTGGGAGTAGGGAAGACTCTTGGTGGTGATTAGGACTTATGGAGCATCATTAGAGCTTGGAGAGGAGCCCCCATCGCACCAAGTAAGTGCAAACCTCTTCCTTCCTTGTCTTGATGTAGTTTTACCCACCCTCTATGGTAGTGGGGCTTGACCACTATTATTGGTGCTCACTAATGGAGGTCAAGTTTGACCTAGAGCCCAGGGTAAGTTCCACAACTGAAACGAAGAGTTGCATTTGAGTTTGGGGACTCTAATGGCTTTACCATGTGTGGAAACAAGATTCCCACTAAGTATTGTAGTGGTATAGTAGTGGTGGCTAAGGCACCAACCTTGGAAAACCTCATAATGTTCGTATATGGTTCTATACCTGAACCGGAGGTTTGGCTCGGAGGATAGGTCATGACATAACCTCCAATCACTTATCAGACTTATCTTAGATAGTGTTGTACTTGAGTGAGCCGGAAGCTAAACCAATGGGAACACCATCCGCTACTGCCTCCGCCTCATATTGGAAACCCTAGTATAAAGGACCTATCAGAGGCTAAGTATAGGAGGCACATCCTCTGGTATGTACTGGAGACTTCGAAGATAACTAGAGACACACCCTCCGGGGTATATATATATATAATTCTGGAGCCTCCGTGTCCATGGGCCTAGATGCCTTAGGATAACCAGAGGTTAAACCAGAGGGAATACCACCTAGTATTAGCTCCGGATCACAAGTTGTGAGCCTTCTGCAAAGCATACTTGATTATAGAGGGGTAGTCAGAGGCTGTGCTGGATGACATAGCATCCGCTTACATCCTCCGATACAGTTCAGAAGAATATTTCAAAGTGGATGTACCATCTTGAATCACCACCTATTTCTGGCTCTGTTAGCCAGTAACCCTAGCTAGGACCTATTGGGACCAACCATTGGGTCTCTAACTTATCTTGGGACCAATGTATTGATAACCTAGGACCTATCCATACTGATTAAAAGACATGAAAGCTAATCTAATGAAACTATCTATTTAATATAAGAAATCCAACGTTGGATAGAGGGCGAGCTTTCAGTGGCTTCAAGGTTCAATAGCACCCCTGGCGTCTACAAGTAAAGGGCCGAGTCAATAGAATTTGAGCATGTGTAATCTACATTGATTACTGTTGATGAATCATAACATGTCTATTTTCATACCTTGAAACATGTCATCAAATAATTGTCATGTATATGCATGCAATGCATACCAACAATTAATATGGATGTTTGGATAGTATGTGTGTCCATGTATGGTGGTACATCTGACGAGCGGATACCCAGGTTAGGGTGATGTGCGAACACGCAGATCATGTTGGAATTGCTAGTACCATAGTAGGGGCATGGTGAACCATGGGAGTGGGGAACCGAGGATCTCTACTGGGGTACAACCTTGCTAATAATGACCATGTATGATGATTCATGTGAAGTATGGAATCAGAGGTTGATGCTTAGTACATGGATCATGTTGGAACTGCTAGCACTCTAGCAGAGGCACGTCGCACCATGGGAGTGGAAAGTCAGGGATCTCTACTATGGTGCAGCCTTTATACTTTTACACACATGTCATGTCTTGTCTGCTTCATGTATGATGGGTATGGGTATGCCTGGTGATGATTGTGATTGATGTGGTTGTTTGTGTGCTTGGTGACCCTGTGTCACAACCAGGACTCTAATGGGGGCACGATGGTCAATGGGGAGTGGTGCCAGGAATCTGTACTGGGGTATGGCCCCCCTTTACTTTACGTACTACATGCATTACATTTACCTATGGTTGTACGTCCTAGGTTTTACCAGGGGGGAACTTACTAGGAGAGGAGAGGTTCGGGTGTTTAATATGACATGTTCAGGAGGGGGGGCCTATGTACAAGTTCAGGGGTGGTATGGTTTGAACAGAACTTTGCTGGGGTACAACTAAGGCCATGGGGCATTCATATTTGATGTGCATCTTATTCTGTGTTTACTTCCCTGCGATCATGATTGGATGATGATAGGATTGCATTGATACTTGATCTTTTGCTAAGCTAGGATGGGAGCTCACCCCTCAATATCGAATTCTTTTTCAGCTTTTGGTGCAAGTACTTCTTCCACTACTGATCAGATGGGGCCTATTGTAGTCGAGAGAACCTCTCTTGGTAGAGGTCTGCTGAGGGAGGATCATCTCGAGGGCTGCTCCTGTAATGATTGCATTTACGGGACCTGATGTAGAGATTTGTCTATCTCTTTTTAGATACCCATAAATAGACAACGTTTAGTGCATCTATAATTGTTATACTCAAATTTATTTTTTGGGATATTGTGCAGTAAGTTATGGTATTTTGGAACCTGTTTTGTGAGACATAACAAACTTAATTACGATATGTTATTAGTAGACAGCATCTGCTACCATATTTATGCTTCCGTTATAATTACTCTGATTTATCTATCATTGGTTTTGTGGATATTGTTTGCGTAGACTATGGGGTTTGTATGGTAGGTCACTATGATTGTCGATCAGTGGAAGATTCAGATTGGCTATTGGGTCAACCCAAATATCACGTCTGATTCCCAGAATGGGCCGTGACAGCACTTGGTATCAAAGCACAACTACTCTGAATTTGCCTATGGATTTCTCTTGTACATATATTTCTATATGTTGGTACGGATGCCTAGGATAAGTAAAAGCTATGTAGGAATCAACTAGTAGTAAGTAAGGAAAACAATAAGTTAAGCCATACCATAGTACAAGAACTAAGAAAAACAATAATGCATATTATGAAATAAAAACAAAGAGAGCCATAAATATATGTAACCGAATCATAAAGTACAAAAATTGAGATATGGCCTACAGCCCGTGTAGTTTTCCCAAATACAAACAATCTAAAAAAAATGAAAGTGAAGGCAAATGTAACAATAAATAAATAAACTGTTCATGAGATAAATGGGGTACACTCTGCACCCTGGACAGTTACCCTGTGTACATAATGTATCAAAAAGAAAAGTGAAGAGATAAAAATCAAGACATTAAGGGCTGAGATCCACTAAGAGGTACGGATGGTGAAGGTCCATCTTGTGGGACAAAGGCATAGGTGCACTTGGAGGGATAGGTGAAGGTGCAGGTCTACGCCGAACATAATGATGCAGGTTGCCAGAAGTAATCATGGCATCTTAATGAAGCCCGCATCCCTCTCGATAGTGTCCAATCTGATGGTGATCGTCTACTACATGCTCTCCTAGTTCTTCTCCAGTTTGTCTAACTAGGCGGATTTGGCTCTCAGCATGTCAATCAATCAAAAGTCCTAGTAACCAGAGGGGCGTCATGAGAGCCTGTAGCTGGAGGGGAATCACTAGTCTTAGGGGTAGTATCATCCTCCATGGCATCATCCCCATTAGAGCCATCACTATCGTCATCATTGCTGTAAGACCCATGCCCGAATCCATTACAATACATCTATTTTGGGCATGATACATCTATTTTGGGTATGTGTTGGGTCTTCCCACTTATGAACCTATCATATCAACACGTCTAAGGATGAAAGAATAACTATAAGGTGATACAAAACACAATCATGAACATCTTATGTCATTAGAGTATGTAAGGATGCCCTAAAAGAAGTCTTGGATCTAGAACCCCAAAGGTCTGACACCCCCAAACCTAAACTGGCCGACCAAAATGAGGTTCGGCACTATGCAAAGGAGGTGCGGTCAACTACTGACCGCAAATGTCCAACCGCACCCCCTGTGCGTGGAACTGGTTTGTGACCGATTGAAAATGGGACCCACAGTTCAAAAATCGGTTCTCTCCATCTATGGCCGACAAAGTTTGACTCTATTCATGGTAAGCCATCCATGATTGAGCTTAAAATGGAAAAAGAGGAAGAAGAATCATCTCCATTCCAATTTGGTGAGCAGGATTACCGATTTTATGTAATGGGTGATTTCTAATCTTTATCTCCCATTCATTTTATTAAACCAAAAGAAAAGAGATTGAGAAAGGGATTGACGCATGACCAAAGTGGAAGGAAGAGGAGAAAAAAGAAGAGAAGAAGAAAGGAGAAGAAGAAAAGAAGAAGAGAGAAGCTCTTCTCTCCTAATACTACCCAACAGGATGAAAAAGAGAGAGAAAGAGAAGGGAAAGCAAAGGAAGGAAGAATGTACCTTTGGATCAACACTCCATTGCCGAGGGTTCGATAGAGAACTGAATTTCTATAAGTATACCTTCGACTGGACACCTTCATCTTTTAATGTAAAATAATGGAGTGTAAGGTAATGGGTTAAGTAATGATTTTAGAATAAACATGGATTAAAGGGAGTAAGGATCCATATTGGTTGTAAGATGTTGTATGATCAAACAATTATTCATGGCAGAGCCATGAGCGTAGACCACTGTTCACTGATCCCAATAGTGGACGATGGTATACATGGCATAACTATAAGTTTGGAAGGGATCATTGGAAATTGTAAACAAAGGATCCATGGATGTTGGAAAGCCATAGAATGACTATTAGGGATCTTTAGTTGACCTTGGACACTCGAATCATGTGTAAATGGATGGATCCGAATGCCTTGACGTCAGATCTGGAGCTCTTGAGGCCAGATCTGATATCTCGATTACACGAACAGGTAAAACGGTATCTATAACTTAGAATGGAAGTCGAGTTTTGAACCCAAACTCGGTACGTAGACCATGAAAAATATGAGAAACATATCAAAAGAATTCATAGTCCACATGGCCACGATCTCACATGTGGTCGATGATGAGCGGCATGGTCTGGCTGTTTGATGTGCGGTTACACTCGTATTGCACACCATTCTAACACCAAATGTTGATCAAACTTGGCCGGTGACTTCCTTTAATTAATTAGAATTTATTAAGGGATTGGGACCCCGAAATTTGTATGTCTTGATGAGAAAACCATCGTGCACTATGTATACCTGAAATAAATAATGGTTTACATCTTGAATAAATTAATCACGGACTATTGATGCATGTTAAGACCTAAAACCAACCCTACGGAGGTTAGGTAAAGTTTTTGAGTTGTCGACACTGTCAAGTAACCACGGTTCGATGTGCGATCGACCACGTGTCACACACCTGGTGGCTAATGATCTTGCCATCAATCACGTGCTGCATGAGCTTTTTACCTCTGTTGATGACCATCTTTGGTCAGTGAGTCTACAGGACTTCTATGAGCTTGCATGTTGGTTTAGATTTCCGAAATCAAATGCTCATAGGTGTTATGTAGGATGTTTCAACCAATTATACTATAATATAACTTACTGTTTATTATTTTAGTTGGCAAGTAAACTTAGAAATCAAATAAGGAACCTTAGGGATGATAAACCAGACCTATATAACTATAGAAACCCCTGACTTCATGATAAGAAGTCCTTCTTTGTATTAAGCTTTTAGAAGGAAATCTTTGCTAGCAAGTCTATCGTCTTATGGAGGATTGATGCTGATAGCAGTTGACTCCTATGGACAGCAGGCTTTCTACAAGCATAATATACCCAAGAGTTAATAACTGTAATGAATGAATTTAGTGTAAACCCTAGATACTATGGCAGGATAAGCAAATAGTAAATGGAAGGCTTAGAACATCAAATAAGCTACTAAGCTATGAATACCCGAACAATGAACCTAAAGAGAAGTCTAACTAATTCTATTAAATAATTTATTAACAAATATTATTGTTTATGATTTTGAATCCTTAGCTACAAGAACTTTGTTAGACAATTACTCGAAGAGCTTGCTGATGACTCACCCTCTAATTGATAGTAAGGGAACTGAACCTTTATTTGGTAGATTAGCTTCTTTTGAATTATGTTGAGTGATGTTATGAGATTGATAACATGTCTTTGTCTATGATAACGTGCCATCCAATAAACTGTATTATTTGCTCATGCATACTCATTCTCTCGTGTGCGATAAGTGAAACCCGTAGTAGTTTGAAAGCGGGGTAGAATGAGACCCCTCGTGACCTCTCCATGAAAATTAGAGCTGGTCTTGTTGATTTATGATGTCTGGTTAAGTCAGTAAGGAGGACGGTGAGTGGAATGGGATGCTTGCACTACTTCTTATTGGCACTGCTTTGCATTGACCATATGTAACCTAGCCAAGTCACGATGTCCTAAGTAGGGACCGAACAAGGTAGGAAGTTTGGCAAAGTTACGGTCCACTAATATGGCTGTTATAAGGAAAAACATCATCCAATTAAAATCTTACACATGGCAATCAATATCCTTGAAGCCAACCATGTATGATAGATTGGCGCTCGGCTTACCCCGCTCGGAGTTATAGTCCTGTTAGGACACGGCGTTGGTCGGAGGTATAAACCTATTCTGTTACATTTCTTGGTTGGTGGTTAGAGCCCTAAGGCAACTAGGTTACGTCAGAGGAGTCCTTCTCCTAGTACGATATGGTGCGGATCATCACAGTCATACGGCCACCCGTGTGGTGACACGTGTCACTCTTGTCATTCACCGACTTGGCTTCCTTGGCTATAGTCTCCCACTCCTACTCAGAGTATATGACCTGGGCGTCCCTCAGAGCGACACCTGGCAGTCCTATTGTCGATCTACTTCCCTGAGTCCTGGTACCTCCATGCTTCTTCCCAATCTCTATAGGTAAAGGACGATCCCTTCAGGTAACACAATCTCACAATCTCATAATCTCACAATCTCACTATTCACCCTCAATTCTCTCATACGCTCAAACTCTCTCATCATTCCCCTTCTTCTCTAAACTGGAGATAGCTTCTTGCTATCTCTTGACTGTTTACATTGGGAATCTGACTTAGGCAACGGAGTGTACCCGAGGCTTAGTCGCCCAACTCCCTTGTTTAACTTTTGTGATTGTAGGTTGCTTGGATCGCAGATCAGCTGGATGATTTCCAATCGTAACAGTTTGGAGCCCACCGTGGGGCCCTAGACTGAGTTTGACGAACAGTATACAAGAGAATTCAGCCATCATTCCATGACTCACAGAAAAATACTTGCTCAAGCCTCAAAAACCTCGGTAGAGGAGGACAGTGATGCCAGCACCACCAGAGTAGCTCCAAACCCAAGCCGATGCACACCCTTCTTGTGGCCTCGCCAGCACCACCTCCACTGGCATAACCAGCACCATCGGCTCATCAATACATGACTTGCGAGAAGTTTGAAGTCCTAAGTTAACAAATCACATGACTACTTCCTCACGGCCGACCTGCCATCCTTAGGCTTGTTCGCGGCCAACTTGCTCGAGGTCGACCTGCCATCTTTAGGAGTGTTCGTGGCCCACTTGTTCACAGTCGACTTGCCATCCTTAGGCTTTTTTGTGGTTGACTAGCTCACGACCGACCTGCTCACAATCAACTTGCTCAAGGCTGATTTGTTCTCGGCTGACCTGGTCAGGGCCAACCAGATCATAGACGACCTCCTCAAAGCCAACCAGCTCATGGCTGACTTGCTTTCGATCGACCAGCTCAAGGCCGACCAGCTCATGGCCGATCAGCTCATGGTCGACTTGCTCATGACAGATGACAGACCTGCTCACGGTCGACTTGCTCATGGGAAACTTGCTCACGGCCGACCTTCTCACAGCTAACCTACTCAAGGCTGACCAGATCATGACCGATCACTCACAATTGACTTGTTCTCGGTCGAGCTGGTCTTGGTCAAGGCCGAACAGCTCACGGTCGACCTGCTCACCCCTGACTTGTTCTCGATCGACCTGGTCAGGGCCAACCAGCTCACGGTCAACCTGCTCACGGTCAACTTGCTTGTGGCTGACTTGCTCTTAGCAGACCTGTTCAGGGCGGACCAGCTCATGGCCGATCAGCTTACAGTTGACCTGCTCGCTGCTAACCTCCTCTTGGCCAAACTCCTCACGATCGACCTACTCACGATCAACTTGCTCAAGGCTAACTTGCTCTTGACCTACCTGCTCATGGCCCACCGGCTCATGGCCGACCAACTTAGGCCGACCTGCTCATGGCTGACTTGTTCTCGGCAGACCTGGTTAGGGCTGACTAGATCATGGCTGATAATCTCATGGCCGACCAGCCCGACTTGCTCATGGCCCTGACCTGCCACATCTCGAGTTGCTCATGGCCAAACAGCTCATGGTCAACTTGCTCATGGCTGACCTTCTCACAGTTGACCAACTCATAGCCGACCAGCTCACGGCGGACCAGCTCATGGCCAATCAACTCACAGCCTACTACTCACGACCGACCTGCTCACTACTGACCTACTCATGGTCGACTGCTCACCGCCAACCTTCTCATGGTTGATTGCGTACAGTCGGCTTGTTCACGCCTTACCATATCTTGACTTGCTCAAGGTCGACAAGAAGAGATCCGAGCAATCGAATCAAAACTCAAAACAATGGTAACACAAAGAAATCCTGGGGTAATGAAAGGTGACAGAAGCCGGACCCGCTAGGGGCACCCACATAGGCCCTTCCATTCGGCTTATCCAAGAATTTCAACAGACTTGGATGGCTCATGCTTAAGATAGTTCATGTCGTTCCATCCAGCCAACTCAAGTCCTCCATCAGACTTGAACAATCTATGCCGTTCCATTCGGCCTATCTAAGCCCATCAGTAGGCGTGGATAGCATATGTCATTCCATTCAGTCTATTTAAGTTTACCAGTAGATTTAATTAGCTCATGCCGTTCCATCCGGCCAACTAAACTCCTTTAGTCGACTTGAGCATCTATGTCGTTCCATTCGGCTCCACCATACCTGAATCTGCCTACTGAGGTCCACAAGTAGATCCAGGTAGCACGCAGACCATACCTAAATCTGCCTACTCTTGTCCACAAGCAGACCTAAGTAGCATGTAGATCATACCTAAATCTGCCAACTCCGGTCCACAAGCAAACCCGAGTAGCACGCAAACCATAACTGAATCTACCTACTCTGGTCCACAAGCAGACTCAAGTAGCATGCAGACCATACCTGAATCTACTTACTCCAATTTACAAGCAGACTTGAGTAGCACAGAGGCCATACCTGAATCTACCTACTCCGGTCCACAAGTAGACCCAAGTAGCATGTAGACCATACCTAAATATGCCTACTCCGGTCCACAAGCAGACCCAAGTTGCATGTAGATCATACCTGAATCTGCCTACTCCGGTCTACAGACCCGAGTAGCACGCAAACCATACCTGAATCTGCCTACTCCGGTCCACAAGCAGACGTAAGTAGCACGCAGACCATATCTGAATTTGCCTACTTCGGTCCATAAGCAGACCTGAGTAGCATGCAGACCATACCTGAATCTGCCAACTCTGGTCTACAAGCAGACCCGAGTAGCATACAGACCACACCTGAATCTTCCTACTCTGGTCCACAAGCAGACCCGAGTAGCATGCAGACCACACTTGAGTGGCACGCAAACCCGGCTAAACTATTAGCTGTCAAGCTACCATACCACACCCCCACCTTTGGGATAATGGCATAACCGACTTGGCTTGTCTTTAGATGTACATCCTTGCCTTCGACATAACGGCAGAGTCAACTGGGCTTGTCCCTCTATGCACCTCCGAATCCATAGCATTCGCAGCTGGAGACAACCACTAGATGCCTGATCGAAAGACGATAAGATGACTAATGAGTGCGCACCAGCAGACGTGAATTATATCCGATCAAATGGAGACTCCCAACTAGAAGATGTTTGCATTATTGAACCCTTCGCATCCGACAGTGCAAGGGGCATCTATTATGGGGGAAAAAACATCACCCAATGAAAATCTTACACGTGGCACCCAAAGTCTGCTAGGCTGACCAGACAAACAATGTAGCGCTCAACCTTATCTGCTCAGAGTCATAGTCCTATCAGGGCACGAAGCCTGGTCGAGGGCATAATCCTATTGGGTTACTTTTTTCTGTCGGAGTCCAGAGTCCTAAGGCGACTAGGTTACATCATAGGAGTCCTTCTCCTAGTACAATACGATGCCGACCATTACGGCCGTTCGACCACTCATATGGTGACACGTGTCACTATTATTATTCACCGACTTAGCTTCCTTGGCTATAGTCTCCCACTCCTACCCGGAGTATATGACCTAGTCGTCCCTCAGAGCGACACCTAACAGTCCTGTTGGCGATCTACTTCCTACAGTCCTAGTACCTTTATGCTTCTTCCCTACTCTTATAAATAGAGGATGACCCCCCAAGGTAAACAAGGATTCACCCCATCTCTCATACACTCAAACTCTTTCAACGTTCTCCTCTCTTTAAACTGGAGATAGTTTGTTGCTATATTTTGACTTGCTCATGGCTGACTTGCTTTTAGCAGACCTGGTCATGGCCGACCAACCCGACTTTCTCATGGCCCTGACCTGCCATATCTCGACTTGCTCATGGGTAACTAGATCATGGTCGACTTGCTCGTGGCCGACCTTCTCACAGCTGACCAGCTCATGGCCAATCAACTCACGATCGACCTGCTCACTACTGACCTGGTCATGGTCGACTACTCACGGTCATTCTACTCATGGTCTACTGCGCACGGTCGGCTTGTTCACGCCTTACCATATATTGACTTACTCACGGTTGACAAGAAGAGATCCGAGCTATCGAATCAAAACTCAAAACAATGGTGATGCAAAGAAGTCCTGGGGTAATAAAAGGTGATAAGTTGAGCTCACTAGGGGCACCCACTCAGCTTACTCAAGTCCTCCAATTGACTTGAACAATTAATGCCAACCAGTGCAGGTTGAAGACAACACTTCAAGCGTACTCGACATTGCACGAAGCAATATCGACTACGCTTCAGGGGTACCATGGCATGCACTTAGAAACACACAACAAATGACAATAGTAAAAAAAAATACTACAAATTACGACTGATCGTGAAAGGCCAACCAACAAAGGAGCGCCTTGTTAACTGCCGACCCCGAAGGGCCAACTGTGCCATGTCAACGGTTGACCATGAAAGACTGACCACGAAGGGCCGACTGTGCCATGTCAATGGCTGATCGAGAAAGGCCGACCAATAAAAGAGTCCCATGTTAATGGCCGACTCCGAGGGCCAACCAACAAAGGAGTGCCAAGTCAATGGTTGGTTGCGCCATGCCCAATGACTGACGGTGCCATGTCAAAGGGTTTACACTATCAATAAAAGAAGCAAGTATCGTAAGGTAACACTCCCAACTTTGAAACATACCAGATGAAGTTTCAGGTAGTTGCGTCAAGCATTGTCAGTTCGGTACAAAGGTAAAGCATTGTCGGTTAGGCATAAAGACATGGTCAGGTAGCCAGGCCCGCTAGGGGCACCCGACGTTTACAGTCATAAATTCAGAGGTTTTTTATTCCAATAAGGATCTATAATGAAAAGTTCAACAACTCTCCAATGCCGTTCCATTCGGCTCCACCATACCTGATTCTGCCTATTCCGGTCTACATGCACACCCGAGTAGCACATAGACCATACCTGAATCTACTTACTCCGGTCCACAAGCACACCTGAGTAGCATGTAGATCATACCTGAATCTGCCTACTCCGGTCCACAAGTAGACCCAAGTAGCACGCAGACCATACCTGAATCTGCCTACTCTATTCCACAAGCAGTCCCAAGTAGCATGCTGACCATACCTGAATCTGCCTACTCCGGTCCACAAGCAGACCTGAGTAGCACGTAAACCATACCTGAATCTGCCTACTCTGGTCCACAAGCAGACCCAAGTAGCATGCAGACCACACCTGAATCTGCCTAATTAGGTTCATAAGCAGGCCTGAGTAGCACGCAGACCTCACAAGCATCTGCCTGCCCAATTCCATAAGCAGGTAGGGGTAGCACGCAGACCATACCTGACACCGCATACTCACACCCACAAGCAGGTATGAGTAACATGCAGGTGTTCAGCAATTCTGCCTACCCATATCCATAAGCAGGTAGAGGTAGCACGCAGACCATACATGACACCGCCTATTCATACCCACAAGTAGGTATGGGTAGCATGCAAGTGCCCTACAACCCTCTTCATACCCTCAAGCAGGCATGATTGGCGCGCAGCCCCCCTATAAATCGACCGCTCAAAGACACATGTTGAGCCGAGGGATTCATACCGCTCAAGGGTATGTACCAAAATTTCCCATGCCTTAGCCATATCAGGCAAGATTTAAGTGTCATCGGCCTACTCAACCATCAAGCCGACAGCACTTTAGGGGTAGGGGCAGTAAAACACCAAGACAAAGAAACACTACAGCCGAACAACACACAAAAGGAATGCGAAAAACAGTTTCATTCATGAAAGCCCACAAGGGGCAACAGTATAAAGCCTACAAGGGGCAGAATTTTACAAAAAAGAAGGAACCTCGTAGAAGAACTCTCAGGCCGGCCAGTCCTTGACAGCGGGATCAATTGGGGCATCGCTCGGTAGCTGTACATCTAGAAGCTCGACGATCGGCATCTGAGGAACCTCGTAGGCCGGCAAATCGTCCTCCAGCATATCCTTGGCTTCCTGATGCTCGGTCATCTCCATCATTTCCTCCTCGTCCAAGATTGGTATATCGGAGCAATCGACCACCTCACCCTTTCCAATGAGCTGCTCCTTCAAGTAAGCAGCCCCCTTCTGGAAGAACCCACTGGCGGCCTCTTCCAAGTCGTCAGTGTACTGAGCAGACGACTGATAGTCCACCATGGCCTACTCCCGGATGTTTGCCTAGAACTCCTCCGCCTTGGCCAAAGCTTCCTTGGCCGACTTGGCATCGTCCTTGGCCACGCGTTTTGCGTCTTCCGCCACTCGGAGCTTCTCCTCGGCTTGGTGCACCCTCCGATGCTCCTCCGAAAGGGAGTTCTCAGCCTTATCCAGAGAAGTTTGGAGGTTAGACTTCTCCAGGGCGAGGCCATTAGCCTCGGAGGTCTTCTCGCATAACTTCTCCTCGGTCGTCTTAAGAGCCTCTCGAAGGGAAGTTTCCATCATCTTTCGATCGTCCAGCTCCATGGTCATGGATGCTGCCTTCTGGCACAGCTTGGCCACGAGGTTGCAGCCCTGAAAGTCAGAAAAGAGAACAGTTAATGAAACTTCTAAAATAGAGTAGACGTAGAACTAAAGTGAAGCAATCTGATTGTCTTACCTGAGTGCTGGTAGGAAGATCCTCTTCAGCAGGTCCCCCATCTCCAAGGACGAGGTGAAGGCAATATCTTTCGAGAGGCGATTCTGAGTAAGCATAATCCTTGCCACCTGTGAAGTCTTGAACACTGAATCGGTGCCCTTTAAGTTGAGTTCAGGAGCGAACATCGCCGCCTCCACCTTCTTCTTGGTGTCATCCTCCACGGGTGGAACGGACTCCCCCTGCGCCTTCTCATCGACGGCTTTGGTCAAGTCGACCACCTTAATTGCTCGAAGGGGTTGGACTTCTTTCGCCTTAGCCCTCTTTTGGTCGTCATCTCTTGGACCAACCTTCACGGTCGGCCCAGTCTTGTATATGTCGACCCGTAATTCCTGAGCTGATCGGATCTTTTTCTTCTTGGTTCCCTTCGGAGGAGACCTCTTACCCTTGGGGTCGTCTGCCACTGCACGTGACCCTATGGAAAACCCGCCCGCAAGGTCATCCCTCTGATCGGCCTTCTTTCCTATCTCTGTGGCCCGTTTGCGCAGAATCCGGGCCACCAGCTAGTCGTTGGAGAAGTTCACTGGAACAAAAGAACCAAACAAACGGTCAGTAATGATGGTAAAATATCCGATCGGAGTCCAACAGTTAGATATAACTCACCAAGCAAGCCATGCTCGGCCAACTTCTAGGGATCTACCAGGTCGCCGTACAGAACTGTCTGGCCCTCCTTTACCTTCGAGAAGACCTGCTTCTCCTCCGAGGTCAGGAAGGGCATCTTATTGAACCCCATCGTGTCCACCATGAGCCACGCGTTGGACAGGGGTAAGGTAGGACCATCTGGCAGAGGACCCACAAAGAAAAACTTCTCCTTTCACCCATGGATGGAAGAAGGCTTCTGAGAGATCAGCAGGAGCTTCTTCGCGTCCCTCGGAATAAAGTAGTACCACCCACTCATGGAGCGGGTTTCAGTAAGCCTAGAAAACTAAAACAAAGACTAAAACAAGTTCACGGTCGGAGTCTCACCCAGTTGGCTGATGAATATGACGAAGGCGTAGATGTCAGTTGGGAGGGAGCGATGCGGTACACCTTTAGAATGTCGACTACGAGGGGGTGTAGTGGGAATCGGAGACCGGACTTTAGAGCGTGTTCATACACGTAGATCTTAGAAAGGTTTAGGGTACAGGCCCTCTCCTCTGACCCAGGAGGTCGGACCAGGACGTCGGTTATGGGGTCTTCAAGCTGGTAAGCCCTACGGATTTATGTTAAGGCTGTATCCGATACCACCTTGCTCGACACTCTCCATGCAGGGAGTTTATCCATCTGTGGAATTTTAGGAAGGCCGCTCCTCTGTTGAGGAGCCCTCCAAGTAGAAGTGCCAGCCGATCGGCTACGCTTGACGGCATCAGAAGAACCTTGGTCATGTTCCTCCTCAGAAGCAGGCTCGGAAGCCGAAGGGATGACTTTTAGAGATTTGCGGACACTAGCCACCCCACTAGAGTCCTCTGACTCGGTGGCTTCCGAATCAAACTCCAGACTGGTGGAGTCTCGGGTTTTCCTCTTTTTACTGGGAAGCCTAGGGGTGACTGACAATTCATCAAGTGAGTCAGAAGACCTCTCTAAAGAGGAAGTCCGGTATTGGGCCATCGACTCTCTCTCTCTCTCTCTCTCTCTCTCTCTCTCTCTCTCCTAATGGTCTGATACTATTAGAATAAGACAAACTAGAAAGCATGAAAAGGAAAAGAAAATGGAAGAGACAAGGGAAGGAAGGACAGGAGAAGGAAAACTTACTGACTCGAAGGAAGGTAGAGAAGACGCACGACAGACTTGAAGACACTTGGAGGCTCCGACCAGGCAACAAAGACTCTGACCTCAAATAGTCCAAATGATCGAATGAAAATGGGTGGAACTTACTTATAGGCGCGTAGTTTGAAATGCACCTGTTTAGCTTCCGAACACGTAGCGCTATAGTAGTGGAGGGGTGTCTACCACGCCGGGCGCGACGTGACAGGCTAATGTCAAACGTCATAATGGCTCTGAGGGGGGTTAATGGAACCGATTCTTAAGACGAGTGGATCGAATGTCTATTGCCTGATGAAGCCTACCGTTCGTGATCAGAATGGTTACTTATGGCACCTTTCATCGAGACGTGTCGATTGGTTCCTAACCATTAAATGAGTGTGATGATACAAATCTCTTAGAGATCAACAGCAGAGACGCACGATGTTTTACTACTTTGACGCCTTGAATTTCGTACACCATCTGGTAGTGGGAATATCTGACGACAACTGCCATCCACTCACCCATGAGATCCGATCATGAAAGGGAGTTCTCAGAGGACGACAAGATGACTGACAATCATGACAGATTAAAATCCACGTCTGTCCGAGCGGACTCAGAGTATTTTGTTTGGTATATTTACACTATCCAATTTCATAAATCCAACAACGCAAGGGACAACTGTTATAGGAGAAAAATATCATCCAGTTAAAATCTTACACATGGCAATCAATATCCTCAAAGCCAACCATGTATGATAGATTGGCGCTCGGCTTACCCCGCTCGGAGTTATAGTCCTGTTAGGACACGGCGCTGGTCGGAGGTATAAACCTATTCGGTTACTTTTCTTGGTCAAAGGTCGAAGTCCTAAGGCGACTAGGTTAAGTTAGAGGAGTCCTTCTCCTAGTACGATACGATGCTCATCATCACGGTCATACGGCCACCCGTGTGGTGACACGTGTCACTCTTGTCATTCAATGACTTGGCTTCCTTGGCTATAGTCTCCCACTCCTACTCGGAGTCTATGGCCTGGGCATCCCTCAGAGTGACACCTGGCAGTCCTATTGGCGATCTACTTCCCTGAGTCTTGGTACCTCCATGCTCTTCCCAATCTCTATAAGTAGAGGATGATCCCTTCAGGTAACACAATCTCACAAGCTCACAATCTCACTATTCACACTCAATTCTCTCTTACACTTAAACTCTCTCATCGTTCCCCTTCTTCTCTAAACTGGAGATAGCTTCTTGCTATCTCCTAATTGTTTACATTGGGAATCTGACTTAGGCATCGGAGTGTACCCTGGGCTTAGTCGCCCAACTCCCTTGTTTAACTTATGTGATTGCAGATTGCTCAGATCGTAGACCAGCGGGATGATTTCCAATCATAACAATGGCTAATTAGGTGGACATGGTTAGTTGATCATGAATATCCAAATAGCTATACCCTTAGCCATTAGGGGGTTACGTAATGGCATGGGTGCAATAAAATGGTGGTATGAACATTGTTGCGATGCTCCCCATACCCGACGTAGTGTTGATGGGCAGGCAAGTCGACTAGTGTGATTATCATCTCCTCAAGTGCCACAAGGTGGACTTGGGATGAGTTATGGACAGGCGGCTGGCGTAATACAGACCTGTACCTCAACGACGTCCCATACTTGGGGGTGGTACTGTACCTCGAGTAAGGCGGTATCATCAGACGAGAGATGACCCATGTAGTCAAGAGACTCCATGTATGGGTTGTCTTGAGCTGGCACTTACTATTAGATACCTGACCATAGTTGATAGTTGCATGCATATTGTATGTTGCACGTTTAGCTTTCTTACTAAGCTCAGTGGTTGAATTACCCTGTGTGCACAAACTCTTTTAGATATTGTAGGTACTTCTTGTGACTCTTCTGGTTGTAGTCCGTCTGGTGTAGAAGACGAGGACTCCAAGCCTGAAGAGGAACTATCAGATTCTTGAAGCGTTTTGTAGAGCTAAGCATGGGCTTAGGCTAAGCCTATTTTTTTTTTTTAGTTGGGACTGTTTATTTTGGGTTTATGTAGTAACTAAATTATAAACAATATATATTGCTTGGAAATAATTTACTTTGGAATATTTATCTTGGAATAATTAGATGTTGGATTTCATTTATGGTTGGAACATTAAATGAATAATTATATAAGCTTTAATTAGTAATGCGTCAGCTATTGATTTAATGGTTTTAAATTTGTAAGTCTTCTGTTAATTTACTCTGTATAGTATGAATGATTGTTTTAAAATAAGATGGTAAATTTACTCTGATAATTAATATGCCTGGTTTGACTAGTGGAATACCATAATATGTGATCCTGGAAGGGGATTTCTTGTGCCCGAATAGGATGGAGAGATACCGTTGCATTCCATAGTACTGATACGTTAGGAATGGGGTGTGACAACTTCTTTCATCCTCATATGAATCCTCCTCTACCTCATCACTGGTAGATGGCTCAGGTACCTCACCCAAGACTCGAAGCCCATGGCTAGTAATAGCACCCGTCCCAGCACTACCTCGGGTCACTGTTGCTGCTGCTGCACGCCTAGAAGGTTGGTTTGCTATCAGAGGCCTAGTCCGTGCCCCAAACTTAGAGTCTGATAGAACTACTCGATCAAGCTTTATCCAGACAATGGTCTCCTAATCAATATTTGAGGACTTAGGGCCATTCTCCGTGACCTCTCCCTCCATACTCAATCCACCGTCATTAAAGATACAAATCATGATATGACCATAGGGGAACATAATTTTCATGGTCCAGTGATTGGAGGCATGTATAATGGTGTGAAGGATCAGGAAGGGAAGGCATAAGGGTTGCTGTATGTATAGCTGATGGGTTACGAACATGCTAAGCTGACTAAGTCCCTCTCGATGTCTACTTCGGGGTAAAATGTTATGCTGAACTAGTCTATTGAGTACCTGGGGATGGGTTTGAGAACTAATTCTCTGTTCTTTTCCTTGCCCAGAGCCTCTGGCTGAATGAGGTCCTTTCAATGTTTTTCAAACTTGTCTTCACCTAAATCCAAAGGCTCTTTCGGAGGTATAAGCAGTCTCCTCCTAAAGCGACCTCTAACATGACTGCCAAGTTTTGGACCGTTAGTATGATGTCTACACCTTTTCCTTGGCTTGTAATGTGCCACTCCCCTGTAACAGCATCTATGCCATACAGCAGGTTGCAATAGAAGAGACTAACCATATTCGGGTACACGTCGTCCCTTATTCGCATTGTGGGAGACCAGCAGAACCGGTTATGGTTTCTCGGACCCCGAACTGGTCATCATCATCAAAAACAACACAACACCCAGTCTCCACCTTGCTCGCCTTGTACTTGTCCTAGTAGAGGCTTTCTTGGTAGGACCAAAATAAGTGGGCATCAAAGCCCTATATGCTCCTGGGAACACCTCTCTTAGGAGTAGTCATGTTATCTACAAGGAAGAAGGAACATGGACTAGCACATTAGTGAAGCAATAAACAAAATAAATAAATAAATAGAGTCGCTCTTGAGTATGCCTTGCCACTGGACTGCACCACCTACCAAAAGGAAACCAAGTGATGTCAAGACTTTAGGGCTAAAAGGGTCTTGTGGCCATGATTCAATGGTAGTGGGGTGGCCACAATCCATGCCATGTGATCACCCTTGCTATAATGGGGTAGACCCCCAGGCATAAGCGAAGCCTGCTAACAATTACAAGTAAGGTCCATATCAGGGATACCCACCTTGTCGGTAATATGATGGTATGGGGAGCACCTAGAGGTCTAAATGCAGATTCAACCAACAAATCCATGACCAAGATGAAGCCATGTTCTACCCAAGGTGATTGCACTAAGTGTGCCCTTGTAGCAAGACAAGAGTAAGTCGGCTAGGTTAAGAAAGTTATGGTCTTCCCCTTCCCACCTGGCCCAAGGTACACAGTGAGTGTCCTAGCAAAAAAAGCCAGGGCCCAAGCAGGGTCAGACAGTACAGGCTAAGCCTTGGGGCCTCCGGTTAAGAAGTTTCGAGAGGGATTGTTTAGAGGCTCCATAATCAAGACCCGGGGCCACCCAATACCTGGGTGGGTGATGGAGAGAAGGAAGAAGATCACAGAATCGTTGAAAATAGAGCAAGGGAGGATATTTCGCTAGAGCCTTAGGGGAGCCTCGGTTTCTCTCCTCCAAATGATAGAGTATGGGTTCAAAATGAGAATCTTATGCTCTTTTATAGGGCAAGAGAAATAAAAGGACCAGAGGTCCAATAACTAAAACATGCCTCCGGATAGAACCTTCCGTGAGGCCAAAGGTCACGAACTTTTGAGTGATTAGCACTCAAACAACTGAAGGATGTAGAGATAAGCAGTGGATGTTCCCTCTATTTGGTCCCTCCGCCAGTGACTTGGCCATCGGTATTTGCCTCTGTTTGCCCCTGGAAAAGTTTTACCTGAGAAGAGTGGGTTAATCCGGATGGTGGTATAATTGGACGTAAGATCATCCATCTAATCGTTCGCCACGCCCCTAGTAGGGTAAAGGCACTAGCCGGAGGATGTGTCTGATGATCCTGCACCCAGTGCTTCTCACCAATACTCTATAAGTTGGGGGGACCTATCAGCCTTGTGCTGACCAGATGACATGCTCCGGGGGATGTAACATCCGTCATTCCCATCACTTTGTAGTTAATATTGTGTGATTTATGGATTGAGATTTTACCATTTCCTTAAAGCACACTATTTTTTCCCATTGTATGACACATTGTCCATTGTCTCATGTAAATGCTGCTTTGACATTGACCTTGGGTGGGAAAAATGTGTTCTTGTTACAGATCCACTAGAGGCTATTCTCGATGTCTCCACTAAAGCACCTGGAGGCAACCTCCAAGGTGCCTGCACCAAGAGATGAATTGGAAGAACATCGGAGAATAGTTTCTAGTATAATGACTGCTCGCCGGTTTAGCCCTACCAAAGAACATGGAGAGTTAAGCGGGGAACAACATCCTTTTTCCCCTCTTACTGGAGTTAACCCAGCTACTGCATATGATACCATGGTCAGCTTCCTATGATTAAAGCCAAAATGGTTTAATGGAGCATATGATGACTTTTCCTAGCCAAGGAACTAGATTCAAGTCATGGGGGAGATTACTGACAGTCTCCACTATTTCGATACGCGGGTCATGTGCGCTGCCTACCAGCTAGACGGCTCGCCTTATGAATGGTGGCACAGCACTTAACTCATACTACTGCGATGACATGGAGAAGTAACTTGGGAAATATTCCAAGAGGATTTCTTGGCCCACTATGCTCTGCAACCAAGGGAGTCTTACCCAGAGCTACTAAAGGCCATTCGAAGAGTTTGAGTGGGCATACCGGCACTAAAAGGTATTACTTAAATAAGAGAAGAGTGTGGCAGTACTCATCGCATGGAGAGCATTTAATCGGGGCCTCGCAACTTAAGGTAAAATTTCCATCAGTAAGTAGACTACGTAATTTATTAAGGAGTTGAATGCATGTATACGATGTACCCTTTGAATAAAACTTCTAACTCATTGGGTAATTCATAGTAAGCGCTAAGTTACCGTAGCCTAGACACACTACATGACCCATTAAGTGCGATAGGGTAGCAACGATGGGCATGGATGCAATTAAATTCAAATTAAACAATATGGACCGATCCTCAGGTTACCATCGGGTTTACCCCGGGTGATATCCCCACTGGGTTGAGAAGATTGGGCGTAAATGGTACCTACCCCACTTTTACTTATGAGGATTTTGATGGATAGCAAAACTCTGGAGTATAACTTTGAAGGAAGCTCTAGCATGAGTAATAACGTATGAGATACTAACACCGGGATGTGAAGAATGATCGATAAGACACCTTGCAATTACATGATTGAACTTCAATGATAACCTCGATGACCGAACTTCTCGTGAGGGCTCATATTCTCCTTGAGATAAGAAATGGGAAGGTTACCTTCAACAAGTATTCAAATTTCTCATCCCAACTCAGTATTCGATCTCTTGAGCAAACTTGATAGTGAGCCTACTTTGGATCAAACTGAAAGGCGAAAGGTCTAAAAGGCGATCATATCGAATTAAAGCACCTGTTGTGCAAAACATAATACTGAAGAACAAGAAATGGTTAGTTGCGAGAGTAAGAAGCTTGGGATGTATACCGTGATACTAAATTTAGCTGGATAGTGCCTGTGAAGGTTGGAAACCTTGTGAATGCCATTGTCGAAGAACATTGTGACAATGCTTGAAACCTTGTGAATGCCATTGCTAGAATTTTATTGATGAAATGGGAACTTGGCCAGGTTATGGATCATGCTTACCTCCCCACCTATAATCTATTGGTGACCCAAGCTCCAAGAATGAGAGTCTTTGGTATTGAGGTGAACCAGGATGTGCCATCATCACACTTGTGTCAGGACACTCAAGATCTGACGTCAATGATGAAGGAGTTAGCGAGGATTGGTTACCAGCTATATTTCAAATTTCAGCAAGGAATGATAACTACGTTAGCCAGAGTTGTGATTCACGAAATCACCCCCATGACATTATTGGCTGATGCATCAACCTTGTTGGGATAACTCACCCAGGGTTTCCAGGAATAGCATAAAAGGATTGTGGCATGAATGACAATGGAGTGCGATAGTTAGACGGGAATATTGAATCAGCAAGGGCCCCAAAGTGAGGCACCGATAGACCAAGGAATAAGCAAGTGACCCATGGAAACCCCTGATGAAGAAGCACCACGTAAGACGGTAAGGGTGCAATCTGGGTAGTGGGAAATTTCAATAAAGCCAACTTAACACTATATCAGTGATCCCCACCCCACCCAGCAAGACATGTTTAAGGTGTTATCGGTGTGGTGGTTAAGGACATCTAATGAGGGGTTGTAAGATACCTGAGGGGTCCTTTTAATATCTTTTCTCTGGGATAGTAGAACACAGAGCTCAAGACTGCCAAGAATATTGGGAATGCTATACTCGACTCTAGGGTGGATCTCATACCGACCCATGGAAGCTTACAGGATCAGGTACCTCGAGAACCTTTTAGTTATAAAGGTATTTCCTGACATGTGTTGAGACATCGGGAAGTAAGATGGGTACATGGAATTGGGAACACATGGCTAAAGTTAAGGTCAATATAGAGTGTGTACATGCGACTTAAATTTGGGGTTAAAATTCTTATAAGTTGGGGGATTATAAGACCAACACCCGAAATCATCACCAAACTAGATTTCCACTGTGTCAGGTCTTACCAAATCAACACACCACACAGGTGACATTTAAAAGCCTAATGATAGTATTAAGTCAACCTAGGATCACCCAATGGGGGTAATGTGTACAAGGGAAGCTCTAAATGCCTTCAAGATTGAATCCATTGAAGTGGAACCACTGAACTATGTTTGAGGCCAATTTTTAGCCTAACTGAAGGATCTAAAGGATGGAACATCCCCCATTCACTCCCTCTAATTTAGTTCGAGGTCGACCACTTTCTCTCTCCTTGGGCCTATAAATAGAGGCCCACTAGTCACTCCCCTTCTTGCTGAAAATAAGACAAGAAAGAGTGGGAGTAGAGAAGACTCTTGGTGGTTATTGGGACTTGTGGAGCATCATTGGAGCTTGGGGAGGAGCCTCCATTATGCCAAGTAAGTGCAAGCCTTTTCTTTCCTTGTCTTGATGTAGTTTCACCCACCCTCCATGGTGGTGGGGCTTAACCACCATTAATGGTGCTCACTAACGGAGGTCAAGTTTGACCTAAAGCCTAGGGTTGAGTTACACACCTTGAACCAAGAGTTGCATTTGAGTTTGGAGACTTCAATGGATTTACTATGTAGTGGGAACAAGTTTCCCACTACGTATTGTAGTGGTATAGTGGTGGTGGCCAAGGCCCCAACCTTGGAAAACCTCATAAAGTTTGTATCTAGTTTTGTACCTAAACCGGAGGTTTGGTTCGGAGGATAGGTCATGACCACAACCTTTAGATCACTTATCAGACTTATCTTGGACAGTGTGGTACAAAGTGAGTTGGAGGCTAAACCAGTGGGAACACCATCTGCCACTACCTCCTCCTTATGTTGGAAACCCTAATACGAAGGACCCACTGGAGGCTAAGTACTAGAGACACATCCTCCGGTATATACCGGAGACTCTGAAGTTAACAGGAGGCACATCTTTAGAATATATATATATATATTGTAGCCTTCGTGTCCTTGGGCTACATGCCTTAGGTTAACCAGAGGTTAAGCTAGAGGGAATACCACCTAGTAGTTCCTCTGGTTCACATGCTGTGAGTCTTTTGTAAAGCACACCTGATCATAGAAGGGTAGCCGGAGGCTGTGCCGAATGACACCGCATCCGCTTACATCCTCCGATACAGTTTAGAAGAATATTTTTAAGTGTTATCTGGAGGATAATTCTGGAGGATGTACCATCCAGAATCACCATTTGTTTTTGGCCATGTTAGCTAGTAAGCCCAATTAGAACCTATTGGAATCAACCGTTGGGTCCTCGGCTCATCTTGGGTCCCATGTATTGACACCTAGGACATGTCCATACTGATTAAAAGACATGAAAGCTAATCTAATGAAACTATCTAATTAATATGGGTAATCTGACATTGGGTAGAGGCAGTTCAGCAGGATTTAAGGTTCAACCACACCCCTGGTGTCTATAGGTGAAGGGCCGAGTCCATAGAGTTTGAGCAAGTGCAATGTGCATTAATTATTGTTGATGAATCTTAACATGTCTATTTTCATGCCTTATAACATCTCATCCAATAACTGTCATGTATGTGCATACATTGCATAACAACAATCACTATGTATGTTTGGATAGTATGTGTGGCCATATATGGTGGTATGTGTGACTAGTGGATACCCAGATGAGGGTGATGTGTGGACACATGAATCATGTTGAAATTGCTAGTACCTTAGCGGGGGCACAATAAATCATGGGAGTGGGGAATTAAGGATCTCTACTGGGGTACAACGTTGTTAATAATGACCATGTATGATGATTCATGTGATGTGCAGAACTCAGAGGGTGATGCACAGTACATGGATCATGATGGAACTGCTAGCACTCTAGCGGGGGCATGGAGAACCATGAGAGTGGGGGGCTGGGGATCTTTGCTGGGGTGCGGCCTTTTTTCTTTTACACACATGCCATGTCTTGTCTACTTCATGTATGAAGGGTATGCTTGGTGATGGTTGCGATTGATATGATTGTTTATGTGCTTGGTGACCCTGTATCACAGCCAGTACTCTAGCAAGGGCACGGTGGTCTATGGGGAGTAGTGTCGAGGATCTCTACTGGGGTGTGGCCCCCCTTTACTTTACGTACTACATGCATTACATTTACCCATGGTGTATGTCCTGTGCTTTAGCAAAGGGGAGGACTTACTAGGAAAGGGGAGGTTCGACTGTTCAATATAAACATGTTCAGGAAGGAGGACATGAGAACAAGTCCAGGGGTGGTATGGTTCGGATAGATCTCTACTGGGGTACAGCTAAGACTATGGGGCATTCCTATTTGATGTTCACCTTATTCTGTGTTTACTTCCTTACGATCATGATTGGATGATGATAAGATTGCATTGATACTCGATCTCTCACTAAGCTAGGATGGGAGCTTACTCCTCAATATCAAATTCTTTTTCAGCTTTTGGTACAAGTACTTCTTCCACTGTTGATCAGATGGAGCCTACTTTGGTGGAGGGCACCTTTTTTGGTGGAGGTCTACTGAGGGATCATCTCGAGGGTTGTTCCTATAATGACTGCATCTATGGGACCTAGATTTTTCTCTCTTTTTGGATACTCGTAGTTAAATAATATTTAGTCCGTCTACAATTGTTATACTCAGATTTATTCTTTGGGATATTGTGTAGTAAATTATGATATGGTATTGTGGAGCCTGTTTTGTGAGACATAATAAACTTAATTATGATATGTTATCAATAGACAACATGTATTACCATTTATCCTTTCACTATATTACTTCGATTTATCTATCATTAGTTTTGTGAAAATTATTTGCGTAGACTATGGAATTTGTATGGTAAGTCACTGAGGTTGTCAATCGCTGAAAGATTCAGGTTGACTATTGGGTCAACCCGAATATCACACCTGGTTCCTAAAATGGGCCGTGACATGGACTGTAAGACCTGCGCGCCACGAATCTGGTTTAACTTTATGTTCTCGTGCCGTAACCAGCCTTCCCATCATAATTGACTCAAGTGAACCAATTGTATGAAGAAACCACAAGATGAGGTAAGCAATAAGTCCAATTTAGTGGGTATGATTGACTGTTTAAGTTTGTGTGGAAGGAACCAGTCAAAAACTAAAAACTAGTAAATTTTAGACCTATGGTACCAGTTTTGAGGGCTACGATTGCACCTATGGTCACATGTTTTGGTGGTATGATCGACGATTTATGCGACCGTATGATCGACCGTACAAACCCAGAACTAACTCCGTGTTTAGGAAATTTTTCTAATTTGAGGAGGACTCTTTCCAAATTAAAGTGAGACTCTATATGGAGGTTTTGCCTCTATATAAGGGACGTTCCTTAGCCTCTCTCACTCTTTTAGAACCCATATTGAAACTCTAAACCTAAGAGAGAAAGAGAGAGAGGAAGAGAAGGAGAAGGAGATTTGGAGAAGAAGGCTGAGAGGAAGGTTTTGCGGAGAAAAGTTATATCTTTCTACAACAAGCTTAAGGTATGGACTTGACTCTGTAGGATAGATCAGATAGGATAGGTTCTGTTCCATCATGTTGATGTGTTGAATCTAATGTAACAATTTCGGTTATGGATTTTCTAAGCAAAACCATGAGAGAATAGGTTAGGGATAATTGACAAGGATAAATGTGATTAAAAGCCTTAGAATGATCATTAGGGAGGACCCCATTGATGAGCCAAGAGGAGTTACTCATATGAGAAGTAAAAATCAACCTGACTATGTATGGTCGCAGCTATGGTCGACCATAGGAAGAGAAAAGAGTCGACCACAACCATTCGAAAAGAACTCAGGAAACATACGATCACAGGTACGATCGCATGTAATGCCACCATAGGGTATCTACCGTATGTCCTACGGTGGCATATATTGAGACCGTAGGATCGACCATAGCATCGACCGTAGGAAAACATCAAGCATATTTTAAGACCGAACAAGGTTTTTGACTACTGTAACTTGGTAAACATGAACCCTAACTTACATACATTAATTGTTTAGGTTCTTAATAGATTCAAAGTAACTTCCAAAGCTTGGGAGAGGAACAAGGAGACGAACAAATATCGATCAAAGGTAAGGGAACAAGACCTAAACTAATTGGATAATAACAAACTATTTCTTTTATTGAGTGCAATGCCATGATTGATTCTATGCTTGTATGCTTGTATGCTTGTAGTCTTTGACTCTGTCTGGGGGCCTTAGCTCTAATACTATAGATGTATTAAGGGATGCCAGGGTGAGACCTTGGATACACTGTATGGTATTAAGATTGGTTAGTTACGAGCCCAGTTTGCAAGCCCTCGCCAGGAGGGGCTTACGTATTAGTATGGATAGGGCATCAGAAGAAGTGTTGGCGGTGTGCGATCTGAATACTTTAGCTCTATCTCTATTCCATGGTGGGTGCATGTGGGATGGCAATGGTATTTAATCCATTGGGAAGATTCACACACTCGTGTATAGAGGTGCGGGGGCCACCAAACCTTTCTATAGTACATTGCAAACTTAAAAACCAGACCAAAGATATGAATTGAATGCATGCATATGTTTGTTGCATTGTTTTGTTTACTCACTGAGCTCAAGTTAGAGAGCTGACCCTCACACGTGTAATTCTTTTTAGTTTCTGATGTTGCAGGTGTTACGGTTGAAGATTATATAAATACGCCAACATATGGACATGCAGTAGCTATGGATATGCAAGCTGTGGAGGACAAATATGGCTCATCAAGCTAGTGTTTCAACTATGTTTATGCTTAGTAGTTAACTTTTGTATTGTGGTAGTTATAATCAATATTAATTATGTTTTGGTTACTTTAAGATAACTTGTTAAATATTTAATTATCACTATAGACTCTCAGCTCATTATTAATAAGACTTTCGCTATTTATTTATTTACTCTGATTATTATTGTGGAATGTGTTTTGGTTTAACATGGTTGGCATAGCTTATACGAGATCCTGGTTTGAACCGTTGGTTCTCATGATGGTTCATCACACCACTGGTTAGTCCAGAATTGGGGTATGGCATGGACCCTGTTTGCTTAACTAGCATTCTAGTGGGGACATGGTGGCTTGAAGGGGAGCGGGGACATAGTGGCCCAAATGGGACTGGGGACCTAGAGTCTCTGCTGGGGTGCGGTGTCACACCCCAATTTTGGTCTAACCAAAATGGTGTGATAAACTGCCAATAAATCAATGGTTCACCCAGGATCTGGTATAGGACGTAACCACCATATCAAACCATACACACATTCCACATTAATAATCAGAGGTAATAAACAAATAAGCAGAAGTCTTACAGATAATGAACTAAGAGTCTAACAGTGATAAATAAGTATTTAATCCAATTATCTCCAAACCACAAGACAAAAAAATAAATAATCAATTACATATCTGATGTTTAAATTAGAATTAAACTTAAGTAAAAATACATTGGTTGCACTCGCATGATGAATCATGCGCATCTTCTTCAGCTTCTACGTTCATCGCAGCAACGTGTCCATACCTCAGCTCATTCATATATTCTTCAACAGTAGGACCTGCATCATCAACTAAAAATATTCGACGTCGAAAGGGTGAGCACACATCACAGCTCAATGAGCAAACAAAACAATGCAACAAACATATGCATGCATTCAATTCATATCTTTGGTCTGGTTTATAAGTTTACAATATGCTATAGAAAGGTTTGGTGGCCACCGCACCTCTATACACCGCACCTCTATACACGAGTGTGTGAATCCACCCAATGAATCAAACACCATTGCCGTCCCACATGCACCCACCATGGAATAGAGAAGAGCTAAATTGTCTGGATCAAACACCGCCAACACTTCCCTTGATGCCCTACCCATACCAACACATAAGCCCCTATTGGCGAGGGGTTACAAACTGGCTCACAACTAACCAATCTTAATGCCAAATAGTGTATCCAAGGCTTCACCCCAGCATCCCTCAATACGTCCATAGAGATAGAGCTAAGGCCCTCTGGTAGAGTCAGAGACCACACAGTACGAGACCACCTCCCCTGATGTCCTACGACGTAATAGTTCTGTTAAGATAATGGCGATACGACGATGTTAGTGGGCAAGACTTGAGTAGAGATAGAGCTAGAGTCTGGTGACGAGGTCGAAGGCCACCATGCCACTTCCTCCCCCTGATGCTCTACTCTCATCCAACACACCAACCATACACTTACATTCACATGCCTATTCCTAGCATCAACATCATCATCATGTTATAAATAAACGAAATTAAATATGCATGAACAGTAATAGCAAAAATATTGGATGACATGTGAGATGCACATTACAAGCATACAAGCATAGAATCAATCATGGCATTGGACTCAATAAAAATAAATAGATTGTTATTAACCAATTAGTTTAGGTCTTGTTCCCTCACCTGTTAGCAATACTCGATCTCCTTCCAAGCCTTAAAATTCTCTTTGAATTGATTTAACAACCTAAAAGTTATATGAATTTAAGTTAGGGTTCATATGTGACATGTTATAGTAGTTAAAAATCAAAACAGAGCTCTGATAGGTGTTTGATTGGTCCTATGGTCTTATATTGTATCGACCTTACTGCCTAAGGTCGATACACTATGGTCACAAATGGTGCGACCGTAGCTGCGACCATATTGTTTCTGAAATCTTCTCGAATGCCTGTGGTCGATCCTCTGGTCATGTTGGTCATGCTATGATTGACCGTAGCTGTGACCTTGAGATTTATGGTCACAGACTACATGCAATTTGAGTTCTTCCTGTGTCAATTCTTCTGATCTTCAATAGGGTTTATTCTAAAGTTATCCTATGGCCATCATTAGTAGTTTCTTACCTACCCTAATCATCGAATTCACTCCTCTTGGTTCTCCTTGGGATTTTCTCAAAGAAATTACATAGATCATAATAGGTGGATATTTCCTATCTTCTATAGAAGTCTTATTCCTTAGAGTTTACATCTCTAGAGATTCGTTTCATACATTCTTAGCTTTTTCTTCTTCTCCTTCTCTTTCATTAGGGTTTACTAATGTTCTAAAAAAGTGAAAAAGGGTTGAGGGACGTCCTTTATATAGAGAAAAACTCTCCATATAGAGTCCTCTTTCAATTAGGAAAGCAATCCCTTAGTTTAGGAAAGTTTCCAAAACTCAAAGGCTGATCTATGGTCTCACGGTTGATCATACGGTCGCATAAACCATCGACCGTAGGGTCAAAATCATCGACCTTGGGATTCTAGATTTGAGATTTTTGTTCCCTTCCTTATGGTCGACCATACCTACCCAGGTATGTGACCATAGGTATGTTTTTAGTGTTTTTAACTCGATTCTCATACCTGGTTTGTGATCTATCTTCACACTCTTGGACTACTTGGTCCAGGAATGATGGGAAGACCTGACACGACACGGTTAAACCAAGTTAGTGGAGTGCGGGTCTTACATGTGGCCCCTTTTACTTTATGTATTGTGCACATGATTAGACATAGGATAATTTACACATATAGATATTCATGCCCTAGCTTCTGAACCCTTGCCAATAGGGGGTTAGAAACTGGCATAGGCCCATTCTTATAGACACCATTGGGGACTATCTTAGAAGGTGTTGAGGTACTAGTTAGTCCGGGGTCTATCTTAGGATCAGTGGTGCCATTGCTTAGTCCGGCGTCCATCTCGGGATCTATGGCAGTTCACCTATGGGGTGTGAAATGTTATGGTTCGGAGCTTAGCTCGGAGGGGGTAACAAGCTACTAGTTAGTTCGGGGTCCGTCTCGAGATCGGTGGTGCCATTGGTTAGTTTGGGGTCCATGTCAGGATTAATGGTTGTTCACCTTCGAGTGCAAGAGGTTGCGGCTCAAGATCGCGGCTATTATATCTACTTAACCCAGTGCATGAGAGTTGGATGCTATTGACCATAGGTAGGGCTGAAAACTATGGTTGAAATCTCAATATGATACCCCTTAGAACCATTACACCATGACCTAATTAATGAACTGCATTTTCTTTTACTTGTATGTGCATTTAATATTTGATCTCTAGCATGCATATGTATTTATACGCGACTCGTCACTTAGTTGGGATGGGAGCTCTCCCCTTGATTTTGATTCTATTTTCAGACTCTATTGTAGGTACTTATTTTGTAGTTGACTTCTTGGAGTCCCCTCTTGCAAGTAATGCCTTAGCAAGCGAGGACTTCTTTGGCGATCATTGTAAGACCCGTTCCCAAATTCCCGTTACAATACATTTATCTTGGTCATGTGTCGGGTCTTCCCTCGTACAAACTATTCATATCTACACGTCTAAAGATGAAGGCATAATTGTGTGGTGACATTGGGTTACTACCTTGACCCTCTTGTGTCACTACAGTGTGCAATGATGCATTAGAAGAAGTCTTGGACACAGCCCTTATGAACCCCAAAAGCCTCGCACACACGATCCTAAAACTGGCCTACCAAAAGAGGTCCTACAAGTGACCAGGGACATGTAGTAGAATACGTGCCACATGGTCCAACCATACCCCTTGTGCATGAACTGATTTGGTGACCCACTGAAATTGGGATCCACGGTTCAAATATCAGTTTTCTCCCTCCATAACCGATTGAGACTAGGTTCCATTCATAGTAGTCGACCTTGATTGAGCCAAGGATGGAAGGAAGGGAGGCAAATCATCCCCTTTCCATCTTTGTTTCCCATGCTTACCAATTTAGAATTAAGAAAGAGTCTAATCTCTAGTCTCTCAATCCAATTGACAAAAGAAACTAAGAGAGAGACTGATGCACGACCAGAGAGAAAAGAAAAAGAGAAAAAGGAAGTAAAAGAAGAAGAAGAAAGGAAGAAGAGAGAAACTCTTCTCTCATTACTGCCCAGCAAGAGAAAATGCAAAGGAGAAGGAGAAGAAAAAAAAAGAAGAGAAGAGAGGAAACACGTACGTCTCGATCGGTACTCCATCACTAAGAGCTCGATAGGGAAACGAATCCTTTGGTAAGTACCCCCTCCCCTTGAGATCTGAATCGTTTGATGGAAATAATAGAGTAAACTAGAATGACTCAAGGCATGGCTGATGAGGTATTGGATCACAGCATTACTTATAAAGCCTGATGAATAGAGTTTTTTATAATCTAATAGTTAAGGGTTGTGATTTGGTAGTAAAACATGGTTAAATCAAAAGAAGAGACAGTGATCCATTACCCTGATGGAGCCATGGTGTGTGCACCATTGTTCTCAAGTTTGAATGACAAATGATAGTGCACATGGTTTAACTAGTGGTAGAATGAATCCTAGGATGTTAAAAAGACATGGAATGACTATTCGGGATCCTAAGTTGACCATTAGAGACTTGGATCATGTGTAAATGGATCGATCTGAATGCCTTTAGGTTGGATCTGAAGCTTTTGAAGCCAGATCTGATATCTCGATTAAACAGACAAGTAAAACGGTATCTATAACTTAGTATGGAAATCGAGTTTAGAACCCAAACTTGGTATGTAGACCATGGACAATATGAGAATCATGTTGAAAGAATTCAGAGACTATAAGGCCATGTTCTGACGTATGGTCGATGATGAGCCGCACGGCCTGGCTGTTGTGACATGCAATCGCACATGTGCCGCACGTCATTCTAACGCCAGATGTTGATCAAAATTGGTCGGTGACTCCCTATTAATTAATTATAAATTATTGAGGGATTGAAACCCTAAAATTATGTCTTGATGCAAAAATCAATCACGCATCATGTGTACCTGAAATAAGTGTTAGTTTACACCTTGAATAAATTAATCACAAAATGTTATTGCAAGTTAAGACCTGAGACCAGCCCTACAGAGGTTAAGTAAATTTTCTGAGGTGTCGACGCTATCAAGCGACCACTTTTCCATGTACAGTCAATCACATGCCACACACCTAGTGATCGATGACTGTGCAGTCGACCATGTGCCACATGATGTTTTTACCTCTGTTGGTGACCATTTTTGGTTAGTGACTTTATAAGATTTTTATGAACATGCCTATAGGTTTAGATTTCTGAAATCAATTGCTCATGAGTATTATGTAGGATGTTTCAATTGACTGCACTATAATATACTTAGATGACTTGTTGTTTACTATTTCAATTGGTAAGTAACCATTGGACATCAGATATGGAACCTTAGGGATTAGAAACCAGACCTTGTATGATGCTAGAACCCTAACTTTGTGATAAGAAGTCCTTCTTAGTATTAAAGCTTTTAGAAGGAAATCCTTGCTAGCAAGTGTGTTGTCTTATGGAATTGTATTCATAGCACTTGACTCCTATGGACAGTAGGTTTTCTACAAGTGTAAACATACCCGAAGGTTATGAACAATAACAAATGAATTTAGTATGAACCCCTAGGTGCTATAACATGATAAGTAAACAATAAATGGGAGGCATAAAACATCAGATAAGCTACTAAGCTATGAACACTAGAATAATGAACATAAAGAGAAGTCTAACTAATTCTATTGAATAATGCATTAACAAATATTATTGTTTATGATTTTGAATCCTAAGCTATAAGGACTCTGGTACGCAACTAATCGAACGGCTTATCGAGGATTACTCTCTAATTAACAGTAAGAGAACTAAACCTTTGTTTGGTAGATTAATTCTATTAAATTATGTTGAGTGATGTGATGTGATTTAAAACATGCTTATGTGTGTGATAACATACCATCCAATAAACTATATTGTTTGCTCATGTATATGCATTCTCTTGTGTGCGATCAGTAAAACTCGTAGTGGTTTGGAAGCAAAATAGAATGGGATGCCTCATGACCTCTCTATGAAAGGTAGAGCTGGTCTTGATGATTCATGATGTTTGATTAAGTTAGTAAAGAAGAAGGTGGGTGGAATGGGATGCTTGCACCACTTCTTACCGGTGCTGCTTTGCATTGATTGTATGTAACCTAGCCAAGTCACGATGTCCTAAGTAGGGATCAGATAAAGCTTGGCAAAGTTATGATCCAGTAATATGGCTAATTAAGTGGACATGGTTAGTTGAACATGATTATCTCGAAAACTGTACCCCTAGCCATTAAGGGGTTATGTAATGGCATGGGTGCAATAAAAAGGTAGTATGAATATAGCTGGGCAGGCTAGTTGAGTAGTGGGATTACCATCTCCTCAAGTGCTACAAGATAGACTTGGGATGAATTGTGGAGAGGCTACCAGCGTAATATGGACCTGTACCTCAACGATATACCCATACTTGGGGGTGGTACTATACGTTGAGTGAGGTGGTATCATCTGATAGGGGATGACCCATGCAGACTAGAGACTTCGTGTGTGGGTTGTCCTGAGCTGTCACTTACAGCTACATACCTAGCCGTAGTTGATAGTTGCATGCATATTGTTTATTGCACGTTTAGTTTTCTTACTAAGCTCAGTGGTTGAGCTTACCTTATGCGCTCAAATTCTTTTAGATATTGCAGGTACTTCTCATGACTCTTTTGGTTGTTGTCCGTCTAGTGTGGAAGACGAGGACTCTAAACTTGAGGAGGAGCTATCTGATTCTTGACCGATTCGTAGTGCTGAGCATGGGCTTAGGCTATCCCCTTATTTCTTCTTTTTAGTTGGGACATTCTATTTATTTTGGGTTTACGTTGAGAAAAAACTATGAACAATATTTATTGGTTGGAAAGAATTTAATTTGGATTATTTATTTTGGAATACTTGAACAATGACTTTAGTTATGAAAAACTCTAGACTTTAAAAATAATAAGTTATTAGTAATTTGTGAGCTTTGATTAAATGATTCGAATTTGTAAGTCTTTCGCTAATTTTCTTTCTTTCAGTTGGAGAATTTTTGTTTTAATAATAAGTTAGCAAATTTTACTCTCATAATTATTATGTCTGGATTGACTTGTGGAGTACCTTAATATGCGATCATAAAAGGGGATTTCTTGTGCCCGAATAAGATGGAGAGATCCCATTGCATTTTGTAGAACTAATACGTCAGGAAGGGGGTGTGACAATCATGGTGAGGGCTATGTTTACAGTGGCTGTGTTTACGCCTGATGCAGCTTTCCCTCTCTCTCTCTCTCTCTCTCTCTTTCTCTCTCTCTCTTTCTTGGATTATAGTTTGTCTCTATTTATGTAAGGTACTGGGATGTTAATTCACTCTTTGGATCATACATGTATACTTGATATTGGTATAGTATTTAAAATCATGGATGTAATCTTCATAACAACTTTACTTATTTTAATATAACATTTATATGGCATCTGTTTACTTATAAATTAGCTTTTGCTATTATTACTCTAATTTGTTTATTGATTGTATTGGATATTGCATATGTAGACTGTGGATTGGTTTGGTGGATCACATCAGTTAGTGGATCCTAAGTGGATTAGGGTCACCTTATGGGTAGACTACGGTATCACGCCCATGTCTGGAAATGGGCTGTGATAGCCACCTTCCAATTGGAGGGTGTACCCTATTATTAGTGGAAAGGGATACAACCTACTCTACAGAAGTGACATGGGGAGATTTCTTGGCATGTATTCAAGGAGAACATCTTCAAGAATTTCTTCCCATAGAGCTTCTAGGATTGAAAGGTGGTAGAGTACCTCAACCACACCCAAGGAGCCCTAACAGTGAAAAACTACCAATAAAAGTTTAAATAGTTGTTCTACTTCTATCCTACCTCTATAAGGGATAAGGATCCAAAGCTAAGGATATTTGTACAGGAATTGAGAGGAGATAAATGTGATAGTGGACTCTATAAGACTCACAAAATATAGCGGTTCCATTCAAGCGGTGAAGACAGAAGAGGATGGGTACAAGCAAAGTTACCAGATCCAGAAGAGGGTGGTCAGCTTTATAGACAACCGCCCAATTACTAGACCCTTTAGAACACAGTACCCTACCTCTTCTACTATTGTAAATTCCGCTTCCTAGCCAATCAGATCAGCAATTATCAATTAAGCACCCATTCAAGTGCGTCTTGTAGCCCTAGTATCTCGAGTCATATCACAGAGGGCCGCATCTTTCGCCATCCATATTGTAACACGTGAGATGTGCTACAACTACGGAAAGCGTGGACAACTAGCTAGGACTTGCCCATTCCCAGGCTAAAGACCACCAGCACAGGTGGTAGGCAAGGTGTTTGTCATGACATATGTGGACGCCCATTACTCCCCTAGAGTAGTTACTTATATGCCTTAGTTTTAGTTAATTGTAATTAAAGCATAGCATATCATAGCATTTAACATGGAAATCTGCATAGGTACACTTTCAATCTTTGGAATTCTTGCTAGGGTTTTATTTGACTCTAGGGCGGACCATTTAGTTGTGTCCCCCTCTTTCACTTAAAGGATAGAGGTGTCACCATATAAGATGAACCACACGTTGGCTGTCCACACCCCATGGGTTTAGTAGTTGATTTTCGATGTTTAAATTTAGAGTATGAGATTCGTCATAAAAAGAGAGATCGCTCACCTAGCAATACGGATGTCATAGTAGTGGGAGTCATGAGACTATTAGGTGCACTTAATTTCAAGGGCAAAATTTTTATAAATTAGATGGATTGTAATACCTGCCCCCAAAATTTCCCTACCAATTTGAACCTTCGTGTATGCCTGGTCTTACCACACCTTTAACTGGACCTGACGCGGGCCCGATGGTTACATCTGAATACTAGGTAAGGTATCTTACCCGGGTCTATAGTATGTATAGGAAGTTACAAGTACCCCTAAGGTGACCCATGAGGTTTGGTGCTGAAAGCATAGCCAAAAGTTGATTTTTGTCCCAACTGATGGATGCAAGCCGGTAGCAACATCCACCGGTTGTTTGTCTCTACCTCAATAGTTGAGTCAGCCCCTTTGGCTCTCTCATCACTTATAAAAGAGAGAAAACCCCTCATTTGGGGTTTTGGTCATAAAAGCGGAGTTGCAAGATTAGAGTGGGAGTTTTGGGATAGCACTTTGCTGGATTGGAGCTCAAACCGTTCTTTGCCTTTAATTCCATTCTTTCGATAAGTGCCAGCACTCTCCCTCTATTTATTGATTCCAATAAAGCTCATCAATGGTGGTGGTTCCACCATTGATGATACTTTAAATAAAACCCTAGAAACCCATGTAGGTTGTAAGACCCATACCTGAAATCCTCACCAATTTGGATTCCATTGTGTCGGGTCTTATTGTGCCAACACATGGCACCCTAACATTTTGACACTCAGTGCAATGTTGGGTCAAACCTTAGGTTCACCTAATGAGGGTGGAAAGTATAAGGGAGAGGATTCAAATGACCTAGGAGGTCTCCCCACTAGCATGAGCCCATCAAACCAAGCCAAGGGATATTTTTAAGCTCAATCGGATGCTCTTCCAAATGATGCACTACCCGGTTGTCAGCATCTAATTTACTCGAGTGTCAACTCTCTCTCCTCAGGATTCTATAAATAAGGAGCTCACACTCCTTATTTCTCTTCTTGTGCAAGTAAGTGAGTGAGAGTGTGATTGAATTGGAAGCTTGGAGCTCAAGGTTGGAGCTTGAACCCTAGCTTTCCACCATTAGAGGTAAGTTCCATCTCTCCCCCTCTCTCTCTTGTAGGGATTGAATGCGAGACCACATGGTGAAGCTCTACCACTAATGGAGACCGGTTACAAACCTAGAAATCTAGGTTACGTTCCCTCTCCATAAATAGAGATATAAATGGGGTCTCAATGACCCCCATTTGGTGACCTAATGGTGGGAAAGTGTTTCCCATCACTTAAAATAAAACCCAATATGATGGGGAGTCAAAGCCCCCCCCAAAATGGAAACCAATAATGGTTCGTGCTTGGTTTTTGGGCTTGAATCGGAGGACCAAACCGGAGGCTCGGTCTCAGCCTTGCCTCCGAATAATTAAAGGCCCTCCCTCTGATAAGGCCAATGCCTTTTTGGAAAAATGACCTAAGTATTAAACGGAGGATCCCAACAGGAGACACCCATCTGGGGGCATGACCCTCCAGGTGAGTCCCTCCAATTATCCCTGGGTCTGATTGACCCTGACCTCTTAATAAGCTTAATTGTAAGCCAGGCATTGCTGGATGTAACACCACCTGGTTAAGCCTTTGGATAACCCTGTTATGATAGAGTATATAGCCGGATGGTAAGCTGGATGATGGATCATCCGATTCTACCCTCCGGCTAAGATAAAATGAGAATTTATATAAGTATCAACTAGATGGTGATTCTAGAGTGTATACCATCCGGAAGTATCATCCAGTTCAGACTTTATTAACTAGTATGCAAACCCTAGGGGACCACCCATTAGACTCTTGGCTTATCTTGGGACACGTGCATAGACACCAAGGACCTATCCATGCTGGTTAAAAGCTAAATAACCTATTAATGAAATTATCTAATTATATAGGTAAATCGACACGTGTAGTGGATGGAGTCGTCTGCCAGCTTATAGGTTCTACAATACCATTTGTGTTTATAGGTGTCTGGTCAGGTCTGTAGAGTTTGAGCATGTGATGTGTGCATGTAATTTAATGAATATAACATGCAATTAAATGACTGTTTGTATGAGTATGCATTTTCATAATAAAAATAACTATGTATGATTAGATAGTGTGTACTTTTGAGTATGGTGGTTTGCGTAGCATATGGGTACCCAGAGGAGGATGACATATGGCACATATACCACATTTATAGTGCCAGTACCTTAAAAAAGGCACGGTAAACCATGGGAGTGGGGAGCTAAGGATCTCTACTGAGGTGTAGCCTTACTTAGGATCATGTGTATGATCCATCATATATGATGGTTCATGTAATGTGTGAACTCGCGAACCTTGTTGGAATTTCTCGTACCTTAGTGGGGGCATGACGAACCATGGGAGTGGGGAGTCAGGGATCTCTATTAGGGTGTAGCCTTACTTATTGTGCGCAATTCCATATTGTCTGAATGGATAGGTATGTTTAGTGATGAATGAGAGTGATGTGTTTGCTGATGTGGTGGCCATGTGCCACAGCTGACATCTTAGCGGGGACACGGTGGTCCATTGGAGTGGTGCTAGGGATCTCTATCGGGGTGCACCTTTTCACCTTTCATGTTTCACATGCATCATTTATCACATATGGTTGTATGACCTGTACTTTAGTGAGGGGAAATACTAGGAGAGGGGAGGTTCGGGTGCTCATGGGGGGAGCCATGAGCATAAGTTCTGGGGGGATCCACAAGCATAGTTTAGGGGGGTAAGGTTTAGACAGATACTAGCAAGGGTACATGCAAGACCATGGTAGTATACACACTTAATTACCACATGCACAATGATTGTTTACTTTATTACATTAGTGTAACATTGTGTTAGGGTTGCATTGATACTCAAATTTTTGCTAAGCTGGGATGGAAGCTCACCCCTCGATATCCAAATCTTTTTAGCTTTGGATGCAGGTACCTCTTTTGCAGTTGATGGTATGGAACCCATACTGGTGGAGGCTATCTCTACTAAAAAGGGCTTTCTTGATGATCTCGACGAGGGTAGTCTCCATGATGACTGCGTCTATAGGATCCAATTCAATGCCTAGTCTAGTCCACTTGATATCTAAAGATAGATGATGGTTTGGTCTTGTAAGCACCCCATTTTTGCCACCCTCTACATAAGTGAATCAATATGGTAGGTTTTCGGCCTTTAACCCAAACATTTGTGATTATCTACTGAACCCCACAGCAAGGTCATGGGCTATTATCTACTTGGATGAATAGGTTGTGAAATTATCTTTGAAATGAGACCGGAATCATCAAATTCTGACTTCAAACAAGGAAGATATCGTAGTTTGAAAGTGCAAGGGTATTATGCATGCATTATCATTCAAACTTCAAGACATCATATCTGGGTCATCTGATATCGGAATCAGATAATTCAAAGGCCAATATTCCTTATTTTCAGTCCTCTTCAAAGTGGACGTAAAAAATCTTGGGTAGAAGTCACCAGTGGGCCCCATGCAAGCTTTCATGCAAAATTATCGTTAGAACTTCAAAGCTTCATATCTTTTCCGTTCTACGTCGGATTCAGATGATTCCAAGGCCATTATTCTTCATTTATGATGTTCTACAAAGTGGACGTAAAAAATCTCGGGTAGATGTCTTCGAAGGGTCCCATGCAAAATTACACATGGAAATGGTCATTTAATCTTCGAAATTCATATTTTGGTCATCCCATATCCAAATCAGATGATTTCAGTTTCATTATGTTCCATTTTTAGTACTCTACAAAGTGGACGTAAAGAATTTTCGATAGAAGTCTCTGAAGGATCCCATGAAGAATGGTCAGCCAAATTATCGATAATTAACCTGCTTAAACTTCAGAAATTCATAATTGGTCATTTTATTTCCAAATGAGGTGATTCAAGTTTCAATATTCCTCATTTTTAGTGTTCTACAAAGTGTACGTAGAAAATTTGGAATATAGACTATAAAAAAATTTCATGTGGAATGGTGGCAGAAATGGACTTTGAAATGTCAACTTTGGTCCAAACTAGTTAACCTAAACTAGTCAGGTCCTGTCAATCTCGACTAGTCTTACTTGACCCAACCCAGATTGGTCCGGACCAATTCATTTCGACGCATATGCATGTATTTCTTTTATATATTATTTATATGTTTATATAATATATAATATATTATAATATATCATATAATATATACGTGTCTTATATGCATATTATATTATATATATATTAATATATTAATATATTATATATTTATATATATGTTTTATATATAAAAAGCAAGTAGGATCCAAATAAAAAAAGAGGGAGTCGATGGGATTGCCAAAAGAAGAGGGAGAAGAAGGAAAGAAGGGGAGAGATGGTCGAAAAGAATAAAAGAAAAAGGAAAAGAAAAAAAGGGATCTTTTACGTTTTCTAGAAAGAAAACGTGAAAGAGAGAGAGAAGAAGAGAAGAAAAGGAAACAAAGAGACAGAAGAAAAGAGAAGCAAATGAAAGAAAGAGAAGAAGAGAAGAAAAGGAAAGAAAGAAAAGAAGAAAAGAAAAGGAAAGAAAGAAAAGAAGAGAAGAAAAGGAAAGAGAGGGAAGAAGGAAAAAAAAAGAGAAAGAAAAGAGAGAAGGAGGGAGAATCCAAGAGAGAGGGGAGATAAAAAGAAAAAAAATTATTGAAAGAGAAAGGATAAGGAGAATGGGGAGAGGAGAAAGAGAGAGAGAGGGTGTTGAGGAGAGGGAGGAGAAAGAGAGAGAGAGGGCGTTGGGGAGAGGGAGGAGAAAGAGAGAGAGAGGAAGCGGGGAATTGAGAGAAAACGAGAAAAATGGGAAGAAGAGGATCGATGAAGACGGTTGAAGAAGCAGAAGGAGCGACCAAGGTAAGCCCAGCCCTCCTTCTGCTCTAGTGTTTTTTTTTTTTTTTTTTTTTTTTTGTTGATTGCGGTAGCATACAATCAAAATCACCGATTTATTAGATCACATTACCCTCTTCTAACCTACTGCAACTTCTTCATATCCCACCTCATCACCCAGCAAAACCACTCCACCAGTCCATCCGAAAACCACCTACCTATGCATGCTCATGACCTGCCTTCACCATTGTGATCAAATAAATCATGCAATCTTACATACACCTGGCTGAAACCCATTCCCACCTAAATACTTTCCCCATTATTGATCCAAAGCCTTTGTTTTCTCTGAAAAAAATTTTAATTTATTAACATTGGTCTCAGCCATTGAATGTTAATTTGTTTTGATGTGGCTGAATTTTAAGTGATCAATAAAAATCTGATATTGATTGAATATACCATGGATCATGGAATTCAACGAGATTAATTTTGGCAATGTGATGTGGAATATAAATGTAGTTGATCCGACCACATGATCTGAATTTTTATGAGATTAATCATGGCCATTGATATTGAATTTTTAATATGACAAAATTTTAGCCATTGATCATGAATGAATGTTATGTAATGAAAATTGAACCTCGATCATGAACCTTAATGGGATTGATCTGATTATGGCTGGGATTTTTAATGTGATTGATCCATATGATTGGAATTTTATGAGATTGGTCCAACTATATGATTGGGAATTTTTATGGCATTGATTATGGCTATTGATCTTGGATTTTGTGGAGATAAATTTGATCCTTGGATGATAATTTTATTTTTGATCATATGATGATGAATATGGGCCATTGGTTGATAAGTTTATGTTAATCATGAATGGAATGTTATGGTGATTGATCTGAGAATGTCTGAATTTTATATGAAAATTGATCCGGATGCTTAGAATTAGTTATGAAATTGATCCAATCACATGCTTAGAATTATTTATGAAATTGATCTCATCGGATGCATGGTATTGTTATGAAATTGGACCAATGATCTTGGAATTATGATATGATAAAAATTGGACCATTGATCTTGAAATTTTAATAAAATAGGATCATTGATCTTGGAGTTTTGATTTGATCCGTTGATCATAGTTTACCTTGATTTGAATAATCTGAATGGTTAGATTATTAATTTGAGTAATCTAAACCGTTGGATTGTCATCAAAAGTGATGTAAATGGATATGAACGGTTAGATTATCATGATAAGTGATCTGGACCGTTAGATTATCTTTGGGAGTGATTGAAATAAATTTGAACAGCTGGACTATCATCAAGAATGATTTAAACCATTAAATTTCCATCATAATGTGTTTTAGAAGAATTTAAGCCATTTGATGGACATCATGAGTAATATGAATGAATCTGGACCATCAGATTGTCTTGATGATTGATTTAAATGAATATGAATGGTTAGATTATGATTTTGAGAGAATTTAAACCGTTAGATCTTGACCATAAATGATTTAAAAGAATTTGAATCATTGGATTTTAGTCTGATTATGAATATATCTTGACATGAGATCTGAGCTGCTGATTTTGGCTATTTTGATGAAATTTAGGAATTTGATCTGGATATATTATTGAGGAGATAAAAAGATATCTAACCATTGATCAAGGATCTGATCTTGAGAGATTCACATTAAATGCCAACCATAGATCTAGAGAATCACATCTGAGACACATTGAGACATAATTTGATTGGAAATAATACATGAGATGCCATTTTATTTGTCTGCTATATCTTGATGAATGCTCTCACATGCTTGCTGCTATAATGATTCACATGCTTTCTTGCCATACATGAGATGATATATGTTGTTTGTTGCCATATTTGAATGATATTTTATATTTTGGCAATAATTTAATTTAAGCAATACCCTAGTCGAACTGTCATATCTGTACACCTAGCAAACATATTAGGCGTGGGGACGTGTATTTAGGCACCCACATTCTTGGGAATGGCATAATGGGAATAATAAAAAACCTTAACAAAGAAAGAGAATGCTTTGCCAAACCTTCCAAAATTAGAATTCAGGATGAAAATGGTAACTCAGGACGATTTCCACCTCTCAGTAAACCCTAAACCTGGAATAGGTTCTCAATCCTAAACCTAAAATAGGTTCTAAACCCTAAACCTAGAATAGGATTATCCAATCCGAACTATGCGAATTCTGATTCCTAGGGAAAACCCTAGGATACGTAGGCCATTTTGGAGAAACCCAAATTTGGATCCACACCTTAGTCCACTCGGACTATCCATAGATCCATTAGGATATCCACCCATCAGTTTGAACTACACGGATTCTGATTCTTAGGGCAAACCCTAGGATACGTAGGTTATTTTGGAGAATCCCAAATTCGGATCCACATCTTAGTCCACTTGGACTATCCATAGATCTACTAGGATATTTACCCATATTTTAACCCACATAGGGTTATCCACATTTCAACCCTGATAAGGTTATCCACATTCCAACCCATAATGGGTTATCCATATTTTGACCTAAATAGGGTTATTCTTAGATCCACTAGTGTAAGACCCGTACCAAATTAATCTGTCTTACCACCTTGTACCAGGTCTACCTATCATGGTCGAGCCAAGTGGACCAAGTGCGTAAAGAAAATCACAAAACCAGGTATGAATTTGATCCAAAAATAGTAAATATGAGGGTAGGGTCGCATGCCTAAACAGGTAGGGTCGACCCCACCTCAACAAAATCCAACCCATGGTTTTCAGGTCCTAGGGTCGGATGACTTAGACCCTAGGGTCGACGGATTCTGTGACCCTAGGATGACGGACAGAAACCAGAAATTAAGAAACTTTTCTAATTCAAAGGGAACCTTTCCTAAACTCGTTGGGACAGATTTTGGGAGGTTTTCCCCTATAAATAGGACTTCCCTTAGTCTCTTTCACTCCTTTTGAAACACTAATTGAAAGTAAGAGAAAGAGAAGAGAAGGAAGAGAATGAGAAGAGAAGGAAAGTTGGAGAATAAAGCTAAGGAGAAGAAATTCAGAGGAATCTCTGAATTCAGCAAGTCTAAGGTATGAAAATATTCTCCATTAATTGTGTAAGACCCAAAAATAGTTTATAAAGAGGGTAAGATCTAGGAGAAACCCAAATCATCCATCCATGGGTAAATTCCAATGGAATCCATGGAGGGAATCATTGTAAACAAAATAAAGTGAGTAACTTGGAGTTTTGAGCCATGGAACAGTCGTAGGATGGACCATAAAGGTAAGCCAAAGGATCCAAACATGGAAGAATGGACTGTAGGATGAAGGGTCGACTCAAACTACGTGTGGTAGCACGTAGGGTCGATTGGTAACCGACCCTACCAGACCGTAGGATCGACCCCATGCTCTCGGGAAGTCTAGGGAGTTGGGTGGTCGCACCTAGGGTCGATGGATAACCGAACCTATGATCGACCCTACCCCTGGGTTCGCAGAAAGCTGCTACCCTACCTGCGACCCAACCTGCGACCCTAGCTTTACAGCAAGCTTAATTTATTGGAATTTATTTCTAATTAGAATCTATCAATTTGTTAGGTTTTCCTAGTGATATAAAAGTGATTCTTAGAGCTTGAAAGAGGATCTACACTCAAGCAAATGTGAGGGAACAAGACCTAAACTAATTGGCTAATAATAAACTATTTTCATTTATTGAGTCCAATGCCATGTAAGATTCTATGATTTTATGATTGTAATGTGCATATCATATGTCATCTACTATTCCTGTTATTACTGTTCATGCATATTTAATTTTGTTTATTATAACATGATGATGATGATGATGCTAGGAATAGGCATGTGGATATATGTGTGTGGTTAGTGTACTTGATGAGAGTGGGGCATCAGGGGGAGGACGTGACATTGTGGTTCAGCCTGGTCATCAGACTCTAGCTCTATCTCTACTCAAGTTTCGTCCACTAACATCGTCGTATCACCATTACCTTAGCAGAACTAATACATCGTAGGGCATCAGGGGGGACGTGGCATTGTGGTTCAACCTGGTCACTAGACCCTAACTCTATCTCTATGGATGTATTAAGGGATGCTGGGATGAGGCCTTGGATACACTGTTTGACATTAGAATTGGTTAGTTGCGAGCCCAGTTTGCAAGCCCTCGCCAATAGGGGCTTACGTATTGGTATGGGTAGGGCATCAGGGGAAGTGTCATGCGGTGTTTGATACGGGCACTTTAGCTCTATCTCTATTCCATGGTGGGTGCATGTGGGGGCGGCAATGGTGTTTGATCCATTGGGCGGTTTCACACACTCGTGTATAGAGGTGGCGTGGCCTCCAAACCTTTCTATAGCACATTGCAAACTTATAAACCAGACCAAAGATATGGATTGAATGCATGCATATGTTTGTTGCATTGTTTTGTTTGCTCACTGAGCCGTGATGTGTGCTCACCCTTTTTGAATTCGAATATTTTTAGTTGATGATGCAGGTACGACTGTGGAAGATTATATGAATGCTCCCGCCTACGGGCATGTTGCGGCGATGGATGTAGAAGATATAGTGGAGACGCATGACTCGTCATGCGAGTGCAACTCTTGTGTTTTCTATTAGATTTATATTTGGATTATTAAGGAAATATAATTTTATATTTTATTTACTTGTGTCTTAGTCAATGCAAGGTAATTGGATATTTTATTTATGATTATCACATTTAGATTCTCAGTTCATTTAATATTAAGACTTTAGTTATTGTGTATTTACTCTGATTATGATTGTGGATGTGTATGGTTTAAGCAAACGGACACAGCCTATTTGAGATCCTGGTTGAACCAATGGCTTATTAGCAGTTCATGACACCGTTCTGAACAGTGTGAAATTAGGGTGTGATAACTTGTTATCAGAGCACTTAGGCCCTGTCTATTAGACCAATATACTTCCATAAAAGTTTGTGAACTGAGTTTATGAACTGAGTTAGGATTTAATTTAAAAGTTGTAATAAGAACACACTATAAGCACCTGTGTTGTTTGAGACAAAATTAAGAAAGAGAATAATGCACCTATAAAGGGAGAAACAAGTTCATATACATCAAACCAAAGCAAGTTTATATAAATATCCAAAGCAGAGTACAGTCCACAACCCAGACAGTTACTCTATAATACAAAAGAAGAATAAAAGAAAAAATACATCATTGAGCTGGAGGTAATGGAGGAGGCGGTGCCTCGTGATTTCTGTCATAGTCCTCAGCAAAGACTCTAGTCAACCAGGCTACCTGAGCCTGGGTCATCTGGAGACTAGCCATCAACGCAACCATCCGTCGATCAGACACACGCTGAGCATCTACAAGCTCTCCCACTCTCACATCCATCGCGCACTGAGCCTCCCTGATCTCACGAAGTAATCCCATCATATCATCAGATGGTGGGTGTGAAGGACCAGCCATGCGTGAAGGAGTCTGTGATGGACCAGCTCTAGTAGAATGCAGAGGTAATGGAGGAGATATGGAGTCCACATCCATGTACATACGATCCTCATCCTCAGCATCACCCCCATGAACCCCTGCTCCAGCGGCTACTTCTACTACCTCAGCGTCTGCCACCTCCACCCGAGTACAAGGACGCACCAGAGCGTTCCTCTCCTCATCACTAACCTGAGCATCCTGCATGCCCATCCTACAGATGGCCTCCCAGTCCAGAACCAATGAGAAGGTCTTCTCCTGAATCCTCTCATCCACTAAATCAACACATAGGCGGGTAAGCAGGGTGGTGATCAGACGTCCATAGGGCAGGTTGCCTATCTAACCAGGCAGCGTAGCACAGATCATCATCCTCATAATAATATAAGGAAGGCAGATAGGCTGCCTAGTGCAGATACAGTAAAGTAAGTACTGGGTCAACTGGGAGATCCTCTCGTAATGTCCACTCTGGGGTATCAGGTTATGCTCGATGATCTTACAGTACACCCGAGGCTCTGGACATAGGTTGATCGCTTTCATCTCCCAGCGATCCACTCTGATAAGCTAACGGTCTATCCTAGCCCGCATCTCCAAGGAAAAGAACTAGGGCTCTCTGGGAGCACAGTACACTAAAGGGTCGTCATGTGATATGCCCAAGAGGTCTGCTAAGTACTGGCAGTCAAAGAAAACCTCTACTCCTTTGACGTAGCTCGTGATCCTGAGCTCCCTACCCCTCTCAGTGTCATTATGATCTCCCACTACCTGGAGATTACAATAGAACTGTCTCACCAGATCCGGACTGGTACAGGCGTTGTAGGTAATCAAGGGAAGTCAGCCCATGTCACCAAATGCCCTCTCCACGTCGAACAAGCCTAGACTAGCCAAGTCCACACGATGACCTCCCTCTACCTTCTTATGAGCGTACCGAGCATACTGAGCCTCGGCCTCGTTAGAGCAGAAATGAACTGGGTCGTGAACCCTAGTTACTTTGGTACGAGCCATATTATCTGTCAAAACAAAGAAAGACAAATAATAGATTAGTAATGGTGAAAAGACCCAAAAATTTCGACACTATAACGGCATAAACTGGTCAAAAGCCTCACTCTTCACCCATATACTTGGGCAGGAGGACTTACATAGGTTCCAAACCATCTTGCAAGGTTCATACAGTTGGGAATTTAATCTAGAAATATTGAATTCGAAGAAATTTCAATAAACTCGAAAAATATCAAAAATTATGGAAAAAATGGAAAATTTCAAGTTTCTCGACAACCAACCGATGAAACTCAAATATTTTTTAGGGCTTTCACCCATTGGGTGACCAATAGCAAAATCCCCCAATAAAAATGAAATTTTTACGATCAGAAAAATTTTAATTTGAAGAAAACGATATAATTGGGCAAAACCCTAGTTAGGAAACCTTAAAAACATGAAACAGTAGAGAACACACCTGATTTGAAGGAATGAGAGTCTCGAATGTATGATAGAATCACCAAACGGGTCGGGGTCGTTACTGTAGCAACTCGGAGAAACGAGTTGAGTTGGAAAATAGAAGAGAGAATGGAAAATGAATCCAAAATCGGGTTTAAAAACCTGATTCTGGGTCCTAGGGTCGCATAATTCGACCAAAAAATGCGACCCTACCTCCGACCCCCTCATCGACCCTAGCCTCTCGGTGATCTGACAGAGAACTAGGGGTCGACCCTAGGGTCGGACATATACCGACCCTACCATCGACCCTGGGCTCTCGGTAAGTTGACAGTGATTCTCAGGGTCACATACCCTGGGGTCGCATAACGATCGACCCTGTCATCGACCCTACTATGGAAAATACAGTATTTTTGCCAGAATGATCTGAAGATTTTGAAATTTGTATTGATTAGTTGGATTTTGACTTAAGAGAATAATTTATATTGAGTGCCTCAGATGTGCTATGATTGTCATCAGACACTATTACCACCAGAACAGGAAATGGCTGGGCGAAGAGGGAACAGACGAGAACGTAACCCAATTCCACCACCACCACCTATGGAGGAAGACAGCCACGTAAATCAGGAAACACAAGAGAATCTGAATACGGCACCGCCAGTGGCTAATGGCCAGACAAATCCTACTAATTTGCCAATTCCACCTATGGATCTGGCTACGGCGGTAATGAACTTGGCACAACAGCTACAGCAAATACAACAGGTGCAATCTAATATGCAAGCTACCATAGGCATGGTTTTTCCAGCTACACATACGACACCGATGCCAACAGGACAGGAAAACATAGTACCAGGGGGAAGTAACACGGTACCCCACGCACCTCAAACACCAGTCATGCAGGCTCAAGTGCAGAACCTTGAAGTAGCCCAGGGTGGATATCAGTACCAACCACCTATGAATGGGGCCTATGCTCCGTATCAGTTGGACCACTCCAGACTGGTCGAGCGTTTCCTAGAGATGAAGCCCAAAGAATTTAATGGCAAGCCAATAGATCCTTTGTGGCCAGCACACTGGGTTGATGAAATGGAAAGAAACTTTATGATGATGACAGTGAATGAAGAGGAGAAAGTGTTGTGTGCACATTTATGCTAAAGGCAACGCACACCATTGGTGGAAGTCTACCAGGATATATCTGTTAACCAAGCACACCCAATTGACCTGGAGTATATATAAAGAGGTATTCTTTGAGAAGTACTTTCCTATAAGTTTCAGAGATTCTATGGAGAGAGAGTTCCTGAGTTTATATCAGGGACAAATGACTGTGGATGCATACCAACAGTGTTATGAAGAGCTATTTTTCTTTGCACCCGCTAGCATGCAAGAGGAAAATACAAAGACCCGAAGGTTAGTCATGGGACTTAGGGGAAGCATCTGTGAGCATGTTCTGGGATTGGAAAAGAAGGTCTACAATGAAGCAATACAAATTGCTCGAGTAATAGAGTCGAGCCAGAAGGAGAGCTACTTTGCTCAAAATAAAGGTATTAAGAGGCCAAACGGAAATTCTTATAATAGAGGGAATACAAGGACATTCAAACCCTTCCGTACTCAAGGTTTCAATGCTGTAGCCAAGACTACCGCAACAGCTCAACAGTAACAAAAGTAAAATAATAAAGGAGTAAAATGCTTTAACTACAACCAAGTAGGACACTATTCAAGGGAATGTCCTATGCCCATGAAGCAGATACAGCAAAGAAAGGTATATGCAGTTACAACTGAAGATGCTGCATGTAAACTAAATTAAAACAAATCACAGGTATCGTACCTAATAATGACATACCCACTAGAGTACTCTTTGATTCTGGAGCTACTCATTCTTTTATATCTGTATCGTTTGGAAAGAAGCTAAATCTACCCCTCAAATCTTTAGACTACAAACTGCTTGTACGATCGCCAATGGGATTAGAAGTAGAATTAGAAAAGGGTTACGGACCATGTACAGTTCTTATTGACGAGAAGACTTTGGATGCAACCTTGATTCAACCTGAAATGGCAAACTTTGACGTCATCTTGGGAATGGACTGGTTAGCTCGGCATTCTGCCCACCTATTATGTGCAGAAAATAAGCTGACATTTAAAGACAAGGAACAGAGTTCAGTTTTGCGGGGACCAAACTACCCGTAAACAAAAACTCATCCTCTCTGCATTGAAGGCTAGAAAATGCCTTGAGAAAGGAGGAGTTGGGTATCTGGTCTCAGTGGTCGACCTCACCAAGGAAGCCCCACGAATGGAGGATATTGATGTTGTGCGTGACTTCCCAGATGTATTTTCTGAAGAGTTACCAGGACTACCACCCGATCGAGCTACAGAGTTTGTTATAAATTTGATACCCAAAGTCGCACCAGTATCTAAAGCACCCTATCAAATGGCTCCTGCTGAGCTAAAGGAATTGAAGGTGCAGTTACAAGAATTGTTGGATAAGGGTTACATCAGACCTAGTACATCACCATGGGGAGCGCCGGTATCGTTTGTAAAGAAGAAGGACGGTAGTGTTTGACTGTGTATAGACTATCGGGAACTGAATAAGCTGACAATCAAGAATCGATACCCATTGCCTCAAATTAATGACTTGTTTGATCAGTTGCAAGGTGCCAAGGTGTTCTCCAAGATTGATCTTCGGTCAGGATACCATCATTTGAAGATTAAGGACAGTGATATTCCAAAAACAGCATTCAGGACAAGATATGGACATTATGAATTTTTAGTCATGTCTTTTAGATTGACTAACGCACACGCAACCTTTATGGAACTTATGAACCGAGTATTCCATGATATGTTGGAAATGTTAGTCATTGTGTTTATTGATGATGTATTGGTTTACTCCAAGGACAAGGAAACTCATGTCATGAATCTAAGAGCCACTCTGCAGCGACTAAGAAAATAGAAGCTTTACGCCAAATTTACAAAGTGTGAGTTTTGGTTAAATGAGGTCGCTTTCTTAGGCCATGTTGTATCCACTAAAGGAATTAAAGTGGATCCTAGCAAGATTGAAACCATTGTGAAGTGGGAAGCGCAAAAGAGCATTGCAGAAGTTAGAAGTTTCCTAGGTCTAGCTGGGTATTACCGACGATTCGTAGAAGACTATTCCAGAATTGTGGTACCTCTCACCAGTTTGACTAAGAAAGGAGAAAATTTTGTTTGGACTGACAAATGTGAGAAAAAATTTTAAACATTGAAGACTAGATTGATATCTGCTCCCATCTTGACTATTCCTATTCCAGGACAACCATTTACCTTGTACACTGATGCGTCTGGATTGGGTTTAGGATGTGTACTTATGCAAGGAGAACAAGTAGTTGCGTATGCTTCAAGACAACTGAAGACACATGAGAAGAACTACCCCACTCATGACTTGGAGTTAGCGGCAGTAGTACATGCTGTCAAGATATGGAGACATTATTTTTATGGCGAGAAATTTCAGATTAAATCGGATCATAAGAGTCTTACTTATCTATTTAATCAGAAGGAGTTGAACATGCAACAAAGAAGATGGCTGGAATTATTAAAGGATTATGATTGTGATATCCAGTATCATCTAGGAAAGGCTAATGTAGTGGCTGATGCGCTAAGCAGGAAAGCAATGATAAAATCTCAAGGAGAAGTTAAAATGACTACAGTAATGTGTACTACAGGAAGAGTATTCAATCATGGTAATGAGCAGTTTGTGATAGATGCACCGGGTGGATCAGCCAACCAAGGGTTTATTCATTGGTTTTCAAATATGTTCACAACATTGAAGATTGTACCTCATATAATTGATGAATTGAAAGCCACCATTAAATCAGACCCTTATCTGAGAACGGTACAAGAAGACATCGAAAAAGGTAGGACTATTCCTGAGTTCACCTTGGACGAAAAAAAGGTACTGAAGTATAAGGGAAGAATATGTGTTCCTGAAATGGAAAACTTGGACGTTAGATACAGACTAATGAAGGAAGCTCATACCACCGCTTATTCGGAACATCCTGGAAGTACAAAGATGTATCATGATTTGAAGAAATTATATTGGTGGAGAGGAATGAAAGCAGATGTAGCTAAATTCGTGTCTCAATGCCTAAACTGTCAGAGGGTGAAGGCTGAACGACAAAGACCTGTCGGACTATTGTAACTGCTGCCAGAACCAACATGGAAATGGGACTACATCACTATGGACTTCGTCACCGGGTTACCATTGACTCCTCGAGTGGTTGACGCGGTCTGGGTGATTGTAGATCATCTGACTAAGACAGCTCACTTTATAGCAATACGACCTCAGTATACACTAGAAAGGTTAGCCAAGTTGTATGTGGATAATATTGTCAGACTACATGGTGTACCTGAAAACATTGTTTCCAACAGAGATTTACATTTACTTTAATGTTTTGGGAAGGATTGCAAAAGGCTATGGGTACAACGTTGAAGTTTAGTACTACATTCCATCCTTAGATGGACGGACAGTCGGAGCGTACCATACAGATTTTAGAAGACATGCTTCGAGCCTATGTAATAGATTTTAAAGGATCATGGGATGAGAAACTACCATTGATCGAGTTCGCCTATAACAACAACTATCAAGCTACTATACAGATGTCACCCTATTAAGCACTATATGGTAGGATGTGTCAAACTCCTCTATTTTGGAATGAAGTTGGAGAACGTAGCATTATTGGACCAGAATTTGTTGAAGAAACTTGTTGAGTGGTCGACATTATCAAAGAAAGAGTATGAACGACTAAGAATCGTCAGAAACAATATGCAGATACTCGTCGCCGAGACCTTGAATTTGTTGTCGGTGATAAGGTATTCTGGAAAGTGTCACCGATGCGCGGGTTAAAACGGTTCAGACAGAAAGGAAAGCTAAGTCCAAGATATGTCGGGCCATTTGAGATTTTAGCCAAACGTGGAAAAGTGGCTTATCAGTTAGCACTACCACCATCTATGTCAAGTGTGCATGATGTATTTCATATCTCCTTATTAAAGAAGTACGTCAGAGATCCAATGCACGTTTTGACAGTAGATCCACCAGATCTAACTGATGATTTGACGTTCGAAGTAGCACCAACTGAAATCACCGGTCAAAAGGTTCAACGACTACGCAACTGTGACATCTATTATGTTAAAGTCACCTGGAGAAGCCGAGATATAGAAGAAATCACATGGGAAGAAGAGAATTCAATGCGAAAGCAATACCCTCATCTTTTCGACTCAGAAGGTATGTATAAATTTTGAGGACGAAATTTTTAATAAGCAGGGGTGAGTTGTAAGACCAGTACCGAACTAATCGGTCTTACCACCTTGTACCAGGTCTACCTATCATGGTCAAGCCAAGTGGATCAAGTGCGTAAAGAAAATCACAAAACCAGGTATGAATTTGATCCAAAAATAGTAAATATGAGGGTAGGGTCACAGGCCAAAACAGGTAGGGTCAAACCCACCTCAACAGAATCCAACCCATGGTTTTCAGGTCCTAGGGTCGGATGACTTGAGACCCTAGGGTCGATAGATTCTGCGACCCTAGCATCGACCCTAGGATGACGGACAGAAACAAGAAATTAGGAAACTTTCCTAATTCAAAGGGAACCTTTCCTAAACTCGTTGGGATGGATTTTGGGAGGTTTTCCTCTATAAATAGGATGTCCCTTAGTCTCTTTCACTCCTTTTGAAATACTAATTGAAAGTGAGAGAAAGAGAAGAGAAGGAAGAGAAGGAGAAGAGAAGGAAAGTTGGAAAAGAAGGCTAAGGAGAAGAAATTCAGAGGAATCTCTGAATTCAGCAAGTCTAAGGTATGAAAACATTCTCCATGAATTGTGTAAGACCCTAGAATAGTTTATAAAAAGGGTAGGATCTAGGAGAAACCCAAATCATCCATCCATGGGTAAATTCCAGTGGAATCCATGGAGGGAATCATTGTAAACAAAGTAAAGTGAGTAACTTGGAGTTTTGAGCCATAGAACAGTCGTAGGATGGACCATAAAGGTAAGCCAAAGGATCCAAACATGGAAGAATGGACTGTAGGATGAAGGGTCGACTCAAACTACGTATGGTAGCACGTAGGGTCAATAGGTTATCGACCCTACCAGACCATAGGATCGACCCCATGCTCTCGGGAAGTCCAGGGAGTTGGGTGGTCGCACCTAGGGTTGATGGATAACCGACCCTATGATCGGCCTTACCCCTGGGGTCGCAGAAAGCAGCTACCCTACCTGCGACCCAATCTGCGACTCTAGCTTTATAGCAAGCTTAAATTGTTAGAATTTATTTCTAATTAGAATCTATCAATTTGTTAGGTTTTCCTAGTGATATAAAAGTGATTCTTAGAGCTTGAAAGAGGATCTACACTCAAGCAAAGGTGAGAGAACAAGACCTAAACTAATTGGCTAATAATAAACTATTTTTGTTTATTGAGTCCAATGCCATGTAAGATTCTATGATTGTATGATTGTAATGTGCATATCACATGTCATCTACTATTCCTGTTATTACTGTTCATGCATATTTAATTTCATTTATTATAACATGATGATGATGATGATGATGATGATGCTATAAATAGGCATGTGAATGTATGTGTGTGGTTAGTGTACTTGATGCGAGTATGGCATCAGGGGGAGGACGTGACGTTGTGGTTCAGCCTGGTTACCAGACTCTAGCTCTATCTCTAATCAAGTCTCGTCCACTAACATCATCGTATCGCCATTACCTTAGCAGAACTACTACATCGTAGGGCATCAGGGGAGGACGTGGCATTGTGGTTCAGCCTGGTCACCGACCCTAGCTCTATCTCTATGGATGTATTGAGGGATGCTGGGGTGAGGCCTTGGATACACTGTTTGACATTAGGATTGGTTAGTTGCGATCCCAGTTTGCAAGCCCTAGCCAATAAGGGCTTACGTATTAGTATGGGTAGGGCATCAGGGGAAGTGTCATGCGGTGTTTGACCCGGGCACTTTAGCTCTATCTCTATTCCATGGTGAGTGCATGTGGGGGCGGCAATGGTGTTTGATCCATTGGGTAGTTTCACACACTCGTGTATAGAGGTGCGACGGCCTCCAAACCTTTCTATAGCACATTACAAACTTATAAACCAGACCAAAGATATGAATTGAATGCATGCATATGTTTGTTGCATTGTTTTGTTTGCTCATTGAGCCGTGATGTGTGCTCACCCTTTTCGAATTTAAATACTTTTAGTTGTTGATGCAGGTACGACTGTGGAAGATTATATGAATGTTCCCGCCTACGGACATGTTGTAACGATGGATGTAGAAGATATAGTGGAGACGCATGACTCATCATGCGAGTGCAACTCATGCGTTTTCGATTAGATTTTTATTTGGATTATTAAGGAAATGTAATTTGATATTTCATTTAATTATGTCTCAGTCAATGCAAGATAATATTAAGACTTCCACTATTGTGTATTTACTCTGATTATGGTTGTGGATGTGTATGGTTTAAGCAAATAGACACAGCCTATTTGAGATCCTAGTTGAACCGTTGGCTTATTAGCGGTTCATCACACCATTTTGAACAGTGCGGAATTGGGGTGTGACCACTAGGACTATCTATCAGTCCACATGGACTATCCAGATCCTAATCCATAGGGTTTCTCAGCCTTTCAAGTATAAACTTCAACTTGAACAATGAACTTAATCAAGCACAAGCATAAATCACAGCCATAAACTTTAATCACACCTGAACTACGATGGTGAACCTAATTTTTGAAATAATTCCGTAATACGTAGGGAATCTGATGGATACAGATTCGGTTCAATGATATCATTCCACTTGGTTTGGTTCGGTTTAATAGATAGAGGCTAGCATAGGGGAGGTATAGGAGACCGATTTCGATCAGGCGGTTTGGGTGCCTAACCCCTTCCCATAATCGTAACCTGACGCTTACCCAATCTCTGATGGACCAAAAATCCAATCTAAGGGTCATGAGTCAATCAAAATCTTACCTTAGGGTGAGATTTCACATTTCTAAGGTCCTAGACCTTAATCTAGGTGGCAACTTCCAAGATTTCCATCTTTGTCCTCACAATGGCGACTCCACTGGGGATATAAACGTCAAACTCCTAAATAAAAACTTTCCTTGTGTGAATTGGATGCTAGTTTTTAGGATACTATATTTATGATTGTATAATATTGCTTTAGGGGGAATGGGTTCAGTCACACATTCATGTGAGTAGCCGAACCGGGTCCCATGCAGATGGGGCAGCCCGCTAGGCGAAACACACAACCTTGGCCTGTACTTTGTGAGACCACGATCGGCGAGCAGCCTCTGACGAGCGTTTCTTGGGTCCGCCTGAAAATACGTTATGCTACTCCACGTCGCTTGGATCCTTGCAACATAGTATATAAAGGGATTGGGGGCCCATTATTCATCGTGCATTCGGTGATAGGTTACCCTGTCCTTATCAAGGGGGCCTTTTCTGTCCTAACCCAGATTGTAGCCCAATGTTTGTTATTTTTGGTTCATCCCCGAACCGACCCAATAAAATCTGCTTAACCATGACATCCATGTTCGAGACGTCAAATTTTTACCCATTTTTGTCCTCGATTGGTCAACATGTTATAATCTACATGATGAGCATCTTGAACTCTCACCCATTGGGAGTATGAGGTATGTATACACCTGTTCTACATCATATTGCACGGTCACTATACACCCTCCATTAAGTAACCTCGATGTATCGAATCTCTCATTATTAACACGTCGATTTCAAAAAAACGAACAAAAAATCCCTGTCAAGACATAGATACCATGGTCAAGAAGAAATTTACTAGTTTGTTCATACATGAACCACTTTTGCTAACCATCCCTAATAAGGACGACGGATTAATATATCCATTTCAATTTCATCGAATTCAGTAATCCAATTGGTCAGACCTTGGTACCACTGATTATCCATTTTGGAATCATGAGGTCCCAAGACTGAACACATGTCTTAATCAAATTCAATTAAATTGACTCGGATAATGTTTACCCAATCGTCCTTATGAGGGAGCTAACTTTGTTGGTTAAGTTATCTTTGATTGTGTATGTGACTTCTTCCATTCCTCTAGATGTCTAGAATCTTGATATTTCTTTATTGGGTTACAATGCCTTTGAAAAAGTGAATCAATTTGCAACCATATCCACCCTTTTAGGGTGAGAGGCCCCTATAACTAAGAAATTATCTTGGTCTCCCACCATGAGATCCATCCATGTTATCTTTCTAAATGAATCAATGGAAGCTATGAATCTAGATCTTGATTGAACATCATATTTTGTAAGAGATGAGGCAACCAGATTTGGGATCACAATCAGTAACTCAGTCAATCTTGTGCAATAGAGAATTCAGTTTAGGCAGCGACAAGCACCTATACCTGAAAAAGTTTAAAATATTCTTGTACAGTTAGTCTTTGGGCTTACTTAAATATCATATTCAGTTCATCTCATAATCAAGGAGATATTCAGCCCCTAGGAAAATCCAATCATAGTTCTCAATGTACCTCAGAATTAAGGAAAGATTCAGCCCCTAGGCAAATCCATTCATAGTTCTCAATTTACCTCTGAATTAAGGAAAGATTCAGTCCCTAGGCAAATCCAATCATAGTTCTCGATTTACCTCAGAATTAAAGAAAGATTCAACCCCTAGGCAAATCCAATCATAGTTCTCGATTCATCTCTGAATTAAGGAGAGATTCAACCCCTAGGAAAATCCAATCATAGTTCTCGATTTATCTCAGAATTAAGGAAAGATTTAGTCCCTAGGCAAATCAAATTACCATTCTCCATTCACCTCTGAAATAAGAAAAGATCCAGCCCCTAGGCAAATCCAATTATTGTTCCCTATTCACCTCTGAATTAAGGAAAGATTCAGCCCCTAGGCAAATCTAATTATTGTTCCCTTTTTACCTCTGAATTAAGGAAAGATTCAGCCCTTAGGCAAATCCAATCAATGTTCCCTATTCACCTTTAAATTAAGGAAAGATTCAGTCCCTAGCAAATCCAATCAATGTTCCCTATTCACCTTTGAATTAAGGAAAGATTCAGCCCTATGCAGGTCCAATCATCATTTCGCTTCATCCAAAATTAGGGAAAGATTCAGCCCCTAGGTAGATTCAATCACATCCAGTTCATCTTAGAATCAAAGAAATATTCAGTCCCAGATTCAACCACCATTTCTGGTTCATCTCAGAACTGAAGAAAATATTCAGCCCCTAGGCAGATTCAATCACATCTAGTTCATCTTAGAATCAAAGAAATATTCAGCCCCAGATTCAACCACCATTTCTGGTTCATCTCAGAACTGAAGAAAGACTTAACCCCTAGGTAGGTTCAATCATCACTCCCAGATCATGTTAGAGTGGAGGAGACATTCGGCCCCTAGGCTTTTTCACCCTTCACCTCCTGTTTAGGTTCTGATTCATGCCGAAACTAGGAAAAGTTCCATTCATCTGAATTTAATTAGCCACTAGGCTTATCCAACCATCAATAGTGGTTCAAGTTCTGATTCATGTTGGAACTAAGAAGAGTTCCATTCATTTGAATTTAATTAGCCACTAGGCTTATCCAACCATTAACTATGGTTAAGGTCCTGATTCATGTTGGAACTAAGAAGAGTTCCATTATCCGACCATCAACTTTGGTTAGAGTTCTGATTCATATTGGAACTAAGAAGAGTTCCATTCATCTGAATTTAATTAGCCACTAGGCTTATCCAACCATCAACTTTGGTTAGGGTTCTGATTGATGTTGGAACTAAGAAGAGTACCATTATCCGACCATCAACTTTGGTTATGATTCATGTTGGAACTAAGAAGAGTTCCATTATTAGACCATCAACTTTGGTTAGGGTTCTAATTCATGTTGGAACTAAGAAAAGTCCCATTATCCGACCATCAACTTTGGTTAGGGTTCTGATTCATGTTGGAACTAAGAAGAGTTCCATTATCCGACCATCAACTTTGGTTAGGGTTCTGATTCATGTCGAAACTAAGAAGAGTTCCATTGGCCAACCATTAACTTTGGTTAGGGTTATGATTCATGTTGGAACTAAGAAGAGTTCCATTCATCTGAATTCAATTTAGCCACTAGGCTTATCCAACCATCACCTGTGGTTCAAGTTCTGATTCATGTTGGAACTAAGAAAAGTTCCATTCATCTAAATTCATTTAGCCCCTAGGCTTGTCCAACTGTCAACTCTAGTTCAGGTTCTGATTCATGTTGGAACTAAGAAAGGTTCCCTTCATATGAACTCAATCTGAGCATGAGTTAGCCTCTAGGCCTGTTCAACCATTACCTCTAGTCCATGTTCCATTTCATGAAGGAAACGAAGAGAATTTTAGTCATTTCAACTCAATCAATCCATCATCTCTACCAATTAGAGTCCAATCCATGATTGTCATCCTTGGCCTCTATCAATCGGAGCCCAACTCAAGCAATCATTGCCTCTAGAAATTAAAGCCCAGTCCTTGACTGTCAATCTTGATCTCTATCAATCAGAGACCAATTCAAAGTTAATCTAGATCTCTATCAATTAGAGACCAGTTTAAAGTTAACCTTGTCTCTATCAATCAGAGACCGATTCAAAAATCAATCTCTGGCTCTGTCAATTAGAGCCCGATCCATGTCCATCATAGCCCAGTGCTACAAGTTAGGAGCGCTCGTTAGGAATGGCGAACGAGGAGCATTCCCCATTGCTTGTCAGTAAAGATCAATTCCAGATTCTGGAGTCATCAGGAAACCATGAACCTTCAGCTATGATAGTGCTATCCCATCTTGGGCATTTCTGCCCCATTGGCCAAGGAAATGCTAGAATCCAAAGAGTTGTCCTCATATTTCTTAGAGGAGGAATGGAATTTTCCCGAGCAGTAGGGTAGACCAAAGATGAGATCCGATATGCCCCAGGCCAAGGTAAGAACCAGAATCACGGCTAGGGAATGGTTCAACGATGAAGCCCTTGAGCCCTAAGTGGGGCATGAACCAGATTGAACTTGGACCCAAACTGAGTGCGGTCCAATGAGGAAAGCCCATGACCCCTGAACTGGGGCATGAGCCGGATTGACCTTGCGCCAGAATTGGGTATGGTTCAATGAGGAAAGCCCTTGAGCCCTAAGTTGGGCATGAACCAAATTGAAATTGGACCTAAATTGAGTGCGGTCAATGAGGAAAGCCCTTGAGTCTTAAGTTGGGCATGAACCAAATTGACTTTAGACCCAAATTGAGTGCGGTTCAATGAGGAAAGCCATTGAGCACTAAGCTAGTCATGAACCAAATTGACTTGGATCCAAATTGAGTGCGGTCTAATGAGGAAAGCCATTATGCCCTAAACTAGGGCATGGACCAAATTGACCTTGGACCCAGACTAAGAGTGGTCTAATGAAAAAATTCATTGAACCCCCTAAGCCGAGACATAAACTAGTCTAATCTTGGACTCAAAATGGTGTAGTGTAATGGTGATACCCCTTGCTCCCCAAGCTGGGGCATAAGCTAGAATGATTTTGAACTCAACTAGAAGCGTTCCATTGATGAATCCACTAAACCCCAAACTGAGGCATGAACCAGAGTAACCTTGAGCTTAAAAAACAATAGTCCGGTTTTAAATGGATCCCAAACTGAAAAAAAAAGAGGGTAAGAATTGTATTGGAACCCTGAAAGGTAGGCATCTTGCACCTATTGTTAGAGGGGCATGATGAGTCTTGCTGTTAGAGGTCTGAAGGAAGATTTATTCCCACAACGATTGAAGGTGGTCGTCGAAGGCGTTATGCCCAACTGGAGCCACTTGGACGAACTAGTTGTTTCAACTTTCTATTATCAGTATTCGATAAGTCATCCATGTCTAGGTCCAAGATTGATATGCTTGTTGACAAGTCTAGTCCAATATGTCCTGTAAGTAGAAGAAAATCACCCCGTTTGGGATTTCAAACTCTATGCTTTGTCTCTTCCATATATTTCCTCCCAGATTCATACATCCTCCTATTCTACGTGTGCAGTCAATTCTGACTCTGAAGATGATTGAAACGATGAGCCATCTCCTGAACTTCTACACCACCCGGCCTCTTGAGAAAGAAAGGTCCAACCCGTCTTGGGAAAGCTTTAAATGATCAATCGGGAGACACAAGAGTACTCTCAAGAAACATGTATTGGAGAAGCTGCCATTTGTTCTACCTATGAAAAGATTCCAAGGAAAGCATTAGATAGTAACAGATCATATCAGTAGGTCAGCCAATCAGTACAAATGAGTGCAGGATAGATGTGCCACCAAAAATATGGAAATACCAAAGTTCTTACAAAGTACATCATCTGCAAGCAAGAGATACATGATGAATGATCAATCTCAAAATCAAAGAATGAGGTCATAAGAATAAAAAGAAAAAAATTCAAGCCTATGTTTTATCTACATTAATAATGGGAGGCAGTCACATCAGACAAAAAGTGATGATTAACTTCCAGAGGACAGCATACAGATTCACCATTCAGATAAAATCAGATCTAGATGAGCAGTCACAAATGTTCATAAAGTTTACAGAAGATCAGAGTACTAATTGGGGCAAAGATGTTCTATCTGATTAGAAATGTTTGGAAGAAGAAGATTCAAATCCAATATTGAAAGTCATGATCAACTTTGCGATCAAGCGAAGCACAGCATTATGTGGCCTCCACATCCCCACAAAAAAAAATAGTAAGATGTTGAATGGCATTAAAGCTCAACAGTAAGCCAATTGTTCCTTTCACTTCAAGAAGATGGTAATTCCAATCAAAGCCTGATAGCAAGTGCGGTCGTTCTTCAAGATTCATAGCATGTTGGACCGGACTTTTGATTTTGGCCAATTACATCCCACTTTTACAGGAGATGATCTCATCACTTCTTCATCATCAGAGAAAGATTTTTCATCAGCATTAGACTCTCTCTCCCGTCTATCAATTTGACGGCCTTCCAAGGAGTCTCTATCACAAGCCCTTCTTTTAATTATTAGTTTTCATGGCATTTTATCTCGTGATCATGTCATCATTTTATATACAAATTCATGAATCTAGCTGGAACTCTCATCTGTTGTTCATTACATCCGTCGGCTTCCCAAGGTTCCTATAAGCCCTTCATTTCTCAAGCCAACAAAATGGGACCTTCTCGGTAAGATAATCTCATTCTACATAGACAACCAAACACTCTCCCAATGGTAGACCCATGTGGACAGTTTCACATCAGTCCTCCCGGACCTTCAACATCAATACTTGTCAACAAACTTAAAGGTTTCAGGCCCAGATATGATCGCGACTGATTCGACATCTCGATGTAGCTTGGTTAGACATGTGTTCCATCTAAACATCTCCAAGAAAGGAAAACATAATTTGGCTCCATTTTTTAATTTTGGTGTGGGACTACATTTCCCAAAGGTCGCTTTTAGTGATGATTCAAATAGCTACCCGCCTATCAATGCGTGTAGGTGTCAACTTAAACAGTGGGGCAAGGCTACCCATTTGTCATGAAAGTCATCCGTTCTGATTTCCCCTAAAGGTTTCAGACCATTGGATAAGACCATAATTTTGGCAATATCCTCACCATATCAGGATTCTTTATTCAACCCAAGATGGGGTTTGCAAAAAGAAAAAATGAAAAAATAAAGGGAAGAAAAGAAACCTCAGCAAGGAAAAGCAACCCAAGAAACCTCAATGGACAACCCATAATACCTCAGTGGTGATAGGCGACCTGATGCAACCCTAAAGCATTGCCCTCATTGGCCCTTCATAGAAAAATTCAGTGGTTCATGTGGACAAGTGTCATACCCAGTTTACCCTCCATAAGGAAAGGAACCCCTCTTGCTCTCCAGTGAATCATACTCAGAGGAGTTAAACAAACCATCATCTGTTTGCCTTTTGGGCTCCATAGCATTGCCTTTCAACAGAATTTTATCTTCAAATCCTTTGGTCATGTTAGGGAGAGAGCAAATTCTCATGGCCTGGTTACAGATGTAGCTAAATTCATCAAATCATCAGGTCCCTCATTTTTCAAGATTCAAGAAGGGTTTATCTAAGAAGTCACTTTCTACAATCAATCTGTCAATCTTCCCTTGACCTTGGAAGCATGGTCAAATTCTTGATGCAATCTAGATTTCAACCTAGTTCCAACTTTGTTAGGTACTTGTTTCTTACTATAGTAGCGGTTTGCCACAACATGCAGACACTGGGGCATAGGTATACCCTATGTAGAGGAATTGAACTTGATCATGAGCATTACATCTAGGATCCATTTGTCTAGTCTGAAGTCACTGACTTTCCTAGTCAATAGAAGTAAGTCCATCCAAGTTGGTTTTTGCCAAATTCTCAGTTCTCTCAATCATGTTGATGAAGAAAAGCCAATGTGGTCGCTCACTTATTAGGATCTGGTCACAAAATTCTCTGAAGGAACACTTCAAATCCTTTGCTCTTCGTGCCTACTTTGGGACCATGGTTCATTCATCTTTCAAAATTGGCACAACAATATTGCAAAGCCCTGAGCTTTTCATGAGCCTAGATCAAGGGCCAAACCTATGTCACATTTCATCGCCGCTTAGCTGTTCTACCAATTTGGTCTGCCATAGTGCACAGTCAAAGAACTTAGTTGACCAGATGTCCCTCGACAGTTTAACACCAAGGTCAATCAATAAAATCACTTTGGTTAGAGACTGTCAAGCTCCCCTCATTCTTGTCTAAAATCCTCGCTAGAGTTTCTTTCAATCCAAAATCCAACAACACCAATGTTGGCTGAAGAAAATCATCACTTTCAAATTACATGGAACCCTTCCAAGGGAGCAACCAAGTCATCCCTACCGTGCTGAAATTGAGTCAAACTTTCAGTACCAGGTCATAAATGGCAAATTTCAAATCTAGGTATCATGCCAGCAAAGTTCATGACATCATTTTCATTGATGCCATGTTTTATGCCTTCACCAATAAAGCAGGGGCAAAAAAACCTTGGAAAACTGTCAAGAAATTCACCATCATTTCAAATATGTCCAGCACTCTATAGGTTCAAAGTCAAGAGACTTCCAAGATTGGCCAAATTTCAACCCTAAAGGTTCAAAGTCAACAAAGACTTTTTCTGTGGGTCACTTTCGAGCATCCTAAAGGTTCATAGCGACAAAGCTACTTAAGAGGATATTCTAGTTTCCATTCTCGAAGGTTTATAGCCATAGAGCTTCCAAGAAGGATATTCCAATTTTCAATCTCGAAGGTCCAAAGCTGGTAGGAACTTCAAAGATGAGTCATTTAGTATCACCCTATAAGTGACCTTCTGAGTTCTTGCTCATTTCAGAATCAATAGCAAATTCCTCACCCTAAAAGTGACCTTCTGAGTTCTTGCTCATTTCATCATCAAATCCAGAGCCCTAGCTCATCCAAAGTTCAAATCAATCTCAGTCTACAAGTGAATCAAATGTAGAGTCCTACTGCATTCAAAGTTCAAATCAATCTCAGCCTATTAGTAAATCAAATGTAGAGCCTTAGCTCATCCAAAGTTCAAATCAATCTCAACCTATTAGTGAATCAAATGTAGAGTCCTAGCTCATCCAAAGTTCAAATCAATCTCAGCCTATTAGTGAATCAAATGCAGAGCCCTAGCTTATCCAAAGTTCAAATCAATCTCAGCCTATTAGTGAATCAAATGTAAAGCCCTAGCTCATTCAAAGAACAAGTCAATCTCAGCCTATAAGCGAATGCAGAGCCCTAGCTCATCCAAAGTTCAAATCAATCTCAGTTTATAAGTGAATCAAATGCATAGCCCTAGCTCATTCAAAGATCAAGTCAATCTCAGCCTATAAGTCAATCAAATGCAGAGCCCTAGCTTATTCAAGAAAATTAATATCAGAATCTCAATCAGAAGAGCCTCAGTTCAATCAAAGAAAAGACATCAAGTCTTACATCCAGACAAATCGAAGCCGAGTCCAAGCTCGTACAATCAGCCTTGTATTCACAGTCTAGCTTCGTACAAGAAGAGGTTTATCAACCTACAAATGGATTAAGTCGGGTTCAAGCCCACGAGTACCTTGTGTAAGACCTGTGTCAATCTAACCCGGTCTTACCACCTTGAACCAGGTTTACCCGTCATGGTCGAGTCAAATGGACCAAGGGCGTGAAGGAGATCGAGATCCCAGGTATCAAATCGACCCAAAAACACTTAATTTGAAGGGAGGGTCGCATACCCAGCTAAGCTGGGTCGGATCTCCCAAAGCAGAAAGTCAGACCCTCAGTTTTGAAGGGAGGGTCGGACAGCTTAGAACCCTAGGGTCGATGGGATCATTGACCCTCCCATCGACCCTCGGTTACCGTAGGAAATAGAATTAGGAAATTTCCTAATTTTCGATTGGGATTCTTTCCTAATCTCAAAGGGACATATTTTAGGATGTTTCTACTCTATTTAAAGGACGTCCCTAAGCCACTTTCACTCCTTTCACAACCCTAATTGAATTGAGAGAAAGAGAAGATAAGGAAAAGAAGAAGAAGAGAAACAAGGAAGAGAATTAAACCAAAAGAGAAGAGTTGCAGAGAAAGATTATTCTTCTCAGGTATGGATACTAATTCTATGAGTTTCTAAAGACCTTAGGTTAGTTATTGTTGAGAGTGTGATCTCGGAGAAACCCAAACCACCAATCTATGGTTAGGTTTTCATGGAAAATCATAGGAGAATGCATGAAAGCTATCTAGGTGGGTTATACATGGTTTCAGACCATGGAATGAATGTAGAATGGAAAGTAGGAACAAGCCATAGGATCCCAAGCACGAAGAATGGATTAAAAGAGGGAAATTGGACCAAAGTGCACCGAGGGTCGATGACCATCCGACCCTAGGTGATACTGACCATCGACCCTCAGTGTTCGGGAAGTTCAGAATTAAGGGAGGGTCGCACCCAGGGTCGATCATGACTCCGACCCTACCTCCGACCCTCAGTTAACAGCATGGTTTTTAAATTCAAAATTAATTCTAATTAAATTCTATCGACTTTGTTAGGTCTTCTAGCAATATAATAACATTGTAAAGGTGATTCTAAAGCTTGGAAAAGTATCTTTTAGCAAGCTAAGGTGAGGAACCAGAACTTCAAACTAATTGGTTAATAACAAACTGTTTTCTATTTTCTTGAGTCCTATGCCATGCTTGATTCTATGCGAATATGTTTGTAATGTGCATACAGCATGCCATCCAATATTTCTATTACTTGTTCATGCATATTTACTTTATTATTATAACATGAGGATGATGATGATGATAGGAATATGCATGTGCTTGTATGTGTGTGGTTGATGTACTTAATGCGAGCGAGTATCAGGGGAGGTGTGATGAGAACGTCAATAAACATTAACCTTTGGCGGGTCTCAACATTTTAGCGCTATCTCTAACTCAAGTCTTGTGCATTGGCATCGTCGTATCGCCATTACTTTAGCAGAACTATTATGTCGTTGGGTATCAGGGGAGGTGGTCTCGGTCCTTGTAGTCTCTGACTCTACCGGGGGGGCTTAGCTCTATCTCTATGGACATTCTGAGGGATGCTGGGGTGAGGCCTTGGATACACATTTTGGCATTAGGATTGGTTAGTTGCGAGCCCAGTTTGCAGCCCTCGCTAACAGGGGCTTACGTGTTGGTGTGGCAATATATAGCAATAAATGTTAACCTTTGTTATATAATGTTCATGGTTGGGTGCATGTGAGTCAACGATAAACGTGATCTTCGGGTGACGTCACACACTTGTCTATAGAGGCGGGGTCAATAAACGTGACCTTTGGCTACCTAAACCTTTCTATTGCATACTACAAACTTTAAACCGGACCAAAGATATAAATTGATTGCATGCATATGTATTGTTGCATTGTTTTGGCTACTCACTGAGCCGTGATGTGTGCTCACCCCTCGACGTCGAATATTTTCAGTTGATGATACAGGTTATACCGTTGAAGATTATATGAATGCGTCTGCGTACGGGCACGTGGTAGCAATGGAAGCTGGAGCTGAAGTGGATACACACGACTCCTCTTGCGAGTGCAACTCCTGTGTATTTGATTAGATATTTTATAGGTTTCTTTATTTGGATTTATTAAGACATGTATTTGGTATTTAAATATTTATGTCTCAGTTGAAACAGAATAAATTGTTATTTAAATTTTAATATCACATAGATTCTCAGTTCTTCTTATTATAAGACTTTCGCTATTGTGTATTTACTCTGATTATGATTACGGATGTGAGTAAGTTTAGATAATGCGGGGATAGCCTATTTGAGATCCTGGTTGAACCGTTGGTTTATTAGCGGTTCATCACACCATTCTAATTAGTCCAAAATTGGGGTGGGACAACTTGGTATCAGAGCATCTCAGGCCTTATCCGCTAAACTAACGTACATTCGAGACAATTGTGAACTGTGATAGGATATAAAAATAGTAATATTAACACACTGTAAGCGCAAGTGATGATTGAGACCACATTTAAAAAGAGAATAATGCATCTATTAAAGGGGAAACAAGTTACATACAATGAGTGAGAGAAACAAAATGTATATACATGACTAAAGCAGAGTACAGTCCTCAACCCGGACAGTTACTCTGTAGTACAAGAAAATAAGTACAATCAAGAAGCTGGAGGCAAAGGAGGAGGCGGGGCCTCACGATCTCTATCATAGTCCTCAGCATAGACTCTAGTCAACCAGGCTATCTGAGTCTGGGTCGTCTGTAGACTAGCTGTGAGATCGGCTACCCTCCGATCAGTTGCACTTTGTACCTCTATAAGCTCTCCCATCTGTGTGTCTGATATGCGCTGGGCAGCTAACAGCTCATCCACTCTCACACGCTGAGCGTCTAGCAACTTCTCCATCCTCAGATCAGATCTGCGCTGAGCCTACCTGATCTCCTGTAGCATCTCCATCATGTCAGAAGGTGGGAGTGAAGGACCAGCCGCATACGAAGGACCAGCCTCAGGTGCAGGAGCCGCCTCAGAAGAAGTGCCAACTCCAGCCGCATGTGTAGGGGAAGGCGGTGGAATCGAGTCGACATCCATATACATACGGTCATCATCATTGACGGGACCCACACGAGCTCTAGCAGCAGCAGCAACAACCTCAGCATCAGCCATCTCAATACGAGTGTGAGGGCGCACCATCGCGTTCCTCTCCTCATCACTAACTTGGGCATCCCACATACCCATCTTGCAGATTGCCTCCCAATCTAGAGGTGACGAGAAAGTCTTTTCCTGGATCTTCTCATCTACCAGGTCAACCCCCAGACGGGTCAGTAGAACTGTAATCATGCGTCCATAGGGTAGATTACCCCTATGACCGGACAATGTAGCACTAATCATGGTCCGCATGATGATGTAAGGAAGGCAGACCGGCTGTCTGGTACAGATATTGTATATCAAAAACTGGGTCAGCTGAGAAACCCTCTCATAGTGCCCACTCTGCGGGATCAGATTATGCTGGATAATCTTGCAGAAGACCTGTGGAGCTGGACGCAGGTAACAGGCTCTCATCTGCCAGCGATCAGGTCGTAACAGCTGGTTGTCGATCTCTGACCTCATCTCCATAGAAACAAACTGTGGCTCTCCAAGCGCAAAGTACACCATGGGGCCATCATAAGGAATGCCCATCAGATCGGCCAGTTGCCGATAGACAAATGAAATGTGCACCCCTTTAACGTAACTGGTGATGCGCAACTCCTGACCATGCTCAACGTCATTGTAATTCCCCACCACCTGGAGATTACAATAGAATTGGCGCACCAAATCCGGACATGTGCACGCGTCGTAGGTGATGACAGGGAGGCACCCCATATCACCAAATTCCCTCTCTACGTTGAACAAGGCTAGCTCAGCCAAGTTCACCATACGACCACCTTCCACTTTCTTACGGGCATAGTCGGCATACTGTGCCTCGGCTTCATTAGAACGGAAGCGGAGTGGATCACCCACTCTGGGTACCTTGGTACGAGCCATGGTATCTGCAAAATAAGAAAGAGAAGGAAAATAAGGAATTAATAGGATAAAAATCTAAAACTTGATTTAATAATGACGTAAGTTGACCATAAAGCCCCATTTCTCACCATACAAGTGGGCATGAGAACTTACGTAGGTTTAAACATACCCTACAACCCACATGCAGTAGGAAATTTTAATTGACGATGTCCAATTTGAAGAAATTCAAGAAAAATCAAAAATGTCGACAATTAGGGCAAAAAGGGAAAAATTCAAGTTTCTCGATAACCAACCGATGAAACTCAGAAATTTTTGGGGGCTTTCGTTCCTCGGAACACCGATAACAAAAGCCCCCAATAAAAATCGAATTTTTACGGTTGGAAAAAGTTTAATTTGAAAAATACAAGTTAAATGGACAAAAACCTAGAAATGAAAACCTAAAAACAGGTAAAAATGAGAGAACATACCTGTATGGATGACGTGGACGTCGAAACCCGAACTAAAATCGACCCACAACAATGGAGTAGCACTGTAGCAACTCAGAGAGGAGAGACGAGTCGAAACGGAGGAGAAATAATAGGAAATGACTCAAAATCGGACCTTAAAAATCTGATTTTTAGTCCGAGGGTCGGCAATTCGACTAAAACAATCGACCCTCCCAACGACCCTCGGCTCTCGGGAATCTGACAGAAAACTAAGGGTCGGAACTGAGGGTCGGATACCCATCGACCCTCGCATCGACCCTCAGCTCTCGGAAAGAACAGGTCATTCCCAGGGTCGGATACCAAGGGTCGGACATACCATCGACCCTGCATAGAAAAGATAGTATTTTTTTATAAAATGAGCTAGAATTGGAATTGATTATCGGTTAGCGTGCCTACATGAAATATAAATGACTTCTCACCTATTTTGGATAATTTTCAGGCACCACCAATCACAGAAAGAAATTATGTCTGGACGTAGAGTAACCCGACAGACCCGGAATGCGGTTCCACCACCACCACCCGTGGAGGAGACTAGTCGGGGAAAATAATTATGCATCGGGTAATCCGAACCGGCAAACCCTACAAATTTGCCACCTCCACCACCGAGAGCTAACAACCGTGCCGATGAATCCGGCACAACAGCTGCAGCAAATGCAACACGCACAGGCTCAAATGCAAGTTGCCATGGGCATTATGTTTCAAGCCACTCGGGCTGCACCCATGCACACAGGACAAGCCAGATCCAGACCGGTGGGTAACCACCCGGGACCTCGGACACCTCAACAACCTGCTGCACGCATTCCGGTGCAGGTTTCGAAGCGGCTCGGGGTAATTACCGAGATCCACCCCATATGTTTGGGGCAAACCCCCCCAAAATTAGTTGGACCACTCTCGACTAGTGGAGAGATTCTTGAAGATGAAACCCAAGGAATTCAACGGCAAACCGTCCGATCCGTTGTGGCCAGCACACCGGATAGACGAGATGGAGAGAAATTTCCTCATGATGACTATCACGAGAGGAAGAGAATGTATTATGTGCCACCTTCATGCTCAAGGGCGACGCACATCATTGGTGGAAATCCACGAAGGAATATCTACTGACCAAGCATGCCCTACTAACTTGGGCTATATATAAAGAAGCCTTCTTTGAGAAATATTTTTCACGGAGCTTTAGAGATTCGATGGAGAAGGAGTTCCTGAGTCTATATCAGGGGCAGATGTCAGTGGATGCATATCAACAACGCTACGAAGAGCTGTTTTTCTTTGCACCAATTAGCATGCAAGAAGAAGACACCAAAACCCGTAGGTTCGTCACGGGACTGAGAGGAAACATCAGAGAACATGTTCGGGCTTAGAAAAGAAAATTTATAATGAAGCTATCCAGATTGCTCGAGTTATTGAATCGAGCCGGAAGGAGAGTTATTTTACTCAAAACAGAGGGCATCAAAAGGCCAGCCGGAAATTCTTACAACGGAGGCAATAACAAGACATATAAGCCTTTTCGTCCTCGAGAATTTTCCTGCTGCAACCAAGACTACTTAAGCAGCTCAACCTCAGCAAAAGCCAAATTCTGAAAGCCCGAAGTGTTTTAATTGCAACCAACCGAGACATATGGAAAGAGAGTGCCCTAAGCCCAAGAAGCAATTCCATTAGGGACGGGTATATGCTGTTATGTCCGAGGATGCGGCCGCATCACCCGATGTGGTCACAGGTATGACCGAAACTTTTGAAGTTGTAATTACACTGTGTGAGCATGTAGACTAAGTTAAAATAAATCACAGGTATCGTACCTATAAATGGCGCACCCACCAGAGTACTCTTTGATTCAGAGCTACTCATTCATTTATATCTGTGTCATTCGGAAAGAAGATAAACTTACCCATTAAAAAATGAGACTACAAATTACTTGTACGATCACCGATGGGGTTAGAAGTGGAATTAGAGAAAGGTTATGGACCATGTCCAATTCTCATTGGAGAGAAGACCTTAGATGCAACCTTGATACGACTTGAGATGGCAGACTTTGACATCATCTTGGGATTGGACTGGTTAGCTCGGCATTCGGCGAACCTACTATGCGCCGAAAAGAAACTAACATTTAAAGACCAAGCAAGAGTAGAATTCAGTTTTACGGGAATTAAACTTCCACGTAGACGCAAGCTCATACTCTCAGCACTAAAGGCTAAGAGATGCCTTGAGAAAGGGGCAGTCGGGTATCTAGTATCAGTGGTCGACCTAACCAAGGAAGCACCATGAATGGAAGATATTGAAGTCGTGCGGGACTATCCTGACGTATTTTCGGAGGAACTACCCGGATTACCACCCGACCGAGCCACAGAGTTTGTGATAGACCTTATACCTGGAGCTGCACCAGTGTCAAAAGCACCTTATAGAATGGCTCCTATTGAACTGAAAGGAATTAAAAGTGCAACTACAAGAACTACTGGACAAGGGTTATATTCGACCCAAGATATCTCCATGGGGGGCACCGGTGTTGTTCGTAAAGAAGAAGGATGGTAGCGTTCGATTATGCATCGACTATCGGGAGTTGAATAAGGCCGACAATCAAGAATCGATATCCACTACCTCGATCGATGACTTGTTCGATCAGTTACAAGGAGCAAAAGTATTTCACACCCCAAATTTGGAGTTAGTTACCCAAATTCTGATCCAACAACGGTGTGAGTGAACCGTCATTGAACCAACGGTTCACACCAGATCTCGAATAGGCCGTGTCCACCCATACAAACCAATTACACATAACCACAATCGAATATAAATATACAAATGGAAGACTTTAAATAGAATGAACCGAGTATCTATTGATAATTTAAATAAATATCCCATTATCCAAATTCAATCACATAAAATAAAAATCTATTACATCTCTTAATAACAAACAAAAATAACCGAAACAAATAAATAAAATCCATCACGGTACACGTAGAAAGGGCACTCGCATGAAGCGCCATGCTCGCCCCGTCCCGCCCCGTACATCCAACACCGCAGCACCACCATACGCCGGAGCGCTTTACGTAATCGCCCACGCATAACCCGCATCAACATCTAAAAACAATGTATATACAAAGGGTGAGCACACAACACAGCCCGAACACCCGACAGCTTCACAAGATTATGCATGAGTAACAATCATTTTATGCCGTGGTCCGGTTTTAAGCTTGCAATGTGCTATAGAAAGGTTTGGTGGCCCCCGCACCCCTATACACGAGTGTGTGGCGTCGCACAAGAATCACACTACCACCAACCCACATGCACCCATCATGGAATAGAGATAGAGCTAAGGTATACCCGCACCTCCCCCGATACTCTACCCATACCAAGACCTAAGCCCCCATCGGCCGTGGCTCGCAAACCGGGCCCGCAACTAACCAATCCTATATGTCAACAATGTATGCTCTATCCCAAAGACAGCTGCCTACGGCATAGAGATAGAGCTAGAGCGCAGCGGGCCGGGCCCGAGACCTCCAAAACCTCACCTCCCCCGATACCCTATCCGCAACTAACCCACTAGGATAGAAACAATACGCAGTAGACCCTATCCCAACACAACCCCCTACGGCATAGAGATAGAGCTAAAGCATCGCGGACAAGGCGAAGACGACTGAATCCTCGCACCACCCAACGATGGTCGGGACAACATCAATATCGGAGACCAACGCACCACGATCTTCCCCGATACCCCACCCGTACCAAGCATGTTAAGATAGAATACTACAAAAGGTGCCGAGCGAAGAGCGATCCCGTGCCCATGCCCCACTCCACACACCAACGAAAAACAATCACATGCCTAACAATCACATCCTATGAATGCACGAACAATAATAATAACTGAAAGTAAAGGATGGCATGTGAATATGCACAAACATCACATCACAGATATTCAATGATTAACAACGATTTATCGTCCATTAATTATTAGGTTTAGGTCGATTCCCTTACCCGACGCCGCTCGATAACTTGCTCCACGCCACAAGATCCAAACGATAAGTCACAAAGCCCTACATAATATTAGGGTTCCATTAGAATATATTATTTAGGGTTTCATGTTGGCCGGAAACCAACATGGTTACAAAAATACCCTCACGGAGCCGACCGGGTGGCATGTACCGGCCGCAGCCTCCGAGGGAAAGACCGGCGACCGGTATGGTCAGCCGGTCCCCACGAATAACCTCCCGAGAGGTAGCGGTCGCAACATACCGGCCGCACTATGTGCAACCGGTATAGTCGACCGGTATGTCTCCCGAAGACCATACATGGGTTCTTCGACCGCCGCCGATCATCCTCCATGGATTTTCGTGGTTTCTCCTATCCATCCTAAGTCTAGGCTTTGAGTTAGAGCTATCCCTAACTCATTCAAGTCTCGCTTCGATGAATATCATCTCGAAACTCGAATCTAGGGTTTGACGGCAACTTAGGGTTTATTGGCCAATTTAGGGTTTTAGATCAATACCTACTTTGCATGGTATTGATCCACCCACACAACTAACATAGGGTAAGAAGATGGATCCAAACACTTACCGCTGACAGTGTAGCGAGAGCTTCACAAACGGTAATGGCGGCACCTCCTTCTTCTTCCTAGCTCCTTCTCCCTTTCCAAGCTCTTTCCTCTCTAGGGTTTGTGAGAGACAATGGAAAGGATTTGAGGGGTTTAAGGGTGTATTTATAGGCTAGAAATAGGGTTTAGTAACCCTACTAGGATTAGGAAACTTCTAGGATTCGAAATCGGGAAAGCGGGACCCGCAGAGACCAACTTCCAAATTCCCGCACATAGCCGTGCAGCGCCATACCGGCCGACCGGTACCATCATCCGGTACCATCGACCGGCATACCTAAAACCAGGCATAATTGGTCGACTTCGGGTCCGATTCGCACTGCTTGTTATCCGCTTGCCCCGCCCGGCCTGATGATCGGAAGACCTGCCACGACACAAAACCAAGGTTTAGACCGGGTTTTCGCGAGTGCGGGTCTTACAACTCCACCACTTAAAAGAAATTTCGTCCCGAAATTTGCATGTAGGTACTACAACTCCCCACCCCTTAAAAGAAATTTCGGCCCCGAAATTTGAACGTACCTTGATCGCCAAAAAGGTTAGGGTACTCCTTCCTCATCGCGCCTCTTCTTCCCAAGTAATTTCCTCCACATTTTGGCTTCTCCAATGCACCTTTACATAGTGGATATCCTTGGTTCAAGTTGCTGAACTTTTCGGCTTGAGAGCATTACAGCACCACTTCGAAAGTTAAGTCTTCGCCAAGTCCGGAGGATCAGCGCCAAGATATGCGATGGATCTCCGACATACTTCTTCAAGAATGATACATGGAACACATTATGGACGCTGGACATGGATGGTGGTAGAGCCAATTGATATGCTACATTACCACGCCGATTCAATATCTCATATGGTCCCACATACCGGGGCATAGCTTCCCCTTCTTACTAAACCGCTTCGGACCCTCGCACCGGTGACACCTTCAAGAACACTTTGTCACCCACCGCAAACCCAGATCTCGACGCCGATTATCCGCATAGTGCTTCGCCGAACTTGAGCTGCCTTTACTCTCTCTTTGATCCGATCAATCACTCGGCAAGTTTCTTCAACAAACTCCGGTCCTACAATTCTTCTTTCCCCACTTCATTCCATAACAGAGGTGTACGACATTTTCTCCCATAGAGAGCTTCATATGGGGCCATCCGAATTGTAGCCCGATAACTATTGTTGTAAGCAAACTCGATAAGTGATAGCTTCTCATCCCAAGCTCCTTTGAAATCTAATGCACAAGCTCGAAGCATATCTTCCAAAATTTGAATGGTTCGCTCGACCGTCCGTCCGTCCGAGGATGGAAAGCCGTACCGAACTTCAACTTTGTTCCCATAGCTTCCAGAATCCTTCCTGCAATTTCGATGTAAAACGGGGATCTCTCGTCGATACTATACTTTCTGGAACGCCATGAAGTCCGACTATATTATCAACATATAACTTGGCCAGCTTCTCCATGGTATACCGAGGTCCGACCGCAATAAATCGAGATGCCTTGGTGAGCCGATCTACTATAACCCAAACCGCATCCACCGACCTTGGTGTCAAAGGTAGGCCGATGACGAAATCCATAGTGATACAATCCCACTTCCATGCAGGTTCCGTAATGGCCGTAGTAAACCCGCGGGTCTTTGCCTCTCCGCTTTAACTTGTTGACAATCGGACATTGAAACACGAAACGAGCCATACGCCTTTCATACCCCTCCACCAATAGAGTCTTCTTAGATCATGGTACATCTTGGTACTTCCCCGGATGTACCGAATATGGAGTGTAATGAGCCTCGGCCATAACTCGGCCTCCGATATCGCAGCCTTCGCTCTCGTGTATACATAACCGTCCGCGATACTTGAGTACTTTGTCCGATTCCAAGGTAAAGTCGGGATTACACGTACCCTTCTTAAGTCTTCCCGCACCGCCCCGAGATATGGATCCCGTAGGGATTGCTACCTTGACTTCATCAATTAGGCTCGGCGAGATCTTCAATGCGGCGAACATCATAGTGAACTTATGAATCAAGCCTTGCTCAACCGGATCTTCCGCAGCTTCGATAATATGGTCTTCATCAATTTCCATCGAACTCGAGGCCGCAAAGACACAATGCGGCATTTGTACCCGGTCCCGCCTCGTGCTTCGATGCCCACTTTCTCGCTTAAGGCGCCAGCCACCACATTTGCTTTACCCGGATGGTACCGGATGTCGCAATCATAATCTTTTAACAATTCCAGCCACCTCCTCTCGCCTCATATTCGGATCCTTCCGAGCGAAGAGATAAGTTAAGCTCTTGTGATCCGACTTGATCCGAAACTTCTCACCGCACAAATAGTGCCTCCAAGTCTTGATTGCATGAATAACCGCTGCTAGCTCCAAGTCATGCGTAGGGATAGTTCTTCTCATGCTCTTTTAACTGCCTTGATGCGTAAGCGATCACCGTGCCCTCCTTGCATCGTAACACACCCAATACCCAACCCCGAAGCATCCGTATATAGAGTAAACGGTACGCTTGGTTCGGGATGGTCGAGATAGGTGCGAGACAAGTCTTGACTTCAAAGTCCGGAAGCACTTCTCACACTCATCCGCCCATATAAATTTCTCTCCCTTCTTGGTCAATCCGGTGAGTGGAACCGCGATCCCGGAGTAATCTTCCACGAATCTTCTATAATAACCAGCCAACCCAAGGAAACTACGAATCTCCGCAACAGATTTTGGTGCTTCCCATCCTACTATAGCAGCTATCTTGCTTGGATCAACCTTGATACCGCCTCCAGATACAACATGGCCCAAGAAAGCCACTTCCTTCACCCAAAACTCGCACTTCTTGAATTTTGCATAAAGCCTCACATCCCCAACCGCTGTAGGGCTGCCCCCAAATGCGCCGTATGAGTCTCCATGTCCTTAGAGTAAATCAATATGTCGCCGATGAATACGATGACCGAAGTGTCCAACATGTCATGGAACACTCGGCTCATCGGCCCCATAAACGACGCCGGAGCATTGGTCAACCCGAAAGACATAACCGTAAACTCATAATGCCCATACCTTGCCCCGAAAGCGGCCCTCGGAATATCTCCGGCCTTGATCTTCAATTGGTGATACCCCGATCGGAGATCGATCTTCGAGAAAACCTTTGCACCCCGCAGCCTGATCGAACGGATCATCGATCCCAGGCAAAGGATACCGATTCTTGATCGCCAACTTGTTCAGCTCACGATAGTCAATACATAGCCGTACACTTCCATCTTTCTTCTTGACGAACAACACAGGTGCTCCCCAAGGCGAAATACTAGGTCGTATGAAGCCCTTATCCAGCAATTCTTGTAATTGGGTCTTCAACTCCTTTAACTCGGTTGGGGCCATCCGGTATGGCGCTTTAGACACCGGAGCCGAACCCGGTATAAGGTCTATCACAAATTCTCGAGCCCCGTCCCGTGGTAAGCCCGGAAGATCCTCCGGAAATACATCCGGAAACTCCCGAACCACCTCTATATCCTCCATCTTGAGTGACTCCGCCGTGAGGTCGACTACGAGATACGAGATAACCCACTCCCCCTTTCTCCAAGCATCTCTTAGTCTTTAGGGCGGAGAGGATCAACTTTCGCTTCCTAGATAGCTTAATTCCAGCGAAACTATATTCCTTTCCCTCTCTGTCAAGAAGCATAAGCTTCCTTTCACCACATAAAAGGACGGCCGAATGATGGCCTAGCCAATCCATCCCTAAAATGACATCAAAATCTGCCATCTCAAGTATTACTAGGCTTGCTTCTAGGTCCCGGCCCTCGATACTTACAAGACATGGTCCATAATACTTGGTCAAAGCCACTTCGACCCCTAGTGGAGAGCGAACTATCAAGCTTGGGTTCAATTGCTTGATTGGTAACTCCATTCGCTTCCCAAAAGAAATGAAAAAAGGAAGGAGTGCGTGGCCCCGTCAGTCAAATAATACTCGGCGGGTAAACCGGCTACATTTACAATTCCCGGAATATATTGCCCCTTAGTTCTATATGCTCATGCAACCGAAAGAATAAACCAAATAGTAAGGGATAAAGTCGTACCGCTTACCACATCGAAAAGATGCGGCTGCCCCTTCGGCGAGGACTGCATAAACTCCGGCTTGCCGGGGAGCTTGCTTCCTAGGTAGCGTGCAGCTCCTTGCAACATGTCCCGCTTGCCGACGCTATAACACTTAATATTCGGGTTGGGTCTGGCTAATTGTGGCACAGGTGGTGCCAAGTTGTTTCTCGCAGTGCCGGAGCGGCCCGCCCCGTATGGGCGGAATGGTCTAGGATTACCGCCACCCGAGCCTCTCCAACGAGATCTCTTCACTCCCCCGCTCCGAGCGAAGAAGCCGTCCCTCCGACCGGACTCTATCACCCCCGCAACCCGCACCGCCTCATTGTAGGTCTTCTTATCCGGACCCAAAAGATGCTCTCTAATGCTTCCACGTAGTCCCATGGTGAACCTACGTATCTTTGTCTCCTCTTCCCGCATAACGACCGGGTGCGAAGAAGAATAGCTCTTCGTACCCCCGTGATAAGCATCTACAACTGACCGACCCCGCCGCAGCCGAGAAACTCTCTCCCATTGAATCCCCAAGCTCTTTGGGAAGTATTTGTCGAAGAAAGCCGCTTTAAACACTTCCCAACAAACTAATGTATATTGGTTCTCCAAATATGCCCGTGTGGAATTCCACCAAGCATTCGCGCCCCCTCAAAATGTGAGTGGCAAATAGAACCTTCTCCTCCTCGCACACGCCATCAACCGGAAGTTCTTTTCCATTTCTGAAACCCACCGTGCTGGCCACAATGGTTTCCCGCTCCCGCCGGTGAATGATGACGGTTTCAACTTCAAGAACCCGTCCACCGACCCGCTAAGATCGTGGCCGCCCCCGGGTATCTGCCTCCGTACCATGGTGGTGGATACGGATATGCCCCCCGGATACGCCAGAAGGCGACGGAAAGCGATGCGGTGGTGGTACATTCTCGTGCTTGGGCCCTTGGCCTTGGGCTACTCGCACCCGCTGGAAGACATTTTCTCCCCGGACCCGGCGATATTACCAACGGGAACGGAACCCGCCGACCCGAGCATCGCTAGTACCTCACCCGTAAATTCCTTCCGTTGAGCTTGCATCCGATAGACCAAGTTTGTAACTATGGTCTCGAATCCCCGTGAGGTGGTCCCGTAATTCGCCGGTACTTCCGGACCCGTCCCTCCTCCTCTTCGGGGCTGGTTTCTCTAACCCGGTCCCGCTCGGCCTTGCTCTTCCTCTAGGCGCTTCCGCATGATGATGCTTTCTACCCCTTCGACCGCTTCCACCCGCCATCTCGACTATTTATTTGGATCCGGAGAAGAAGACATAACACGTGAGAATCATCAATAATAGTAGTGTTAGTCTTGAATAATGCAGAGAATAGTCGAGAAGTAACATTTCAATTTGCACAATTTTGGAAATTTTTAAATTTTTCTGGCCTTTTGGGGCGTACTCGGCCGCAACATACCGGTCGCGACACCCTGTAGAAATATGCCGCGGCCGGTATAGTCGACCGGCCAAAATTAAATTTCTGGCCGAGACATACCGGTCGCATGCTATGAGATACCGGTCGCCACTCAGAGACAGTGTTGTATTAACCTAGGTTTTTCAAAAATTTCGAAATTTTTCTAATTTTTCTTAATTCTTGAAATTTCTTGAAATTTCTTGTTATAATTGCTTGTGATTGGTTTGTTGAAGAGTGTGGGGGTTACGTAAGTCCTCCTCCCCATGTTTTTGGGTGAGTTCGAGGCTTTTTCCCAATTTATAGCCAGTATGTCGCCGAAATTTTGAAAATTTCTAACTTTTATCTCATTTTCTTTTGTTTTGCAGATTCTAAATGGCTCCTAGACGCAACCCCGGGAAGCGATCACATGGTTCTAGTTCTCGGGTTCCCTCTCCACCTATCCCCCGCCTAGATGAGCTATGGTTTCGCTCTTTGGAAGCTCAGCTCGGTTTTCTTGGTTCGATGACAAGAGTATCGTATCCGGCGACGGGTCAATGTGGGACAATTACACCGGTTTAATGTAGAGACGGCCTTTGGTGCTCTAGGTTGGCCGCCGGTTATTTCCTACACGTAGACCACACGCCCTAACCCGGTCAAGCATTTTTATGCAAATCTGAGCTCGAAGGGGATGTCGAAGACCCGAACCAAAGTAGGGATTTGCGCGCATTACCGCTACGTCCGGGTGTACATATTTCCTTCAACACCCACCGCTTGGCTGATCCGCTTGGGGTTCCCAATGATGGAGATTTGGTATACTGCGCCCCAAGGCGAAAGGTTACTTGAACCGAAGATTTGCGCCGAGAGATAGCGCATCGATACTAAACCCTGGGGCTCCTATGAAGGCAGCTAGCTTGAGACCTATACCCCGGGCCTACAGCCGCATCATCCAAAGACGATATAGTGCCACGTAGCGGTCACTACAATGAGTTGTCCCAGCCACCCAAGACGCCACTTATTGCGCCCGCACCGGAGAGCGGATCTCACTTCCATACCTCATCATCCGGACTATGCATCGAGCGGCCGTGGACCGATCGGGCCAGCAACCTTCCCTATGGCCGCCTCGCCACTTTCCTTCTTCGCCGCCCGGGCGTGAGTTTCGTGAGGAGAGACAGCCGCCGAGGACTCCATGACCTCCGACATCGACCGGGATGCGATAAACAGGATGCGCATGGTTGACCCGCCCGTTAGTGATGACGAGTTGGAGGCTCGCCCCGTCCACTTGGGAGAGTAGCAAAGAAGCAAAGAAGAGCCAGCCGCGGCCAATGCGGCCTATGCGGCAGAGATGGGGGGATGATGATGATGACGATGTAGTTGGGGGAAGCACCGCTGCCCGCCCCACAGCCTCCACCTGTACCACCACCATCCGTCCCCACAGCTGGACCATCTCAGCCCCTCCCGACTCGTGTTGAGTATGTTTACCGAGATCGTGGACACCCGCAGGGTCATCCCGAGTCTCGACGAGCGATGGGTCGGGAGTTGGGACGCCCGGCTCGTGGTCTACGAGTGACTCAGACCAGGTGCACTGGCTTAGGGTCGCATACGAGCGGGACTATGACATAGCGGACCCCATTCCTCCCGAGCCTCCTACCCCATGATTTCCATTCTACTTTTCATATGACTGCTTATATAACGGGGTAACTTTCCGGTTTGTGGACTGTACCCTCGGAGCACTATTACATTTGATACTATTTTTCCATTTAATGAAAGTTTCATGGTTCACCTAACTAGTGTATGTGCACATGATTAAGTTTCACATTTAGAATAGTACATTATTCTCTTCTTAGTCCGTCTCGTATCAAACAATGCTTAGGGTGTGTTTGTATTAAGATTTTTAAACTTCCTAACTCGCCTCATCGACCCCATTATGTGTAGCATGGTTTGCTGGAACAGAGCCCGAGAGCTCGATACCAAGTTGTCACACCCCAAATTCTGATCCAACCGTAACGGTGTGAGCGAACCGTCATTGAACCAACGGTTCACACCAGATCTCGAATAGGCCGTGGTCCACCCATACAAACCAATTACACATAACCACAATCGAATATAAACATACAACTGGAAGACTTTAAATAGAATGAACCGAGTATCTATTGATAATTTAAATAAATATCCCATTATCCAAATTCAATCACATAAAAATAAAAATCTATTACATCTCTTAATAACAAACCAAAAATAACTGAAACAAATAAATAAAATCCATCACAGTACACGCAGAAAGGGCACTCGCATGAAGCGCCATGCTCGCCCCGTCCCGCCCTCGGACATCCAACACCGCAGCACCACCATACGCCGGAGCGCTTACGTAATCGCCCACAAGGATATCCCGCATCAACATCTAAAAACAATGTATATACAAAGGGTGAGCACACAACACAGCCCAAGAAGGCAATCGACGGTTTCACAAGATTATGCATGAGTAACAATCATTTTATGCCGTGGGTCCGGTTTTAAGTTTGCAATGTGCTATAGAAAGGTTTGGTGGCCCCCGCACCTCTATACACGAGTGTGTGGCGTCGCACAAGAATCACACAACCACCAACCCACATACACCCATCATGGAATAGAGATAGAGCTAAGGTATACCCGCACCTCCCCCGATACTCTACCCATACCAGGACCTAAGCCCCTATCGGCGTGGCTCGCAAACCCGGGCTCGCAACTAACCAATCCTATATGTCAACAATGTATGCTCTATCCCAAAGACAGCCGCCTACGGCATAGAGATAGAGCTAGAGCGCAGCAGGCCGGGCCGGAGACCTCCAAAACCTCACCTCCCCGATACCCTATCCGCAACTAACCCACTAGGATAGAAACAATACGCAGTAGACCCTATCCCAACACCACTCCCTACGGCATAGAGATAGAGCTAAAGCATCGTGGACAAGGCAGCGCCGACTGGAATCCTCGCACCACCCAACGATGGTCGGGACAACATCAATATCGGAGACCAACGTACCACGATCTTCCCCGATACCCCACCCGTACCAAGCATGTTAAGATAGAATACTACAAAGGTGCCAGTGCGAAGAGCGATCCCGGCCCATGCCCCACTCCACACACCAACGAAAAACAATCACATGCCTAACAATCACATCCTATGAATGCATGAACAATAATAATAACCGAAAGTAAAGGATGGCATGTGAATATGCACAAACATCACATCACAGATATTCAATGATTAACAACGATTTACCGTCCATTAATTATTAGGTTTAGGTCGATTCCCTTACCCGACGCTGTTCGATTACTTGCTCCACGTCACAAGATCCAAACGACAAGTCACAAAGTCCTACATAATATTAAGGTTCCATTAGAATATATTATTTAGGGTTTCATGTTGGTCGGAAACCAACATGGTTACAAAATACCCTCACGGAGCCGACCGGGTGGCATGTACCGGTCGCAGCTCGTGGGAAAGACTGGCGACCGGTATGGTCAGCCGGTCCCCCACGTATAACCTCCCGAGAGGTAGCGGTCGCAACATACCGGTCGCACTATGTGCAACCGGTATAGTCGACCGGTATGTCTCCCGAAGACCATACATGGGTTCTTCGACCGCCGTCGATCATCCTCCATGGATTTTCGTGGTTTCTCCTATCCATCCTAAGTCTAGGCTTTGAGTTAGAGCTATCCCTAACTCATTCAAGTCTCGCTTTCGATGAATATCATCTCGAAACTCGAATCTAGGGTTTGACGGCAACTTAGGGTTTATTGGCCAATTTAGGGTTTTAGATCAATACCTACTTTGCATGGTATTGATCCACCCACACAACTATCATAGGGTAAGAAGATGGATCCAAACACTTACCGTTGACGTGTGTAGCGAGAGCTTCACAAACGGTAATGGCGGCACCTCCTTCTTCTTCCTAGCTCCTTCTCCTCTCCAAGCTCTTTCTCTTCTCTAGGGTTTGTGAGAGACAATGGAAAGGATTTGAGGGGGTTTAAAGGTGTATTTATAGGCTAGAAATAGGGTTTAGTAATCCTACTAGGATTAGGAAACTTCTAGGATTCGAAATCGGCAAAACCCCACCGGTAGACCATCATCCGGTACCATCGACCGGTATACCTAAATCGAGGTATCATTGGTCGAAACTCCGGTCCGATTTCATACTGTTTGTTGTTATCTGCTTGCCCCATCCGGCTCGTGATGATCGGAAGACTTGCCACACGACACAAAACCAAGGTTTAAACCGGGTTTCAGTCCGGGGTTTTTTACAAAAAAACATCGACCAAGATATGGAGACATTACCTATAAAGGAGAGAAATTCCAGATTAAGTCGGACCAAAAAAGTTTTACTTATCTTTTTTATTCGAAGGAGTTGAATATGAGACAAAGAAGATGGCCGGAACTATTGAAAGACTAGATTGTGATATCCAGAATACCTCCGGAAAAAGCGAACGTAGTAGCGGATGCATTAGAAGGAAAAGGCAATGTTAAAATCGCAAGGAGAAGTTAGCACGACTACAACAATTTGTACTACCGGAAGGGTATTCAATCACGGCAACGAGTAGTATGTGATAGATATAACGGATGGATCAGCCAACCAAGGGTTTATTCATTGGTTTTCAAATATTTTTTCATTGAATATTAAAACAAAAAAAATGGAGGGAGTGAAAAAAAAAAAAAAAAAAAAACACTAATTCAAAAAAAAAAAAAGAAGATATCGAGAAAGGCGGGGACTAACCCTGAGTTCACCTTGGACGAAGAAAAGGTACTGAAGTACAAAGGAAGAATATGTGTACCCGAAATAGAAAGTGTGGACATTAGACACCGACTGATGAAGGAAGCCCATACCACCATCTATTCGATACATCCTGGAAGTACAAAAATGTGTCATGATCTAAAGAAATTATATTGGTGGAGGGGAATGAAAGCAGATATAGCCAAGTTCGTGTCTCAATGCCTAAATTGTCAGAAAGTAAAGGCTGAACGACAAAGACCCGCAGGATCATTGCAGATTACCGGAACCAGTATGGAAATGGGACTGCATCACTATGGACTTCGTCATAGGGCTACCATTGACTCCTCGAGTAGTTGACGCAGTTTGGGTGATTGTGGACCGTCTGACTAAAACAGCTCGTTTTATACCTATACGACCTCAGTTTACACTGGAAAGGTTAGCGAAGCTGTATGTGGATAATATTATTAGGTTACACGGTGTACCAGAAAGCATTGTGTCTGATAGAGATCCACGATTTACTTTCAAGTTTTGGGAGGGATTGCAAAAGGCTATGGGTACAACGCTGAAGTTTAGTACCGCATTCCACCCACGCATGCATGGACGGTCGAGCGTACAATTCAGATTCTAGAAGATATGCTACGAGCATGTGTATTTGATTTCAAAGGATCATGGGATGAAAAGTTACCATTGATCGAGTTCGCGTATAACAACAGCTATCAGGCTACTATACAGATGTCACCTTATGAAGCACTGTTTGGCAGGAAGTGTCGAACTCCTTTATTTTGGAACGAAGTTGGAGAACATAGTATTGTTGGACCGAAATTTGTTGAAGAGACTTGTCGAGTGGTCGACATTATCAAGGAAAGAGTGAGAACGGCTCAGAACCGTCAGAAGCAATATGCAGATACTCGACGCAGAGATCTGGAGTTCGCTGTAGGTGATAAAGTATTTTTGAAGGTATCGCCTATGCGAGGATTGAAAAGGTTCGGACAGAAAGGGAAACTAAGTCCAAGATATGTCGGGCCATATGAAATTCTAGCTAAGCGTGGAAAAGTGGCTTTTCAGTTAGCATTACCACCATCTATGCCAAGTGTGCATGACGTATTTCACATTTCCCTATTGAAGAAGTATGTCAAAGACCCAACGCATGTTTTGACAGTGGATTTGCCAGAATTGACTGATGATTTGACATTCGAAGTAACACCAACAGAAATCACTAGTCGAAAGTTTCAACGTCTATGCAACAGAGATATCTACTATGTTAAGGTCACATGGAAAAGTAGAGACATGGAAGAAGTTACATGGGAAGAAGAGAATGCTATGCGAAAGCAATACCCTTACTTATTTGATTCAGAAAGTACGTACAATTTCGAGGATAAAATTTTTATAAGTTGGGGGGAGTTGTAAGACCTGTGTCAATCTAACCCGGTCTTACCACCTTGAACCAGGTTTACCCGTCATGGTCGAGTCAAATGGACCAAGGGCGTGAAGGAGATCGAGATCCCAGGTATCAAATCGACCCAAAAACACTTAATTTGAAGGGAGGGTCGCATACCCACCTAAGTAGGGTTGGACCTCCCAAAGCAGAAAGTCAGACCCTCAGTTTTGAAGGGAGGGTCGGACAGCTTAGAACCCTAGGGTCGACGGGAGCATCGACCCTTCCATCGACCCTCGGTTACCGTAGGAAATAGAATTAGGAAATTTCCTAATTTTCGATTGGGATTCTTTCCTAATCTCAAAGGGACTTATTTTAGGATGTTCCTACTCTATTTAAAGGACGTCCCTAAGCCACTTTCACTCCTTTCACAGCCCTAATTGAATTGAGAGAAGGAGAAGAGAAGGAAAAGAAGAAGAAGAGAAACAAGGAAGAGAATTAAACCAAAAGAGAAGATTTACAGAGAAAGATTATTCTTCACAGGTATGGATACTAATTCTATGAGTTTCTACTGACCTTAGGTTAGTTATTGTTGAGAGTGTGATCTCGGAGAAACCCAAACCACCAATCTATGGTTAGGTTTTCATGGAAAACCATAGGAGAATGCATGAAAGCTATCTAGGTGGGTTATACATAGTTTCAGACCATGGAATGAATGTAGAATGGAAAGTAGGAGCAAGCCATAGGATCCCAAGCACGAAGAATGGATTAAAAGAGGGAAATTGGACAAAAGTGCACCGAGGGTCGCACCGAGGGTCGCACCGAGGGTCGATGACCATCCGACCCTAGGTGATACTGACCATCGACCCTCAGTGTTCGGGAAGTTCAGAATTAAGGGAGGGTCGCACCCAGGGTCGATCATGACTCCGACCCTACCTCCGACCCTCAGTTAACAGCATGGTTTTTAAATTCAGAATTAATTCTAAATAATTCTATCAACTTTGTTAGGTCTTCTAACAATATAATAACATTGTAAAGGTGATTCTAAAGCTTGGAAAAGTATCTTTTAGCGAGCTAAGGTGAGGAACTAGAACTCCAAACTAATTGGTTAATAACAAACTATTTTCTATTTTCTTGAGTCCTATGCCATGCTTGATTCTATGCGAATATGTTTGTAATGTGCATACAACATGCCATCTAATATTTCTATTACTTGTTCATGCATATTTACTTTATTGTTTATAACATGAGGATGATGATGATGATAGGAATAGGCATGTGCTTGTATGTGTGTGGTTGATGTACTTGATGCGAGCGAGTATCAGGGGAGGTGTGATGAGAACGTCAATAAACGTTAACCTTTGGCGGGTCTCAGCACTTTAGCTCTATCTCTAACTCAAGTCTTGTGCATTGGCATCGTCGTATCGCCATTACTTTAGCAGAACTATTATGTCGTAGGGTATCAGGGGAGGTAGTCTCGGTCCTTGTAGTCTCTGACTCTTCCGGGGGGCCTTAGCTCTATCTCTATGGACATTCTGAGGGATGCTGGGGTGAGGCCTTGGATACACTTTTTGGCATTAGGATTGGTTAGTTGCGAGCCCAGTTTGCAGCCCTCGCTAACAGGGGCTTACGTGTTGGTATGGCAATATATAGCAATAAACGTTAACCTTTGTTATATAATGTTCATGGTTGGGTGCATGTGAGTTGACGATAAACGTGATCTTCGGGTGACATCACACACTTGTCTATAGAGGCGGGGTCAATAAACTCGACCTTTGGCTACCTAAATCTTTCTATTGCATACTACAAACTTTAAACCGGACCAAAGATATAAATTGATTGCATGCATATGTATTGTTGCATTGTTTTGGCTACTCACTGAGCCGTGATGTGTGCTCACCCCTCGACGTCGAATATTTTTAGTTGATGATGCAGGTTATACCGTTGAAGATTATATGAATGCGTCTGCGTACGGGCACGTGGTAGCAATGGAAGCTGGAGCTGAAGTGGATACACACGACTCCTCTTGGGAGTGCAACTCGTGTGTATTTGATTAGATATTTTATAGGTTTTTTTATTTGGATTTATTAAGACATGTATTTGGTATTTAAATATTTATGTCTCAGTTGAAACAGAATAAATTGTTATTTAAATTTTAATAGCACATAGATTCTCAGTTCTTCTTATTATAAGACTTCCGCTATTGTGTATTTACTCTGATTATGATTACAGATGTGTGTAAGTTTAGATAACGCGGGGATAGCCTATTTGAGATCCTGGTTGTACCGTTGATTTATTAGGGGTTCATCAAACCATTCTGGTTAGTCCAAAATTGGGGTGTTACACCTTGCATCATGAGTTCCACCTCAGCAAGAAGAGGTTCCCAGCCTACAAATGAGCCTTGTATTCACAGCCTAGCTTCATACAAGAAGAGGTTTATCAGCCTACAAATGGGTCAAGTCGGGTCCAAGCCCACGAGTACCTTGCATCATGATTCTCACCTCAGCAAGAAGAGGTTCCCAGCCTACAAATGAGCCTTGTATTCACAGCCTAGCTTCATACAAGAAGAACAATCACCAATTTTCCAAGAAGAACAAACCTTCTTGCCAGTTGAACTACGTTCTGGGCTTGATTTCTAGGACATCCTTAGAATATGTAGGGAGTTTAGGACGAATCACCCTATGTGCAGCCCAATAAACAATCTCACTCATATCCCAAAAATGTGATTCTTTTATCTTCAGCCTTCAATTGGTAATAATCTCGGCTAAAGAGGGGCATCTGTAAGCACCCCATTTTTGCCACCCTCTGCATAAGTGAACCAATATGACAGGTTTCCAGTCTTTAATCCAAAGATTTGTGATTCTCTACTGAACCCCACAGCAGGGTCATGGGCTATTATCTACTTGGATGAATAGGTTGTGAAATTATCTTCGAAATGAGACTGGACTCATCAAATTCTGACTTCAAACAAGGAAGATATTGCAGTTTGAAAGTGCAAGGGTATTTACGTAATTATCGTATCATGCATACATTATCATTCAAACTTCAAGACATCATATCTGGGTCATCTAATATCAGAATTAGATAATTCAAAGGCCAATATTTCTTATTTTCAGTCATCTTCAAAGTGGAAATGATAAAATCCCGGGTAGAAGTCATCAGTGGGCCCCATGCAAGCTTTCATGCAAAATTATTGTTAGAACTTCAAAGCTTCATATCTTTTCCGTTCTACGTCAGATTCAAATGATTCCAAGGCCATTATTCTTCATTTATGATGTTCTACAAAGTGAACGTAAAAAATCTCGGGTAGAAGTCTCCAAAGGGTCCCATGCAAAATTACATATGAAAATATGGTTATTTAATCTTCAAAAATTCATATTTTGGTCATCCCATATCCAAATCAGATGATTTCAGTTTCATTATGTTTTATTTTTAGTACTCTACAAAGTGGACGTAAAGAATTTCCAATAGAAGTCTCGGAAGGATCCCATGCAGAATGGTCAGCCAAATTATCAATAATTGGCCTGCTTAAACTTCAAAAATTCATAAGTTGGTCATTTTATTTCCAAATGAGGTGATTCAAGTTTCAATATTCCTCATTTTTAGTATTCTACAAAGTGAACTTAGAAAATTTAGAATACAGACTATCAAAAAATTTCATGTGGAATAGTGGCAGAAATGGACTATGAAATGTCAACTTTGGTCCAAACCAATTAACCTAAACTAGTCCAGTCCTATCAATCTCGACTAGTCTTACTTGACCCAACCCGGATTGGTCCGGACCAATTCATGTCGGCGCGTATGCATGTATTTCTTTTATATATTATTTATATGTTTATATAATGTATAATATATTATAATATATCATATAATATATACATGTCTTATATGCATATTATATTCTATATATTAATATATTAATATATTATATATATTTATATATATATATATATATATATATATATATATATATATATATATATATATATATGTTATATATATAAAAAGCAAGTAGGATCCGAATAATAAAAAGAGGGAGCCGGTGGGATTGGCAAAAGAAGAGGGAGACGAAGGAAAGAAGGGGGCAGATGGCCGAAAAGAATAAAAGAAAAAGAAAAAAAACGAATCTTTCACGTTTCTAGAAAACATGAAAGAGAGAGAGAAGAAGAGTAAGAAAAGGAAAGAAAGAAAAGAAGAGAAGAAATGGAAATAAAGAAAAGAGACGAAAAGGAAAGAAGAAAAGGAAAAAAGAAAGAAAATAGAAGAAAAGGAAAGAAAGAGAATAAGAGAAGAAAAGGAACGAGAGAGAAGAAGTAAAGAAAAGGAAAAAAGAAAGAAAAGAGAAGAAATAGAAAGAAAGAGAAGAAGAGAAGAAAAGGAAAGAGAGAGAAGAAGAGAAGAAAAGGAAAGAAAGAAAAGAGAAGAAAAGGAAAGAAGAAAAGGAAAAAAGAAAGAAAAGAGAAGAAAAGGAAAGAAAGAGAAGAAAAGAAGAAAAGGAAAGAGAGAGAAGAAGAGAAGAAAAGGAAAGAAAGAAAGAAAAGAGAAGAAAAGGAAAGAAAGAAAGAAAAGAGAAGAAAAAAAAAGGAATCTTTCACGTTTTCTAGAAAGAAAACGTGAAAGAGAGAGAGAAGAAGATAAGAAAAGGAAAGAAAGAGAGAGAAGAAAAGAGAAGAAAAGGAAAGAAAGGGAAGAAGAGAAGAAAAGGAAAGAAAGAGAAGAAGAGAAGAAAAGGAAAGAAAGAGAAGAAGAGAAGAAAAAGAAAGAGAGGGAAGAAGAAAAAAAAAGAGAAAAAAAAAGAGAAAAGGAGGGAGAATCCGAGAGAGAGGGGAGAGAAAAAGAAAAAACATTATTAAAAGAGAAAGGAGAAGAAGAATGGGGAGAGGAGAAAGAGAGAGAGAGAAGGCGTTGAGGAGAGGGAGGAGAAAGAGAGAGAGAGGGCGTTGAGGAGAGGAAGGAAAATAAAGAGAGAGGGAGACATAAAAATAATCTCTGGAAAATAGAGAGAGAGAGGAAGCGGGGAAATTCAGAGAGAACGAGAAAAAGGGGAAGAAGAGGATCGATGAAGACGGTTGAAGAAGCAGAAGGAGCGACCAAGGTAAGCCCAGCCCTCCTTCTGCTCTAGTGTTTTTTATGTTTTTTTTTTTTTTTGTTGATTGCGGCAGCATACAATCAAAATCATCGATTTATTAGATCACATTGCCCTCTTCTAACCTACTGCAACTTTTTCATATCCCACCTCATCACCCAGCAAAACCACTCCACCAGTCCATCCGAAAACCACCTACCTATGCATGCTCATGACCTGCCTTCACCATTGTGATCAAACCAATCATGCAATCTTACATACACCTGGCCGAAACCCATTCCCACCTAAATCCTTTCCCCATTATTGATCCAAAGCCTTTGTTTTCTCTAAAAAAAATCTTAATTTATTAACATTGGTCTCAGCCATTGAATGTTAATTTGTTTTGATGTTGTTGAATTTTAAGTGATCAATAAAAATCTAATATTGATTAAATGTACCTTGGATCATGGAATTCAACGAGATTAATTTTGGCTATTTTATATGGAATATAAATGTGGTTGATCCGACCACATGATCTGAATTTTTATGAGATTAATCATGGCCTTTGATATTTAATATGACAAAATTTTAGCCATTGATCAAATGAATGTTATGTGATAAAAATTGAACCTCGATCATGAACCTTAATGGGATTGATCTGATTACGGCTGGGATTTTTAATATGATTGATCCATATGATTGGAATTTTATGAGATTGGTCCAACTATATGATTGGGAATTTTTATGGCATTGATTATGGCTATTGATCTTGGATTTTGTGGTGATAAATTTGATCCTTGGATGATAATTTTATTTTTGATCATATGATGATGAATATGGGCCATTGGTTGATAAGTTTATGTTAATCATGAATGGAATTTTATGGTGATTGATCTGAGAATGTCTGAATTTTATGTGAAAATTGATCCGGATGCTTGGAATTAGTTATGAAATTGATCCAATCACATGGTTAGAATTATTTATGAAATTGATCTCATCGGATGCATGGCATTGTTATGAAATTGGACCAATGATCTTGGAATTATGATATGATAAAAATTGGACCATTGATCTTGAAATTTTAATAAAATAGGATCATTGATCTTGGAGTTTTGATTTGATCCGTTGATCATAGTTTACCTTGATTTGAATAATCTGAATGGTTAGATTATTAATTTGAGTAATCTAAACCGTTGGATTGTCATCAAAAGTGATGTAAATGGATATAAACGGTTAGATTATCATGATAAGTGATCTGGACCGTTAGATTATCTTTGGGAGTGATTGAAATAAATTTGAACAGTTGAACTATCATCAAGAATGATTTAAACCATTAGATTTCCATCATAATGTGTTTTAGAAGAATTTAAGCCATTGGATGGACATCATGAGTAATATGAATGAATCTGGACCATCAAATTTTCTTGATGATTGATTTAAATGAATATGAATGGTTAGATTGTGATTTTGAGAGAATTTAAACCGTTGGATCTTGACCATAAATGATTTAAAAGAATTTGAATCATTGGATTTTAGTCTGATTATGAATATATCTTGATATGAGATCTGAGCCGTTGATTTCGGCTATTTTGATGAAATTTAGGAATTTGTTCTGGATATATTATTGAGGAGATAAAAAGATATCTAACCATTGATCAAGGATTTGATCTTGAGAGATTCACATTAAATCCCAACCATAGATCTAGAGAACCTCATTTGAGACACATTGAGACATAATTTGATTGGAAATAATACATGAGATGCCATTTTATTTGTCTGATATATCTTGATGAATGCTCTCACATGCATGCTGCTATAATGATTCACATGCTTTCTTGCCATACATGATATGATATATGTTGTTTGTTGCCATATTTGAATGATATTTTCTATTTTGGTAATAATTTAATTTATGCAACACCCTAGTCGAACTGTCATATCTGTACACCTAGCAAACATATTAGGCGTGGGGACGTGCATTTAGGCACCCACATTCTTGGGAAGGGCATAATGGAAAGAATAAAAAACCTTAACAAAGAAAGATAATGCTTTACCAAACCTTCCAAAATTAAAATTCAGGATGAAAATGGTAACTCAGGACGATTTCCACCTCTCAGTAAATCCTAAACCTAGAATAGGTTCTCAATCCTAAACCTAGAATAGGTTCTAAACCTAAACCCAAAATAGGGTTATCCAACCCGAACTAGGCGGATTCTGATTCCTAGGGCAAACCCTAGGATACGTAAGCCATTTGGGAGAAACCCAAATTCAGATCCACACCTTAGTCCACTCGGACTATGCATAAATCCACTAGGATATCCACCCATCAGTTCGAACTACGCGGGTTCTGATTCTTAGGGCAAACCGTTGGATACGTAGGCTATTTGGGAGAATCCCAAATTCGGATCCACATATTAGTTCACTTGGACTATCCATAGATCCACTAGGATATTTATCCATATTTTAACCCACATAGGGTTATCCACATTTCAACCCAAATAGGGTTATCCACATTCCAAACCAAAATGGGTTATCCATATTTTGACTCAAATAGGGTTATACTTATATCCACTAGGACTATCTATCAGTCCACATGGACTATCCAGATCCTAACCATAGGATTTCTCAGCCTTTCAAGCATAAACTTCAACTTGAACAATGAACTTAATCAAGCACAAGCATAAATCACAGCCATAAACTTTAATCACACCTAAATGACAATGGTGAACCTGATTTTTGGAATCATTTCATAATACGTAGGCAATCTGATGGATACAGATTCAGTTCAATGATATCAAACCACTTGGTTTGGTTCGGTTTAATTGATAGAGGCTAAAATAGGAAAAGTATAGGAGATCAATTTCGATCGGGCGGTTTGGGTGCCTAACCCTTCCCATAACCGTAACCTAACGCTTACCCAATCTCTAATGGACCAGAAATCTAATCTAAGGGTCATGAGTTAATCGAAGTCTTACCTTAGGGTGAGATTTCACATTTCTAAGGTCCTAGACCTTAATCTAGGTGGCGACTTCCAAGATTTCCATCTTTGTCCTCAAAGGTCTATCTACAGCGGTCTACTCAGATTTACTCTTAGACATTGTTTATTCGATATATGTACTATGATACTACTTGTGGAACTTGTTTTATAAAGCATAACAACCTTACGTATGCTATGATAACATTAGTTGGCATTTGTTTCCTAAAATATGATTCCACTGTAATTACTCTAATTTAATTGTTAATTGTTATGGTTATTGTTCGTGTAGACTGTGGGTTTGTTTGGTAGATCATTTTAGTTGTCAATCGCTGAAAGTAATCGGGTTATACTTGGTCTACCAGGATATCACGTTCGATTCCCAGAATAGACTCTGACAATATTGGTATCAGAGCACAACCACTCCGTCACACCCCGTTCCCAACATAATTGTACTATGGAATGCAATAGGATCTCTCCATCCTTTCAGGGCATAAAAATCCCCTTCTAGGATCATACATCACGACATTCTACCAATCAACCCCAGGCAAAGTAATACCATAGTAAAATTTTACCATCATTACTTAAGAAATTTATCCAAATAAAAAAAGTAAAATTAGCAGAAGTCATAAAAATTAAAACCAATTATTCGAGGCTGACATCTAATAAATTAAGATTAAAGGATCCTAAATTATTCAAGCTAAATTAAAGAACAATAAACATTATCCAATTATCTGGAAAATAATCTAAAATAAATAAAGACATTATTCAAAGTTTATTCTCGAACGTCAACCCAAATAAAATAAATTAAACCTCATCCTAAGAAGGAAAACATGGGCACAGCCTATGCCCATGAACAGCACTACGAAATGCTCAAGGATTACAAATCTCCTCCTCAGGCTCGCTGTCTTCATCCTCCACACTGGATGACCAGCTACCCGAAGCATTTAGCGAAGGACCTGCAAGATCTAAAAATAGTTTGTGCACACCAAGTAAGCTCAACCACCGAACTTAGCAAGAAAGCTAAAAGTGCAACAAGCAAATGCATGCAACTATCTACTAGGATCAGGTATGATAATTGTAATTGCCAGCACAGGAAAACCCATGCATGGAGTCTCCAGGCTGCATGGGTCATCCCCATTAGAATGATACCGCCTCACTCGGCGTACAAAATCATCCCCTAAGTATGGGTCCGTCGTCTTGGTCTGCATGACCGCAACTCATCCCAAGCCCACCACGTGGTACTTGAGGAGGTGATAATCCCACTAGTCGACTAGACCATCCATCTACACTACGTCAGGTATGAGGAGCATCGTAGCTATGTTCATACCATCCTTTATTGAACCCATGCAATTACATAACCCCCTAATGGCTACGGTATAGTTATATGGGTAATTATGTTCAACTAGTCGTGTCCACCTAATTAGTCATATTACTAAACCGCAACTTCCCCAAGGTTCTGACCCGGTCTAGTCCCCACTTAGGACATCGTGACTTAGCTAAGTTACATATGGTTAATGCAAATCAACGCCAATAAGAAGTGGTGTAAGCATCCCATTCCACCCACCTTAGTCCTTACTAACTTAACTAGACATCATGAATCAAACATGGATCAGTCACTTTTGTGGAAAGATAGCGAGTGTCCCATTCCACTCGCCTCCAATCCTTACTGGCACTGCTGATCCTCAACACAAGGATGCATATGCATGATCACACAAAGCAGTATATTGGATGGCATGTTATAACACAAAAGTATGTTATCAATCGCACACCATCACATGGCATAATAAATAAGAAAAACATATGCATCCAAAGGTTTAGTTTCCTTACCGAATGATAGAGAGTAACTACTGTAAATTTCGATCAAGTAGCTTCCTACCAGAGTCCTCGTATCTCTATCAAAATCATAAGCAATATAATTTCATTAATGTATTATCCAATAGTTTATGTTTACAGCATCATCCCCTGAGTATGGGTTCGTCGTCTTGGTCTGCATGACCGCAACTCATCCCAAACCCACCACGTGGTACTTGAGAAGGTGATAATCCCACTAGTCGACTAGACCGTCCATCCACACTACGTCAGGTATGGGGAGCATCATAGCTATGTTCATACCATCCTTTATTGAACCCATGCAATTACATAACCCCCTAATGGCTACGGTATAGTTATATGGGTAATTATGTTCAACTAGTAGTGTCCACCTAATTAGTCATATTACTGGACTGCAATGTCACCTAGCTTCTAACCCTATCCAGTCCCTACTTAAGACATTGTGACTTGGCTAAGTTACATATGGTTAATGCAAATCAATGCCAATAAGAAGTAGTGTAAGCATCCCATTCCATCCACCTTCCTCCTTAAATGACTTAACCAGACATCATGAATCAAACATGGATCAGTCACTTTTGTGGAAAGATAGCGAGTGTCCCATTCTACTCGCATCCAATCCTTACTGGCACTGCCGATCCTAAATGCAATGATGCATATGCATGATTACACAAAGCAGTATATTGGATGGCATGTTATCACACAAAAGTATGTTATCAATCGCACACCATCACATAGCATAATAAATAAGAGAAACATACACGTCCAAAGGTTTAGTTTCCTTACCGAATGATAGAGAGTAACTACTGTAAATTTCAATTAAGTACCTTCCTACCAGAGTCCTCGTATCTCTATCAAAATCATAAGCAATATAATTTCATTAATGTATTATCCAATAGATTATGTTTACTTTTTCTTTAATCTTATTATCTTAGTGCTTACAACATTATTTGCTTAATTAATAATCCATGCCTACCATTATTGCCTGTTTGTCATGTCATAGCATTTAGGGATTCCTTTTAATTCCATTTGTTACTATTCATAGTCTAAGGATAACTTCTAATGCATAATACCATGCTATCCATACAAGGTAGGTGAAGTGTAGGTTAGCACACCATGAGACAGCACACTTATTACTTAGAAATCACCTTCTATTAGCCTTAATACTATGAATGACTTCTTCTAATGAAGTTAGAGGTGTTCTATCACTTCAACAGAGGTCCTAAGGTTGAGTAGGATCCACTGGTCGAGCATGAGAAATGCTACAGCCTAACAGGCATGTGGCTTGACATAGACCGCACCTCACCAGGTGCAAGGCGTGGAGCTGGTACATGGCCGCATGCTTTTGCTTGGCTGTTTGATCATGCCAGCACCTCTGGCGTGTTGCCTAGTCCCTGTAGGTTTGGTTTAAGGTCTCCATTTTTAGAAGTAGTGATTGGTTGGTCGATCCAAGGTGTAAATCAATTCCTACCTCTAAATAACATGAAGTACTAGGGGTTTCTTATCATATAATCATCATTTATGGGTACTAAGCCCTTAATAAATTTAAAATAAATTCTAAGAGGTCACCTGCCAAGTTTGGCCAAAATCCAACGTCGGAATGAAGTGTGGTGGATGGCATCGACAGCACGTCACGATGGCTAAGTCATGCGGCTTGTCCCATAGACCACATGTCTAAATGTGGTCTGATGGTTGCCAACTTCCTACAAGGTGTTTCCCATATTTTCTTGTTTTGAATAAGAAGTTTGGGCTAAAAATTAGATTCCTACATTAAGTTATGGATACCATTTTGATTTGGTAAATAGCCGAGATAGCAAATCTGATCTTAAACTTTAGATCCGACTTATAAACATCCGGATCCCTTCATTGGTCCATGGACCGAGTCTCCCAAGGTCATTCCAAGTTTTTTAATGGTCATCCTAGAGTTTCTGACAGTCCTTGGATCATTTATTTATGCTTCCAACAACTATCTCACCTTATAGTTATGCCATGTAAACTACAGTCCAACATTCAGATCTGTGTAATGGATCATTAAATTCTTCTTTTAATTTAGCTACAGAGATTCCATTACAATGGCACTAACTACAAAATGAGAGACGTCGTCTCTTTAAATCATTAATCTCTCATTACTCGGATGCTTATTAACCAAATCAAATCTTTAAAGTAAAAGGGTACTAACAGAAGGATTTGACTCTGTTTTGAGTTTTCAACAAGCACTCCGATGATCCAGAGGTATGTTTCTTCTCCTCCTTATTTCTTTCCTTCTTTCCCTCCTCTCTACTGGGCGGTTATAAGAAAGAGTTCCCCCATTCTTCTCCTCTTCTTCTTTTTTTCTTTCTCTCCTCTCTTTCTCTCTGCGTTTCTCCCCCAGATTTTACGTCAGAGGTTTCTCTTAGCCTTTGCATTTTTGGCTTGGTAGGTGGATTTGGGAGGAATTAACCCAATCCCATAAACTGTCAGCATCGGAATGGGATGTCCTCTTTACAACTTTGGTAAGTGTGGGAGCCCATAATGGAAAATGAGAGGATTTCCCTCCATTCCTACCTTCGTCAATCCATACGTGATAGGCTTTCCATGCAGGGAGAAGATAGGAATTCAAATCGGTGGGACCCACAGCCATGAGTTACCAACCAGGTTTACTCCTGGAGGTGTTGTAGCATATTGTGAGGCTGATGTATGACCGCACCATCTCTGCCTCACACTGGACCTCCTTTTTGGCTGGTCAGTTTAGGCGCATACATGCTAGGCTCTTGGGGTTCATATAGGCTGGGTCCGAGACTTCTCCTAGCCCTCCTCTTGCGTACTAGTGACATAGAAGGTTCATGATAGAGGTTCTATGTCACATCATGGGTATGTCATCGGCATTGACAATGTTGGTCTGATACATTCGCACGTGGGAAGACCAGACACATGCCCAAAGTAGTCAAACCGTAATGGGGTTTGGGCACAGGTCTTATAACTCCACCCCCCCCAGGCCCTAAAAAAAATTTTGTCCTTAAAATTTAGGCATAATTATGCCCTTCTTTGTTGGGGTAATATTTATACATCATCCACCTTCTTTCCAATTACATCCTTTGACATTGGACTTAGATTCCAAAAGGTACTACGGTTTTGAGTCCTTTGCCCTCTTGGTATACAATGTTTGAAGGTTCCACTGTACGTAATAAATTGGCCTGTGGTTGGGCGATTTATTCTAAAATAGTCGATAGTTTCACCGTATAAGTTAAACCTGCCTTGGTTGGGGTAGTTAAGTTGTCAATACGTAGGGTTTTTTATGTATCTTTTTACATCACTTGTGGAAAGTGACAGTGCTATTGGAATAGATAGTGGCTTAGTTATCTGGTATTATTGTTGTGCATATCCACTACTTCTCAATCTCAAAAACCTTAATACTTCATATTTCATCCTTGCTTAATCACTTTACAACAACGAAAGTTAGTTTATTCAGGGTACCAGCTTCGTTGGTGGGTAATGAAACTTCTTCACACAAATTACCTGGTGACATAAATTTTCCTCCATTCTTCGACCCGCTTAATTATTCTTTGAATTGGTTTTACTCCAAATTTCCTTCACCTTCACCAGTTCAGTTCAAAAGGCATCTTACATTGTCTTCCATGTCGACTTCTTACATCTCCGTGGGTCATATTCATTAATCAACTTCTATCTGAACATGCCAACTTTCTTAAGTCATTGATATCAACTCTTTAAATCATTAATGCCAATTTTCTATAGATTATTAATGTCATTTTTCTTTAACTCTTTAGATCATTAACCTTAGTGCTCATAGGCTTTGGTTCATATTCGTACCAAAATTCTATCTCTTTCGGGTATGAAGAGTAGACTATGGTGTAAGCATTCATCAATATACAGTATGTATACATTTATCATCTCCCATTAAATAACTCATTTCTTGAGACATAATAAGTAATTATCCATTCATAAGATTTAGAAATTGAATTACTTTGATTAAGATCTTTGGTAATCCATTAGAGTAAGAATCTTTATACACAAAATCTCTCTATATCTGTTTCTATACAACAGCTTTGAATCTTAATCAACTCTTACTTACATAGCCAAATATTTCTCATCATTAACTTCATCTCACAAATTGCATTACCAGCTTTTCATCTCTTTATTAGATTAACAACTTCTTATTCTCAGGTACATGGCAGCTCCATGTAATTAATCAAATAGATTATTGATTATGGGCATTAGGTATCTCCTCCATAATAATTTCTTAAGCCATTAATGGATTCTTTTCCCATTATAGGTTCTATCTTGTAGGAAATCTTTTATTATGAGTGCCGATCCTAAGGGTAGGCTGGCTTCGCATTATGTCTCCTTATCTGAGGTGGACTATTAATGCATCCAAAATCTCTTCAAAATTTTCATTCATCATTTAAATGTCTTGTTTTAGGGGTCTAAATGATGAAGTTCCCTATAGACTTGTAATTTATTCCATAACAATTTCTCATCATCAAATAATTTTAGCAACATCCAGTTTGTATTGATAACTTCTGTCAAATCTTACTCAACCTAGTTCTAGCCAATATATTATCCCAGGTTGGTTTTCTAATGGTTATCACCCTTCATGATTTGACTCCAAAGGCCTTGGTCAGGTTTCTTGTAAGACCCGTATCAAACTAACCCGGTCTTACCACCTTGAACCAGGTCCACCCATCATGGATAAGCCAAATGGACCAAGTGCGTGAAGGAGATCACGATCCCAGGTATTAAACTGACCCAAAAACACTTAAATTAAGGGGAGGGTCGCATACCCAGCAAGGGAGGGTCGGACCCCCCCAAGACAGAAGTCAGACCCCCAGTTTTACATGGGGGGTCGGACACTTTAGGAACCAGGGGTCGACGGGATCTCCGACCCCCTATCGACCCCCGGTACTCGGTAAATCTGAAAATTAGGAAAGTTTCCTAATTTCGATGGGATTCCTTCCAAATCTCAATGAGACTTATTTTAGGAGTTTCTACTCTATAAATAGGACGTCCCTAAGCCTCTTTTACTCCTTTTACAACCCTAATTGAATTGAGAGAAAGAGAAGAGAAGGAAGAGAAGAGAAGGAAGAGAAGGAAAGAAGAGAAGAAGGCCAAGGGAGAAGAGTTGCAGAGAAGGAGTATTCTTCTCAGGTATGGATACTAATTCCATGAATTGCTAAAGACCTTAGGATAGATAATGCAGAGAGTATGATCTCGGAGAAACCCAAACCATCAACCTATGGTTAGATTTTCATGGAAAACCATGGGGGAAAATCATGAAAGCCATATAAGTGGTAGAATCATGGTTCTAGACCATAGAACATGTGTAGAATGGATTATAGGAACAAGCCATAGGACCCCAAACACGAAGAATGGATTGAAGGAAGAAAATCGACCAAAACCCACAGAGGGTCGCATGGGGGGTCGATGGCCAATCGACCCTACCAGACCCTGAGCATCGACCCCCAGTGTTCGGGAAGCCCAGAATAAGGGTGGTCGCACCCAGGGTTGATTATTACTCCGACCCTACCTCCGACCCCCAGTTAATAAAATGGTTTTTAAATTCAAAATTATTTCTAATTAAATTCTATCGACTTTGTTAGGTCTTCTAGCAATATAATAACAATATAAAGGTGATCTTAAAGCTTGTAAGAGGATCTATTAGCAAGCGAAGGTGAGGAAACAGAACTCTAAACTAATTGGTTAATAACAAACTATTTTCTCTTTTCCTGAATCTAATGCCATGCTTGATTCTATGCGAATATGTTTGTAATGTGCATACAACATGCCATCTAATATTTTTATTATTTGTTCATGCATATTTACTTTATTGCTTATAACATGATAATGATGATGATGATAGGAATAGGCATGTGAATGTATGTGTGTGGTTGGTGTACTTGATGTGAGCGAGTATCAGGGGGGTGTTATAGGCTGGGCCTCAACACTCTAGCTCTATCTCTAACTCAAGTCTTGTGCATTAGCATCGTCGTATCGCCATTACTTTAGCAGAACTATTACGTCGTAGAGCATCAGGGGAGGTGGTTTCGGTCCTTGTAGTCTCTGACTCTACCAGGGGACTTTAGCTCTATCTCTATGGATGTTCTGAGGGATGCTGGGGTGAGGCCTTGGATACACTTTTTGCCATTAGGATTGGTTAGTTGCGAGCCCAGTTTGCAGCCCTCGCCAGTAGGGGCTTACGTGTTGGTATGGCATTGTACAACAATAAACATTAACCTTTGTTGTACAATGTTCATGAATCGGGTGCTTGTGAGTCGACGATAAACGTTACCTTCGGGCGGCGTCACACAGTTGTGTATAGAGGCGGGGTCAATAAACGTTAACCTTTGACTACCTAAATCTTTCTATTGCATATTGTAAACTTTAAACCAGACCAAAGATATGAATTGACTGCATGCATATGTATTGTTGCATTGTTTTGTTTGCTCACTGAGCCATGATGTGTGCTCACCCCCACGACGTCGAATATTTTTAGTTGATGATGCAGGTACTACCGTCGAAGATTATGTAAATGCTCCAGTGTATGGTCACATGGCGGCGATGGAAGTTGAAGATGAAGTGGATGCACATGACTCCTCTTGCGAGTGCAACTCATGTGTATTCGATTAGATTTCTAGTTTTCTTTATTTGGATTTAATAAAGACATGTATTTGATATTTATTTATGTCTTAGTTGATATAGAATAATTTGCTATTTAAATATTAATATCACTGTAGATTCTCAGTTCATTTTACTATAAGACTTCCGCTATTGTGTATTTACTCTGATTATGAATGTGGATGTATGCGGTTTAGATAAAATGGATTTTGCTTGTCCGAGATCCTGATTGAAACGTTGGTTTGCTAGCGGTTCATCACACCATTCTGAAGTGTGCAGAATTGGGGTGTGACATTTCTAACCATTCAAGTGATTATCAGAAATAGATATACCATGTAGATTCCATCTAAATCGGCCCAATTTGATTTAAAATTTCCCATCTCCAAATTCTCATCAATGGTACGTGGTTTTTAACTAACCATGCATGGTTTCATATCTGCATGCATGTGCAAGACTTGAAATATATGCAAGAGGTAAAAGAAATATCTGTGATCCTATTGGCGATTATATCTATTTCTTTTACTTTCAAAGAGAGAATCCTACTTTCTCATAGCTTCGATTCCTCCTTGCAGGGGTAGTTATTTCAAGAATGGACGTCTCAGTAGCTGAGAGCGCAACAACAACAGACGGTGCTACCTGAATGGGGGCACTTTCTTGGATCACCACCACTGGTACCTGAGCAGGTGCATTAGCCATAGCGTGTGACTCCACTGGGGGGCAGGCGCTGGTGTTGGAGTTATAAGAGGATTTGACCCTCTCTGAAAGGTAGCCAAGAGTTCCTCATTCATACATTGCTGTTAATTCTTGATGTCATGGGCTATGCCCCTCAAGATCTCGATAACATCTATATTCATTGGGGAGCTTGGGATAGGAAGCATCGGGATCGTATGCTACTGAGCTGCTTCAGCTGGGGGTGCAAGCTCAACGCCCCTCTCAATAGTAACCACCTCTGGTGGGGTGACATTTCTGGTAGGTACTCTCTACAGTTGTTGTGTGCCATTTGCTCAAAGAGTTATATTTGGACCTGGAAGAATTTAAACCATTAGTCGCGTCACGAATAGGAATGTTTCTATAAGATCATCATGCAACAATGAATTAATAGGGGCATTATAGATGTACAAATAATAAACATTGAAACGGAGCGACAATAGTAAAAGAGGGGACACACAACTACACAATACGTGCAGTGGTGGTCAGCTTTAGCAGTGTCCAACTGCACGTCAACGTCCTCAAGTTTAATAGAGGTGTGACATGTTTTTCTCATTTTCATTCATTTTGGTCTGGTATGCGATTGGAGAAGCACACACCCTCATCATATCATCTCTTTCTTAAAGTTGTTTGGTGATCCAAAGCTTGTATCTCCTCTTTTATCATCCTAACACATCATCAAGGTAACTTTCCATATCAATTTCTCATTTTTCTGCCCTAGACGATTTCTAGTTTCAATTCTTGGTGTAATATTCTTTAAAATGGTTCGAAACGATGGGGTTTTGTCTTGAAATCATGTTAAGGAGTGATTCTCATGCTCACCCTCCTGTTTAACTTCACTTTATTTACTTAATTTGGTTATCAAGGCAAGGATTTCATTTTTATCATTATTTTTTCAAAATTATATTAAAGTAATTGATGATCATTCTCAATTAACGGTATAACCATTGTATTGCTTCCTGATCTTGAGAAGATACATTCTTAATGAGTACTTTAGGTTAAATCTTAAATTCCATCCTTATTACGTTAATGCCTAGACCTAAGAGGTACCCTATCATCAGACCACACTAGGTTAGCAAAGGAATAAACTAATACTACGATAAAATTCTAATCTTGAAGACCATTAATTGACTCATCTGGAAGAGGTCGGATGATAACCCTAGATGATGGACCATAAGAGTCGGCGTAGTGACTTTCCAATCCTAGAAAGGTCTCGGTAAGCTGTCAGACATTGTAGGGATCGTTGATACTATATCTGTAAGACCCATGTCAATCTAACCCGGTCTTACCACCTTGAACCAGGTTTACCTATCATGGTTGAGTCAAATGGACCAAGGGCGTGAAGGAGATCAAGATCCCAGGTATCAAATCGACCCAAAAACACTTAATTTGAAGGGAGGGTCGCATACCCAACTAAGCAGGGTCAGACCCCCCAAGAACAGAAAGTCAGACCCTCAAGTTTGAAGGGAGGGTCGGACATCTTGAATCCTAGGGTCGACGGGATCATCGACCCTCCCATCGACCCTCAGTTTCTGCCGAAACTGAAATTAGGAAATTTCCTAATTTTCGAGTGGGATTCTTTCCTAATCTCAAAGGGACTTATTTTAGGATGTTCCTACTCTATTTAAAAGACGTCCCTAAGCCTCTTTCACTCCTTTCACAACCCTAATTGAATTGAGAGAAAGAGAACAGAAGGAAAAGAGGAAGAAGAGAAAGAGAAGAGAATTTAGCCAAAAGAGAAGAGTTGCAGAGAAGGAGTATTCTTCTCAGGTATGGATACTAATTTCTTGAGTTTCTACAGACCTTAGGTTAGATATTGATGAGAGTGTGATCTCGGAGAAACCCAAACCATCAAACCATGGTTAGGTTTTCATGGAAACCATAGAAGAAAGTATGAAAACTAATTTAGATGGATTATACATGGTTTCAAACCATGGAATGAATGTAGAATGGAATGTAGGAGCAAGCCATAGGATTCCAAACACGAAGAATGGACTAAAAGAGGGAATTGGACCAAAGTACACCGAGGGTCACACCGAGGGTCGATGACCATCCGACCCTAGGTGATCCTGACCATCGACCCTCAGTGTTCGGGAAGTTCAGAGGTTGGGGAGGGTCGCTCCCAGGGTCGATCAGGACTCCGACCATACCTCTGACCCTCAGTTGACAGAATGGTTTTTAAATTCAGAATTAATTCTAATTAAATTTTATCGACTTTGTTAGGTCTTCTAGCAATATAATAACATTATAAAGGTGATTCTAAAGCTTGGAAAAGTATCTATTAGCAAGCTAAGGTGAGGAAACAGAACTCCAAACTAATTGGTTAATAACAAACTGTTTTCTCTTTTCTTGAGTCCAATGCCATGTTTGATTTTATGCGAATATGTTTGTAATGTGCATACAACATGTCATCCAATATTTCTATTATTGTTCATGCATATTTACTTTCTTATTTATAACATGATGATGATGATGATGATGATAGGAATAGGCATGTGATTATATGTGTGTGGTTGGTGTACTTGATGTGAGCGAGTATCAGGGGAGGTGTGATGAGAACGTCAATAAACGTTAACCTTTGGCGGGTCTCAGCACTTTAGCTCTATCTCTAACTCAAGTCTTGTGCATTAGCATCGTTGTATCGCCATTACTTTAGCAGAACTATTATGTCGTAGAGTATCAGGGGAGGTGGTCTCGGTCCTTATAGTTTCTGACTCTACCGGGGGGCCTTAGCTCTATCTCTATGGACATTCTGAGGGATGCTGGGGTGAGGCCTTGGATACACTGTTTGGCATTAAGATTGGTTAGTTGCGAGCCCAGTTTGCAAGCCCTCGCTAATAGGGGCTTACGTGTTGGTATGGTATTATATAGCAATAAACGTTAACCTTTGTTGAATAATGTCATGATTAGGGTGGATGGGGATGACGATAAACGTTAACCTTTGGGCGAACTTCCACACCCTGTGTATAGAGGCGGGGTCAATAAACGTTAACCGTTGACCACCCAACCTTTCTATTGCGCATTGCAAACTATAAACCAGACCAAAGATATGAATTGAGTGCATGCATATGTAGTGTTGCATTGTTTTGTCTACTCACTAAGCCGTGATGTGTGCTCACCCCCTCGACATCGAATATTTTTAGTTGATGATGCAGGTTATACAATTGAAGAATACATGAATGCTCCACCGTACGAGAATGTGGCGGCGATGGAAGCTGAAGCTAAAGTAGATACACATGACTCCTCTTACGAGTGCAACTCATGTGTATTCGATTAAATTTTTCTTAGTTTTCTTTATTTAATTTTAATAAAGACATGTATTTGATAATTATTTATGTCTCAGTTGATACAGAATAATTTACTATTTAATATTTATATCACATTAGATTCTCAGTTCATTTTATTATAAGATTTCCGCTATTGTGTATTTACTCTGATTATGATTACGGATGTGTGGGAGTTTAGATAACGCAAGGATAGCCTACTTGAGATCCTGGCTGAACCGTTGGTTTGCTAGAGGTTCATCACACCATTCTGAACACTGCGTAATTGGGGTGTGACAACTTGGTATCAGAGCATCTCAGGCCTTGTCCGCTAAACTAACATACATTCAAGACAATTGTGAACTGAGATAGGATAAAAATAAAAACAGTAATATTAACACATTGTAAGCACCTGTGTTGGTTGAGACAGAACTTAAATAAGACAATAATGTATATATAAAAGGTGGAACTATATATATACACTCAAATAGAAAGAGAAGGCCAAAATGTATCCTGATAAACCAATAACATAGGGTATTATCTATAAGTTGGGTAATTATCTAAGTATAAAAGTGATATTGTACATTAGCAAGAAGGAAGCATCTGTACAGCAGAAAATTGGAATACTGAGTTGGTACTCACAAGATGTGAAACTCGATGTAGGACAAAAGAAGAAGAAAAATGGCTACTAATGCCAAAACCCCTGTAGAGATAAAGAAAAAGATCTCGGGCTAAATCCAAAGGACTTGACCAAGTACAGTACCAATTGGTAGCATCACTGTACCCCAACACCTGTTAGGTATAACACAGTGCCTACCACACAGCAAGTCCCAGTAAAGCACACCCCAGTGCAGAAGTTTGGTGCACAACAAGCAGTGTATCAAGGTGGTTACCCTTATCAGCCATCGATGTATGGGATAGCTACATCATGACACAATGATCCGACCAAGGATTGAGGAATATTTTTTGAAGATGAAGCCTAAAACGTTTTCAGCAAAGGATCAAATCTATTGTGGCCATGTAACCAGATATGTTTATATAGGATGCGGTGCATTATTGATTTACTCTTATGATTATAGAGGATGCACATACTAGATTTTAATTTCTCGTACATTGACAGGATACCTTCTTGATTTAACCTGTCAATTGGAGTTATAGATATTGTTTCTTTAGTATTAGTCCTGATTATACCAATCTGAGCCACTCTCATGATCGACAACATGAACAATGATATGAACTGAATGAACAGTTAAATGTTTAATCATGTTGAGTGTACCTCTTCTGATTTATACCTGATTTACTGATGTATGAAAGCTTCTCTAAATTTACTCTTGTAGTGCCTTGACTAATGGCATTATATACTCGATAGAACCTGTAACCATGAGGTTAAGGACTGTAAAACCTCTATTTTTATGTATGTGGACCACTGTGCGACCTAAGGACCTTTGGATGCCGGTTGGATTTCCATAGATTTACACCTGATTCTTTAAACCTAGGTTCACTAGATAAAGCTAGTGTTTTTGTTATGCTAACGTAACAGAAGGAAGTAAATCACTGTTGGATGAACATTTTGATTCATAGACTCCCTGACCTTTGTTGATAAAGATGATTAGTGATAATGGAATTATTGGAAGAAATATGATTGGATTCAGATTAAATGCTATAGCTAATGAACCTTAGATGAAGTAATGGAGAATCTATTTTGAGATTGCTAAATGGATGGAATTTGGACGCAACCTAATTATACTTGAGATGGCAGACTTTGACGTCATCTTGGCGATAGACTGGTTATCTCAACACTCTACAAGTTGTTATGTGCATAGAAGAGATTATCATTCAAGAATAAAGACGAAATATAATTTAGTATTATTGGAAGTATGTTGCCTAAGAAAAGAAAGCTGATCCTCTCTATGCTAAAAGCGAAGAGATGCTTTGAAGAGTAATGAGTTGGATATATGGTATCTGTGGTACACGTTTCCAAAGAAGCACCACAGATGAAAGATATTGATGTGATGCATAAATTTCAGGTGTGTTTCTAGGAGACTCACCTGGGTTACCATCTGATCATGCGACGAGTTCGTCATCGACTTGTTACCCAAGGAAGATACTTGTGTCAAAGGCACCTATGAATAGCTCTTATAGAATTACAGGAACTGAGACTCAACTACAAGAGTTATTAGACTAAGGTACTAATAGGCTAAGTATTGCATCACGGGGAGTGCCAATCCAATTCGTGCTGTCTGCGTATAGACTACCGAGAATCGAACAAGCTCATGATCAAGAATCGATATCTATCACCTCGGATCGATGACTTGTTTAAACAGTTGCAAAGAGCAAAGGTAATTTCTAAGATTGATCTTCGATCAAGATATCATCAACTGAAGAATTTGGACAGCGATATCTCGAAGATAGCTTTTAGAATCGAGATTGGCCAATTATGAGATCTCGATTATGTCTTTTGGATTAACGAACGCACCAGCAACTTTCATGGAACTTATGAATCGGGTTTTCCATGATATGTTGGATACGTCGGTGATAGTATTTATTGATGATATATTGGTATACTCCAAGGACGAAGAAACTCATATCAAGAACCTAAATGCTGCCCTACAACGTTTAAGGAAAGAGAAGCTATATGCCAAATTTTCAAAGTGTGAGTTTTAGCTAAGTGAAGTCACCTTCTTAGGCCATGTAGTATCCGCGGAAGGAATCAAAGTGGACCCCAGCAAGATCGAGGCTATTGTAAAGTGGGAAGCACCAAAGAGCGTTTCAGAAATTAGAAGTTTTCTAGGTCTCGCTGGTTATTATCGGAGATTCGTGGAAGACTATTCCCGGATTGCCATACCTCTCACCAATTTGACTAAGAAAGGTGAAAAGTTCGTGTGAACCGATAAATGTGAGAAGCGTTTCCAAACGCTGAAGATCAGATTGATATCCACTCCGATTTTGACTATTCCCGTTCCAGGACAGACATTTAATGTATACACTGATGCGTCGGGACTGGGATTGGGATGCGTACTTATGCAAGGAGAGCAAGTGATTGCTTATGCTTCAAGACATTTAAAGGTACATGAGAAAAATTATCCCACTCATGATCTGGAGCTAGCGGCAGTAGTGCATCCTGTCAAGATAAGGAGACATTACCTATACGGGGAGAAATTCTAGATTAAGTCAGACCATAAAAGTCTTACTTATCTATTTAATCAGAAGGAAATATGAGACAAAGAAGATGGCTAGAACTATTGAAAGACTATGATTGTGATATCCAGTATCATCCGGGAAAAGCGAACGTAGTAACGGATGCGTTAAGCCGAAAAGCAATGATAAAATCGCAAGGAGAGGTTAGCACAACTGCAACAATGTGTACGACCAGAATGCTATTCAATCACGGCAATGAGCAATATGTGATAGACGCAACGGATGAGTCAGCCAACCAAGGGTTCATTCATCGGTTTTCAAATATGTTCGCTGCATTGAAGATTATACCGGACATAATGGATGAAGTGAAGACAGTTATCAAATCAGATTCTTATTTGAGAACAGTACAAGAAGATATCGAGAAAGGTAGGACTAACCCTGAGTTCACCTTGGACGAAGAGAAAGTACTGAAATACAAAGGAAGAGTATGTGTACCAGAAATAGAAAGTATGGACATTAGACACCGATTGATGAAAGAAGCCCATACCACCATCTATTCGATACATCCTGGAAGTATAAAAATGTATCATGATCTGAAGAAACTATATTGGTGGAGGGGAATGAAAGCAGATGTAGCCAAGTTCGTGTCTCAATGCCTCAATTGTCAAAAAGTAAAGGCTGAACGACAAAGACCTGCAGGACTATTACAGCCATTACCGGAACCAGCATGGAAATGAGACAGCATCACTATGGACTTCATCACGGGACTACCACTGACTCCTCGAGTAGTTGACGCAGTTTGAGTGATTGTGGACCGTCGGACTAAAACAGCTCGCTTCATACCGATACGACCTCAGTATACACTGGAGAGGTTAGCAAAGCTGTATGTGGATAATATTGTTCGATTACATGGTGTTCTAGAAAGCATTGTGTCTGATAGAGATCCACGATTTACTTCCAAGTTTTGGGAGGGATTGCAAAAGGCTATGGGTACAACGTTGAAGTTCAGTACTGCATTCCACCCACAGACAGACGGACAGTCAGAGCGTACAATCCAGATTCTAGAAGATATGCTACAAGCATGTGTAATTGATTTTAAAGGATCATGGGATGAAAAGTTACCATTGATCGAGTTCGCTTATAACAATAGCTATCAGGCTACTATACAGATATCACCTTATGAAGCACTGTATGGCAGGAAGTGTCGAACTCCTTTGTTTTGGAATGAAGTTGGAGAACGTAGTATTGTTGGGCTGGAATTTGTTGAAGAGACTTGCCGAGTGGTCGACATTATCAAGGAAAGAGTAAGAACAGCTCAGAATCGTCAGAAGCAATATGCAGAAACTCGACACAGAGATCTGGAGTTCGCCGTAGGTGATAAAGTATTTTTGAAGGTATCGCCTATGCGAGGATTGAAAAGGTTTGGACAGAAAGGGAAACTAAGTCCAAGATATGTCGGGCCATATGAGATTCTAGCTAAGCATGGTAAAGTGGCTTATCAGTTGGCACTACCACCATCTATGTCGAGTGTGCATGATGTATTTCACATTTCCCTATTGAAGAAGTATGTCAAGGATCCAACGCACGTGTTGACAGTAGATTTACCGGATTTGACTGATGATTTGACATTTGAAGTAACACCAACTGAAATCACCAGCCGAAAGATTCAACGACTATGCAACCGAGATATCTATTATGTTAAGGTCACTTGGAAAAGTAGAGACATGAAAGAAATTATATGGGAAGAAGAAAATGCTATGCGAAAGCAATACCCTCACTTATTTAATTCAGAAGGTACGTACAATTTTGAGGACGAAATTTTTATAAGTAGGGGGGAGTTGTAAGACCCGTGTTAATCTAACCCGATCTTACCACCTTGAACCAGGTTTACCTATCATGGTCGAGTCAAATAGACCAAGGGCGTGAAGGAGATCGAGATCCCAGGTATCAAATCGACCCAAAAACACTTAATTTGAAGGGAGGGTCGCATACCCAGCTAAGCAGGGTCGGACCCCCCAAGAACAGAAAGTTAGACCCTCAAATTTCCTAATTTTCGAGTGGGATTCTCTCCTAATCTCCAAGGGACTTATTTTAGGATGTTCCTACTCTATTTAAAGGATGTCCCTAAGCCTCTTTCACTCCTTTCACAACCCTAATTGAATTGAGAGAAAGAGAAGAGAAGGAAAAGAGGAAGAAGAAAAAGAGAAGAGAATTTAGCCAAAAGAGAAGAGTTGCAGAGAAGGAGTATTCTTCTCAGGTATGGATACTAATTTCATGAGTTTCTACAGACCTTAGGTTAGATATTGATGAGAGTGTGATCTCAGAGAAACCCAAACCATCAAACCATGATTAGGTTTTCATGGAAACCATAGAAGAAAGTATGAAAACTATTTTAGATGGATTATACATGGTTTCAGACCATGGAATGAATGTAGAATGGAATGTAGGAGCAAGCCATAGGATTCCAAGCACGAAGAATGGACTAAAAGAGGGAATTGGACCAAAGTGCACTGAGGGTCGCACCGAGGGTCGATGACCATCCGACCCTAGGTGATCGACCATCCGACCCTAGTGATCCTGACCATCGACCCTCAGTGTTCTGGAAGTTCAGAGTTTGGGGAGGGTCGCACCCAGGGTCGATCAGGACTTCGACCCTACCTCCGACCCTCAGTTGACAGAATGGTTTTTAAATTCAGAATTAATTCTAATTAAATTCTATCGACTTTGTTAGGTCTTCTAGCAATATAATAACATTATAAAGGTGATTCTAAAGCTTGGAAAAGTATATATTAGCAAGCTAAGGTGAGGAAACAGAACTCTAAACTAATTGGTTAATAACAAACTATTTTCTCTTTTCTTGAGTCCAATGCCATGTTTGATTCTATGCGAATATGTTTGTAATGTGCATACAACATGTCATCCAATATTTCTATTATTGTTCATGCATATTTACTTTCTTGTTTATGACATGATGATGATAATGATGATGATAGGAATAGGCATGTGATTGTATGTGTGTGGTTGGTGTACTTGATGCGAGCGAGTATCAGGGGAGGTGTGATGAGAACGTCAATAAACGTTAACCCTTGGCGGGTCTCAGCACTTTAGCTCTATCTCTAACTCAAGTCTTGTGCATTAGCATCATCGTATCACCATTACTTTAGCAGAAATATTATGTCGTAGAGTATCAGGGGAGGTGGTCTCGGTCCTTGTAGTCTCTGACTCTACCGGGGGGCCTTAGCTCTATCTCTATGGACATTCTGAGGGATGCTGGGGTGAGGCCTTGGATACACTGTTTGGCATTAGGATTGGTTAGTTGCGTGCCCAGTTTGCAAGCCCTCGCTAACAAGGGCTTACGTGTTGGTATGGTATTATATAGCAATAAACGTTAACCTTTGTTGTATAATGTCATGATTAGGGTGGATGGGGACGACGATAAACGTTAACCTTCGGGCAGACTTCCACACCCTGTGTATAGAGGCAGGGTCAATAAATGTTAACCTTTGACCACCCAACCTTTCTATTGCGTATTGCAAACTATAAACCAGACCAAAGATATGAATTGAGTGCATGCATATGTATTGTTGCATTGTTTTGTCTACTCATTGAGCCGTGATGTGTGCTCACCCCCTCGACGTTGAATATTTTTAGTTGATAATGCAGGTTATACAGTTGAAGAATACATGAATGCTCCAGCGTACGGAAACGTGGCGGTGATGGAAGCTGAAGCTGAAGTAGATACACATGACTCCTCTTGCGAGTGCAACTCATGTGTATTCGATTAGATTTTTCTTAGTTTTCTTTATTTGAATTTAATAAAGACATGTATTTGATAATTATTTATGTCTCAGGTGATACAGAATAATTTACTATTTAATATTTATATCACATTAGATTCTCAGTTCATTTTATTATAAGATTTCTGCTATTTTGTATTTACTCTGATTATGATTACGGATGTGTGGGAGTTTAGATAACGCGGGGATAGCCTACTTGAGATCCTGGCTGAACCATTGGTTTGCTAGCGGTTCATCACACCATTCTGAACAGTACGGAATTGGGGTGTGACAATATCGAATAACTCCGCGATCGACCCTTGGCAGAAGGTTTTGACCTCTATTAGATGTTATGATATCACAATAAGTACGATCGAGGTGCCAACTAGCAAACCCCAGACTTCTATAAATTAATAATGAATAATGTAGAAATGACAATCAATAATTCCACACTCTATATAGGTGTAGAGAACATCAGGAACATTGGATATTCGAGCGTGGGAAACCATAATTACGTAATTGCAGATGAAGAATAGAACCCCTGATTAATTTTGGAGTGTTTAAGATATATGATTATTGTGCCATATGCTTGTTATGATAACATGTCTGTAAGGAAAAATGTGGATCTTCTACCTATCTCCGATGGATGGTAAAAAAATGATTTAGAGTCGCCACCTAGATTAAGGTCTAGGACCTATAAAAATATAGTCTCATTGTAAGAAAAGACTTCTATTGACTCATTGGACCGAATATATTGACTTTTGTCTATCAAAGAATAGGTAAGCGTTCAAGGTATAGTTTGGGAAGGTATTAGGCATCCAAAGCTGTCTGATCCAAAAATTGACCTCCTATGTGATTCTAATTTCCTTAGACTCTATAGTTTTGACTGTTCATGGTCAATGGATGATAACTAGGACTCATGGGGGATCTTATGCCAAGTTTCTAAGTTCTTCTAACCTAGGTTCAGCAAACATGTTATAAAAAATAAATAAACAAGTAAAATAATATACAATGAACCGAACCGAAGATGGTTCGATGATGGACTGAATCTGAGAAGTCCAAGACATCTCAAATTGCCTACGTATTCAATCCTGGAAATCAAGTCCATGACGTAGTTCAAACGGAATGTGATTAAGGTTTATGGATGTGATTTATGATTAAGCTTTCTTAGATTCAATTGTTCAAGTTAAAGTTTATGCATGATGATGATTGAGATTGAATATAAAGATAGCCTAATGTAGATTGAAGTAAATATGGATAAGGATATAGATACGGATATGGATGACCTAAGGATTCTAAGATTTGGTACCATACTTGGAGAGGTCGTTAAAGTTGCTTACATATTTTAGAGGTCCCAAAAATCCGGTACAACGTAGTTCGTTATGATGGGTTGTGGATATGGATTTCTTAAAACCACTCAGATATACTCTACCTTGGTTTAGGAAGGCTAAAATGGATAGTATTCTAAGACCACTCAGGTGTACTCTACCTTGATCTAAGAAGGCTAAAATGGATAGTATTCTAAGATCACTCAGGTGTACTCTACGTTGATCTAAGAAGGCTAAAATGGATAGTATTCTAAGATCACTCAGGTGTACTCTACATTGATCTAAGAAGACTAAAGTGTAAGACCCGCACTCCAGTAACTTGGTCTAACCATGTCGTGCTAGGTCTTCCCATCATTCCTGGACCAAGTAAACCAAGCATGTGAAGATAGATTACAAACCAGGTATGAGAATCGAGTTAAAAACACTAAAAACATACCTAAGGTCGCATGCCTGGGTAGGTATGGTCGACCATAAGGAAGGGAACCAAAAATCTCAAATCTAGAACCCTACGGTCAATGATTTTGACCCTACGGTCGATGGTTTATGCGACCGTATGATCAACCGTGAGAACCCAGATCAGACTCCGAGTTTTGGAAACTTTCCTAAACTAAGGGATTGCTTTCCTAATTGAAAGAGGACTTTATATGGAAAATTTTTCTCTATATAAAGGACGTCCCTCAGTCCTTTTTCACTCTTTTAGAACATTAGTAAACCCTAGAGAAAGAAGAAAGAGAAGGAAGAGAATGAGAAGAAGAAAAAGCTAAGGAGAAGAATTTGCTGAGAAGAGATTGGCTCTCTATCACAGGCAAAGGTATCAAACAAATCTCTAGAGATGTAAACTCTAAGGAATAAGACTTCTATGAAAGATAGGCAATATCAACCTATTATGATCTATGTGATTCCTTGAGAAAATACCAAGGAGAACCATGAAGAGTGAATTTGATGATTAGGGTTGATAAGAAATTACTAATGATGGCCATAGGATGACCTTAGAATAAACTCCACTGAAGAACAGAAGAATTGACCCAGGAAGAACTCGAATTTCATGTAGACTGTGACCAGAAATCTCAAGGTCACAGCTACGGTCGACCATAGCATGACCACTATGACCAGAGGATCGACCATAGGCATTTGGGAAGATTTCAGAAATCATATGGTCGTAGCCATGGTCGCACCATATGCAACCGTAGGGTATCTACCGTAGACAGAAAGATCGATACAACATGAGACCATATGACTAATCAGACACCTATCAGTGCTCTGTTTTGATTTTCGACTACTATAACATGTCACATATGAACCCTAACTTAAATTCATATAACTTTTAGGTTATTAAATCAATTCAAAGAAAATTTCCTGGCTTGGAAGGACATCGAGTATTGCTAACAGGTGAGGGAACAAGACCTAAACTAAATGGATAATAACAAACTATTTATTTTTATTGAGTCCAATGCCATGATTGATTCTATGCTTGTATGCTTGTAATGTGCATCTCACAAGTCATACAATATTCTTGCTATTATCGTTCATGCATATTTAATTTTATTTATTTATAACATGATGATGATGATGATGCTAGGAATAGGCATGTAAATGTATGTGTGTGGTTGGTGTGTTGGATGCGAGTGGAGCATCAGGGGGAGGACGTGGCATGGTGGTATTTGACCTCATCACCAGACTTTAGCTCTATCTCTACTCAAGTCTTGCCCACTAACATCATCGTATCGCCATTACCTTAGCATAACTATTATGCCGTAGGGCATCAGGGGAGGTGGTCTCAGACCGTATGGTCTCTGACTCTGCTAGGGGCCTTAGCTCTAGCTCTATGGACGTATTGAGGGTTACTGGAGTGAGGTCTTGGATACACTATTTGGCATTAGAATTGGTTAGTTGCGAGCCTAGTTTGCAAGCCCTCGTCAATAAGGGCCTACGTATTGGTATGAGTAGGGCATCAGGGGAAGTGTTAGCGGTGTTTGATCCAGTAACTTTAGCTCTATCTCTATTCCATGGTGGGTGCATGTAGGACAGCAATGGTGTTTGATCCATTAGGCAGATTCACACACTAGTGTATAGAGGTGCGGGGGCCACCAAACCATTCTATAGCATATTGCAAACTTATAAACCAAACCAAATATATGAATTGAATGCATACATATGTTTGTTGAATTATTTTGTTTGCTCACTGAGCCATGATGTGTGCTCACCCTTTCGATGTCGAATATTTTTAGTTGATGATGCAGTTCCTACTGTTGAAGAATATATGAATGCACCGACATATGGACACGTTGCTGCGATGGACGTAGAAGCTGAAGAAGATGCGCATGATTTATCATGCGAGTGCAACCAATGTGTTTTTACTTAAGTTTAGTTATAATTTGAACATCAGATATGTAATTGATTCTTTATTTTTATGTCTTATGGTTTGGAGATAATTGGATTAAATACTTATTTATCACTGTTAGACTCTCAGTTCATTGTCTATAAGAGTTTCGCTTATTTGTTTATTACCTCTGATTATGAATGTAGAATGTGTGTTTGGTTTGATATGGTGGGTAAGACCTATATGAGATCCTGGATGAACCATTGGTTTATTGGCGGTTCATCACACCATTCTGGTTAGACCAAAATTAGGGTGTGATAACTTGGTATCAGAGCATCTCAGGTTCTACCCATTAACCTAACTACTTCTACATGAGTCATGAACTGAGTTAGGATAAAATTTAAAAGCTATAATAACAACACACCATAAGCACCTGTGTTGTATGAGACATAAACTAAGAAAGAGAATAAAACACATATGTAAAGGGGAAACCAATTTTATATATATATATGCCAAATAAAAACAATAAATGTACATCAAATTCAGAGTACAGTCCACAATCCGGACAGTTACTCTGTAGTATAAAATGAAAAAAGATATAAATGACAATCATGGAGCTGGAGGTGCTAGAGGAAGAGGTGCCTCACGATCTCTATCGTAGTCCTCAGCATATACTCTCACGAGCCAGGCCATCTGAGTCTGAGTCGCTCAGAGACTAGCCGTTAGATCCGCTACCCGCTGGTCTGTAGAGCACTGGGCATCTAGATGCTCTCCTAATCTACAATTAATCACATGCTGAGCCTCTCTAATCTCACATAACAGCCTCATCATGTCATCTGGTGGTGGGCATGAAGGGCCAGCTGAATGAGAAGCCCTAGAAGGGCCAGCTCTAGTAGAATGATGTGGCAATGGAGGAGGGATGGCATCCAAATCCATGTACATCTGATCATCATCACCCTCATGTGCCTCTGCTACTACCTCTGCTGCTACTGCTGCTGCCTCTGCATCTGTTGCCGCTACCCGAGTGAGAGGACGTCTCATGGCATTCCTCTCATCATCACTAACCTGTATCTCTCTCATGCCCATCTTGCTGATGGCCTCCCAATCAAGGTCAGCTGAGAAGGTGTCCTCATGGATCCTCTCATCCACTAGGTCCACCTATTAACGAGTGAGCAAGGTGGAGATCAGTCACCCATAGGGCAAGTTACCTCTCGAGTCAGGCAATGTAGCTCTGTGCATAGTCCGCAGAATAATATATGGGAGGCAGACAGGCTGCCTAGTACAGATACAGTACAACAGGTATTGAGTCAGCTATGAGATCATCTCGTAGTGTCCTCCTTGGGGAATAAGAATAAGCTGGATAATCATACAGTAGACCCGTGGCTCTGGATGCAGGTTGACTGCTTTCATCTCCCAACAGTCATCCCGAAGAATCTGATTATCTATTTCTGCACGCACCTGTGTAGATAGAAACTGTGGCTCCCTGGGTGCACAGTAAACCAACTGACCATCGTTGGAAATGCCAAAGAGATCAGTCAACTCTTGACAGTTGAAAAAGATCGGAACCCCTTTCACCCAGCTGGTGATCCGAAGCTCTTTACCCCTGTCAACATCTTCTAAGTCACACTCTACCTGTAGGTGACAGTAGAACTGTTTGACCAAGTCCGGGTGAGTGCAAGCCTCGTACAAGATCACTAGAAGCCAACCCATTGTCACCAAACACCCTTTCCACATCAAACAGGGCTAAATGGGTTAGGTTCACACACCGACCCCCTTCAACTTTCTTTCGGTCAAACCAAGGATATCGCACCTCTGCTTCAACGGACCTAAAGCATCGTGGGTCATGAACTTGAGGAACCTCAATGCGAACCATGATAACTGCAAGAGAAGAAAATAAGAAAATAAGTCAGATAGATTTGAAAATTTTGATAGCATAACGACGTAAAATGGAAAAAGCCTCACTTTTTACCCAAATATTTGGGCAGGAGGACTTACATAGGTCCTAAACCATCCTGCAAGGCTCATACAATCAGAAATTTAAATTAGGTAGGTCAAATTTGAAGAAATTTTGATAATTGGGAAAAACCCCAAAATTTAGGTCAAAAATGGAAATTTTCAAGTTTCTACTAAACTAACCGATGAAACTCAAATTTTCTTGAGGGCTTTCATCCATTGGGTGGCCAATAGAAAAAGCCCTCAATAAAAATTAAATTTTTACGATCAGAAAAATATTAATTAGAAGAAAACCCTATAAATAGCAAAAACCCTAGGTATGAAAGCTTAAAAGTGGAGAAAAGTAAAGAACATACCTCAAGGAATGGATTTATGGTTGTTGATCGACGGAAAAATCACCAAGTTTGTATGGTCGACACTGTAGAAACTCACTGGTGGCGAGTTGAGTAGAGACTGTAGGAGGAAGAAGGAGAATGAGTGGGAAAATTTTTGAAAAACAGGTTTAAAAACCTGATTTTGAATCATATGGTCCCACAATTCGACCAAAACCATCGACCGTATGATCAACCGTATGATCGACCATAGGGTCTCGGTAAGTTGCCAGGATTTTGAAGGTCGCACCTATGATCACACAACATGCGACCGTAGGCCATCGACCGTATGAATGACTGTTGTCTGCATTTTGATTCTGCTTGAACTTTTGCCTATTGATTTTCTTTTTCTCTCGCCTTCTATTGTGAGACTAATCCAATACTACCATCATATCTTATCTCACTTGTATAGCCTTTCCAAGTACCATTCAACCAAGAGTTTAAATGGCTGGACACAAAGTAAGTAGAAGGAGACAAAATGCAAACCCCATCTCTACCACCTATGGTGACTAATGACAATGAGGGTCAGCAAGGATAGGAAGGAAATATTGGAACTCAAAATTCTATACCTTAGAATGTGCACACCCAAGCCAACCCAACCAACCTACCTACACTACCGACAGATTTGGCTACTGTGGTGATGAATTTAGCCCAACAAATGTAGCAAATACAGCAAGTACAAGCCAACATGCAAGCTGCTATGAGAATTGTTTTTCTAGCTGCAAACATAACCTCTCTACCTGCAGGACAAGCCAGTACTGCACCTGGTGGTAGCAACACTGTACCCCAAGCACCACAAATACTAGTAGTACAAGGCTAAGTGCCAAACCCTAAAGCACCGCAAGGCGGGTATAACCAAGGATATTATCAGTACCAACCGCCTATGTATGGAGCATATACACAGTATCAGCTTAATCACTCTAGACTGATCGAGCATTTCTTGAAGTTGAAGCCAAAGGAATTTATAGGCAAGCCATCAGATCCGTTATGGCTAGCTCACTAGATCGATGAGATGGAAAGAAACTTTATGATGATGACTATAAATGAAGAAGAGAATGTATTATGTACCACTTTTATGTTGAAAGGTGATGCGCACCATTGGTGGAAATCTACTCAGACTTATCTGTTGACAAAGCACTCCCAACTGACCTAGGCTATCTATAAAGAAGCTTTCTTCGAGAAGTATTTTCCCAAGAGTTTTAGAGATCAAATGGAAAAAGAGTTTCTGAGTCTGTATTAGGGACAGATGATTGTAGACTCATATCAACAGCGTTATGAAGATCTATTTTTCTTTGCTCCCTCTAGCATGCATGAGGAAAATACCAAAACCCGAAGGTTCGTCATTGGACTTAGGGGAAGCATCCATGAGCATGTATTGGGATAGGAAAAGAAGATTTATAATGAAGCTGTACAGATTGCTTGAGTACTAGAATTGAGCCAGAGGGAAAGTTATTTTGCTCATAACAAAGGTATTAAAAGGCCTAATGGAAACTCATACAACGGAGGGAACTCAAAGACATTTAAACCCTTCCATACTCAAGGCTTCAATGCTGCAGCCAAGACTACTCTGACAGCCCAACCTCAACAAAAGCAAAGTAATGCTAGAGTCAAATACTTCTATTGCGATCAAGTAGGACATTATTCAAGAGAGTGTCCTAAGCCAAGGAAGCAGCTACAACAAGGAAAAGTTTATGCAGTTACATCTGGGGATGCTGCCGCATTGCCTGATGTGGTCACAGGTATCGTACCTATTAATGGCTTACCCACCAGAGTACTCTTTGACTCTGGATCAACTCATTCTTTTATATCTATGTCATTTGGAAAGAAGTTAAATCTACCCCTCAGACCTTTAGACTACAAACTACTTGTATGATCACCTATGGGATTAGAATTGGAACTAGACAAAGGTTATGGACCATGTCCAATTCTTATCAATGAGAAGATTTTAGATGCAACCTTAATTCAACTTGAGATGGCAGACTTCAACGTTATCTTGGGAATGGATTGGTTCGCTCGGCACTCTGCAAACCTATTATGTGCAGAAAAGAAATGGACATTTAAAGACAAGGAAGGAGCAGAGTTTAGTTTTATGGGAATCAAACTTTTTCGTAAACGAAAACTCATTCTCTCTGCATTGAAAGCTAGAAAATGCCTCGAGAAAGGAGGAATTGGGTATCTAGTATCTGTAGTAGACCTCACCAAGGAAGCACCACAAATAGAGGATATTTAAGTTGTGCGTGAATTTTTGGATGTATTTCCTAAGGAACTACTAGGACTACCACCCGACCGAGCGACAGAGTTCGTTATTGATCTTATACCCGGAGCCGCACCAGGATCGAAAGCACCCTATCGAATGTGAAGAGTGTTTGCAATCATTGAAGGCTAGATTGATATCATCTCCCATCTTGACTATTTTGATCCCAGGACAACCATTTACCTTGTACATCGATGCGTCTGGGTTAGGTTTAGGATGTGTGCTTATGCAAGGAAAATAAATAATTGCGTATGCCTCAAGACAACTGAAGACACGTGAGAAGAATTATCCCACTCATGACTTGGAATTAGTAGCTGTGGTACATGCAGTCAAGATATGGAGACATTATTTGTATGGAAAGAAATTTTAGATTAAATCAGATCATAAGAGTCTCACTCATCTTTTTAATCAGAAGGAGTTGAACATGAGACGAAGAAGATGGCTGGAATTATTGAAGGATTATGATTGCGTTTTCCAGTATCATCCAAGAAAAGCTAATGTAGTTGCTAACGCACTAAGAAGGAAAGCAATGACAGAATCCCAAGAAGAAGTTAGTGCAAATTTTGTGGCGTATGTCACAGGGAGAGTATTTAATTACAATAAAGAGCAGTTCGTGATTGATATTCCAAATGAATCAATTGACCAAGGGATTATTCATCTATTCTCAAACATGTTTGCTACATTGAAGATTGTACCTGGTCTATTAGATGAAGTGAAAGCCGCTATTAAATCAGACCCTTATCTGAGAACGGTGCAAGAAGACCTCGAAAAAGGTAAGACTACTCCTGAGTTCACCTTGGATGTTAAAAAGGTACTAAGATACAAAGGAAGGGTATGTGTTCCTGAAAATGAAGACTTGGATATTAGACATAGATTAATGAAGGAAGCTCACACCACCGCTTATTCGGTACATCCTGGAACTATGAAGATGTATCATGATCTAAAGAAACTATATCGGTAGAGAGGAATGAAAGTGGATGTAGCTAAATTTGTGTCTCAATGCTTGAATTGTCAGCAAGTAAAGGCTGAAAGGCAAAAACCTGTAGGATTATTGCAGCCACTGCTAGAACCAGCATGGAAATGGAACTGCATCACTATGGACTTCGTCACCAGGTTACCATTGACTCCCCGAGTAGTTGATGCGGTCTGGGTGATTATGGATCGTTTGACCAAGATAGCTCACTTCATAGCTATACGACCTCAGTATACCCTAGAGAGGTTAGTTAAGCTTTATGTAGATAATATTGTCCGATTACATGGTGTACCTGAAAGCATTGTGTCCGACAAAGACCCACGCTTTACTTCAAAGTTTTGGGAAGGATTACAGAAGGCTATGGGTACAACATTGAAGTTTAGTACTGCATTCCATCCTCAGACAGACGGACAGTTGGAGTGTACTATTCAGATTTTAGAAGACATGCTTCAAGCTTGTGTTATTGATTTCAAAGGATCATGGGATGAAAAATTACCTTTGATTGAGTTCGCTTATAATAACAGTTATCAAGCGACTATACAGATGTCACCCTATGAAGCACTGTATGGTAGAAAAAGAAAATGTCGAACTCCTTTGTTTTGGAATGAAGTTGGAGAACGGAGTATTGTTGGACCAGAGTTTGTTGGAGAGACTTGTCGAGTAGTCAACATTATCAAGGAAAGAGTCTGAATAGCTCAGAACTGTCAGAAGCAATATGCAGATAATCGACACAGAGATCTTGAATTCACCATAGGTGATAAGGTATTTCTGAAAATATTTCCTTTGCGTGGTTTGAAAAGGTTTGGACAAAAGGAAAAGCTGTGTCCCAGATATATTAGACCTTATGAAGTTCTAGATAGACGTAGAAAAGTAGCATATCAGTTAGCACTTCCACCATCCATGTCAAGTGTGCATGATGTATTTCATATCTCATTACTGAAGAAGTACGTCAGAGATCCAACACACGTGTTAACAACGGATCCACCAGATTTGACTGAAGATTTGATGTTCAAAATAGTACCTTTTAAGATCACTAGCTAGAAGGTTCAACATCTTCGCAATCGCGACATTTACTACGATAAGGTTACTTGGAGAAGCCAAAATGTAGAAGAAGTTACATCGGAAGAAGAGAACGCTATGCGCAAGCAATATCCTCACCTATTCGACTCAAAAGGTATGTGTAAATTTTGAGGACAAAATTTAAATAAGAGAGAGGAAATTGTAAGACCCACACTCCACTAACTTGGTCTAACCGTGTCGTGCAGGTCTTCCCATCATTCCTGTACCAAGTAGACCGAGTGTGTGAAGATAGATTACAAACCAGGTATGAGAATCGAGTTAAAAATAGTAAAAATATATCTAAGGTCGCATGCCTGGGTAGGTATGATCGACCATAAGGAAAGGAACCAAAAATCTCAAATCCAGAACCCCATGATCGATGATTTTGACCCTATGGTCAATGGTTTATGCGACCGTATGATCGACCGTGAGAACCCAGATCACACTCCGAGTTTTGGAAACTTTCCTATACTAAAGGATTGCTTTCCTAATTGAAAGAGGACTTTATATGGAGTGTTTTCCTCTATATAAAGGACATCCCTCAGTCCTTTTTTACTCTTTTAGAATATTAGTAAACCCTAGAGAAAGAAAAGGAAGAGAAGGAAGAGAAGGAGAAGAAGAAAAAGCTAAGGAAAAGAATTTGCTGAGAAGAGATTGGTTCTCTACCATAGCCAAAGGTATCAAATGAATCTCTGGAGATGTAAACTCTAAGGAATATTACTTCTATGAAAGATAGGCAATATCAACCTATTATGATCTATGTGATTTCCTTGAGAAAAATACCAAGGAGAACCATGAGGAGTGAATTTGATGATTATGGTTGATAAGAAATTACTAATGATGGTCATATGATGATCTTAGAATAAACCCCATTGAAGAACAGAAGAATTGACCCTGGAAGAACTCGAATTTCATTTAGATTGTTACCAAAAATCTCAAAGTCGCAGCTACGATCGACCATAGCATGACCAGTATGACCAGAGGATCGACCATAGGCATTCGGAAAGATTTCAGAAATCATATGGTCGCAACTACGGTTGCACCATATGTGACCATAGGGTATCGACCGTAGACAGTAAGGTCGATACAACATGACACCATAGGACTAATCAGACACCTATCAGTGCTTTGTTTCGATTTTCGACTACTGTAACATGTCACATATGAACCCTAACTTAAATTCATGTAACTTTTAAGTTGTTAAATCAATTCAAAGAGAATTTCAAGGCTCGGAAGGACATCGAGTATTGCTAACAGGTGAAGGAACAAGACCTAAACTAATTGGATAAAAACAAAATATTTTTTTTTATTGAGTTTAATGCCATGATTGATTCTATACTTGTATGCTTGTAATGTGCATCTCACATGTCATCCAATATTCTTGCTATTACTGTTTATGCATATTTAATTCCATTTATTTATAACATGATGATGATGATGATGCTTGAAATAGGCATGTGAATGTATGTGTGTGGTTGGTGTGTTGGATGCGAGTAAAGCATCAGGGGGAGGACGTGGCATGGTGGTCATTGACCTCATCACCAGACTCTAGCTCTATCTCTACTCATGTCTTGCCCACTAGCATCGTTGTATCGTCATTACCTTAGCAGAATTATTACATCATAGGGCATCAAGGGAGGTGGTCTCGGACCGTGTGGTCTCTAACTCTGTCGGGGGGCCTTAGCTCTATCACTATAGACGTATTGAGGGATGCTGGGGTAAGGCCTTGGATACACTATTTGGCATTAGGATTGGTTAGTTGCGAGCACAGTTTGCAAGCCCTTGCCATTAGGGGCTTACGTGTTGGTATGGGTCGGGCATCAAGGGAAGTGTTAGCGATGTTTGATCCGAACACTTTAGCTCTATCTCTATTCCATGGTGGGTGCATGTAGGATGACAATGATGTTTGATCCATTGGACGGATTCACACACTCGTGTATAGAGGTGCGGGGGCTACCAAACTTTTCTATAGCATATTGCAAACTTATAAACCAGACCAAAGATATGAATTGAATGCATGCATATGTTTGTTGCATTATTTTGTTTGCTCACTAAGCCATGACGTGTGCTCACTCTTTCGACGTCGAATATTTTTAGTTGATGATGCAGGTCCTACTGTTGAAGAATATATGAATGCACTGACGTATGGACACGTTGTTGTGATGGACGTAGAAGTTGAAGAAGATGCGCATGATTTATCATGTGAGTGCAACCAATGTGTTTTTACTTAAGTTTAGTTATAATTTAAACATCAAATGTGTAATTGATTATTTATTTTTATGTCTTGTGGTTTGGAGGTAATTGGATTAAATACTTATTTGTCACTGTTAGACTCTCAGTTCATTATCTGTAAGACTTTCGCTTATTTGTTCATTACCTCTTATTATGAATATGGAATGTGTATTCGGTTTGATATGGTGGGTATGACCTATATGAGATCCTGGGTGAACCGTTGGTTTATTGGCGGTTCATCACACCATTCTGGTTAGACCAAAATTAGGGTGTGACATAAAGGGTATGTCTAAGACCACTCAGGTGTACTCTACCTTGGTCTAAGAAGACAAAAGGGATGGCTAAAATGGCTCAGGTGTACTCTACCTCGATTTAGGAAGCCTAAGTTTGGCTAACCTAAGACCACTCAACTGTACACTACCTTGGTCTATGAAAGGCTAGAATTTATTATCCTAAAACGACTCAGGTATACTCGACCTTGGTCTAGGGATAGGAAAATTTGCTGACCTGAAACCACTCAGGTGTACTCTACCTTGGTCTAAGACACTAAAATTTACTGACCTAAAATCACTCAGGTGTCCTCTACCTTGGTCTAGGAAGGTTAAAATTTATTATCCTAAAACCACTCAGGTGTACTCTACCTCAGTCTAGGGATACTAAAATTTACTAACCTAAAACCACTCAAGTGTCCTCTATCTTGGTCTAGGAAGGCTAGAATTTATTAATCTATACAGATTGAAATGTGGGAACCATGTTTGGGTGTCTCACCAAACTGTCTATGTATCTTAGGGATCTGTCCTAAGAATCACGATCCACGTAGTTTGAAATGTCGATTCAATTTGTTCATATTCTTCTTTCAATATCAAAGTGTGGAACCTAAATACTCTATGGTTCGATTCACTTCACATCTATCTAGTTCACTGTATCTTAGAGGAGATGAGCTAAAGGGGTAGGGATCGTCCTAAGCTACCCTTGACCTAGAACCCTAATTTGGCATGTGTTGGGTTAGGCTTTCTGATTCTTGATTAAGATTTATCATTTTTCCATTCTTACCCTTCCCGTGAATGTAAGTGCCTACATGCACGTCCCCACACCTAATATGTCTTCTAGGTGTACACATATGGTAGTTCAACTAGGGTGTTGTAGAAATTAAGTTATTGCCAATAATAAATATCATTCAAATATGGCAACAAACAGCATACTTCATCTCAAGTAATAGCAATAAAGCATGGCATCTCAAATATAGCAAGAAGCATATGAATCAATATGGCAACAAACATGTGAGTGTATTGATCAAGTATCGATCATCAACAATGTGACCAATATCATATTTGATCGACTCCTCAGATTTGATATAATCGATCATCAACAATGTGATCAAGATCATATTTGATCGATGGTTCAGATTCACTTAAAACATTCATGAGGTCAATCCAACCGTTCAAATTCAAATAAGATGCTCATGTTCAAGATCTAATGGTTTATATTTCATATCACTCATGATCAACGGCTAGATTCATTTCATTACAAGATCCAAATCAAAATTAAACATCCAATGGCTCACAATTAATCTTCTCTCATGATCCAAATAAAAATCAATCATCCAATGGCTCAAAATTAATCATATTAGAAACTCAAGATCAATGGCTAGATTTTAATCACATCAAATTCCAAGATCAATAGCCAAGATTTAATCATGTAAAAATTCAACATCACATGGCCATATTTTTAATCACATTGAATTCAATCATCAATTGTCTAGATTTCATTCAAATTAAAAATCCTAAATCAAAGGCCATGCTCTATTCTCATTAAAACCAAGATCGATGGTCTAATTTTATTTATATCATAATTCCAAGCATATGGGATCAATCAATTCCACAATGCCATAATCGGATCAATTTCAATTTCATCAAAATTCATATGATCGGATCAATTTCATCATATTTCCACAATCGGATCAATTTCATAAAAATTCCAAGGATATGGGATCAATCAATTTCATAAAAATTTCAAGGATATGGGATCGATCGATTTCATAAAAAATCCAAAGATATGGGATCAATCAATTTCATAACAATTCCAAGCATGTGATCAGACCAATTTTACCAAAATTCCAAATCTAGGTAGAATTTCATCTCATAATTCATCATCATAGTAGAATTTCAACATATAAAAATAATTCATGATCAAGTAATCATATTTCAATCTCAATCTCAATAAAACTCAATATTATGGCCATATTAAAATTCATAATCAAATGGCTATAATTCAATCACACTAAAAATTCATTCAATGGACAGATTTTAATCTAATTAAAATTCATGCAATGGCTAGAATTTAACCAAATTAAAATACATGCAATAGCTCACATTGAATTAAGGGTCAATTGATGGGGCTGGTTCAAACTTGAGGGACTTGGTTCCTGGGCATAACAGAGAGTCTGGTTGAGTGAGATATTTCGGTTTCAGTAGGTTGGGGTTTGCATGGACAGGTAGCTTGTAGGGATAATGGAAGGTTTGGAGCTGTTGGGATGGATGGATGATAGTTGAACTGGTGCGATTAGACAGGTGGTCGAGGCTGCTGTGTTAGGTGTCAAAGGTGGAAAATATGGTGTTGCTCAGTGGGCTTAGCAGATGTAATGGGCAAGTGGGTTTGCAGCTGCTCTATAGGTGGGGAAGAGAATTGTTGTGATGGATTTGAAGAAGGTTTAGGTTGACAAGTGGATACAGGTGGCTGTGAGTGATGTGCATGTGAAGGAGAGAATTGATTGCTGCAAAACGGTGCCACAAGGTTTAGGTAATGGGGCAGGGGGTTTTGGCTGGATAGGTTTGGCTCACGGGTTTTGAGATTGAGGAAATTGGTTTGTAGAGAAGTCGATTTGCAGGTGATAAAAATAAACAAACCAAGGGGCTTACCTGAGTTCTACTCTCCTTGTTCTTCTTCCTCCTCTTCTCTTGATCTGCTTCCCGATTCTGATTTCTCTTGCTTTTCCTTCTCCCCAACTCTCTCCAAACTCTCAATCTCTCATATCTCTTTTTTCTGGTTTTTCTTAATCTCTCCGTTCTCTCTCCTCTTTTTCTCTCCTTCCGCCTCTGGTTATTTTCTCTACCCCTCTTTTCTCCTTTTTTTTCCTGTTTAAAGTCCACCGATTCTTAGAGTGCTCTCCCCACTTTCCTTTTTGAGTTTTTTTTTTCTTTTTTTTTTCTTAACCCTCACGATATCTCTTGATCTCCTCTTTTTCTGAGTTTTTTCCTTTTTTCTATTTTTTCCTTTTTTTCTTTCCAAGTTTCCCCACCGACTCTCTCTATTCGGTCTTCTTTTTTTCCTTTTATTTCCCTCTCTCCACCGACTCTCTCTCTCTCTATTCAGTCTTCTTTTTTTTAATTTGTTTTTTATTTTTATTTCTCCCTCTCTCCACCGACTCTCTCTCTCTATATTCAGTCTTCCCTTTTCCTTTTATTTCTCCCCCCTCTCCAGCTTTCCTAAATCGAAACCCTAGTGGGCCCCCTTAATTAGGTCTCCATGGCTTCCCTCTTTAGAGTCCCACCGAGACTCTATCTCTCTCTATTCTTTCTTTCTTTCTTTTTTTTTCCTTTTTTCTTCTCAGATTTCCATCAAAGTATATATGTAATATATAAATAATATATATGTTAATATACATATACATTACTATATAAAATATGGTAATATAATAATACATGTATAAATTATATGCACATGGGACTGAACCTGTTTGGTCCGAGCTGATTTGTTCAAGGTTGACTGAGCCAGACTGACTTGATTGGGTTGGACTGACATGAGTTGACTGGATTAAACTGATATGGGTTGAGCTGGGTTGGGTCAAGATTGGTTTTTCTCTCTCTATCATTTCATAGGTCATTTCTGCATCCATTCCTCATGAAATCTTCATAGGGACTCTACCCTAAATTTTCTATGTTCACTTTGTAAAGCACTAAAAATGAGAAATATTAGAGCTTGAATCACCTCATTTGGACATAAAATGGCCAACTTATGAATTTCTGAAGTTTAAACATGCCAATTTACGATAATTCAGCTAACAGCTCTGCATAGGATGCCTCGGAGACCTCTGCCTCAAATTCCCCATGTCCACTTTATAGAGCGCTAAAAATGGAACATATTGAGACTTGAATCACCTGATTTGGACTTCGGATAATAAAATTATGAGGAATTAAAGTTTAAGCAGACATATCAGCTTGCGGCTTCATATGGGATCCTCAGAGATCTCTGCTCCAGATTTTCCACGTCCACCTTGTAGAGCACCAAAAATGAGGAATAATGGCACTAGAATCACCTCATTTAGACGTGGGATGAGTAAAATATGAGAAGATGAAGTTTAAATAATTAAACTTATGACAATTTACATGCAGGCCCTTGGATGATTATTATTAATTTCCAGAAAATACCCTTATTCTTATTCCCAGACTAAAATCGCCATATCTTCTCCATTTGACATTGGAATTGAGCGATCCAGGTCTCATTTTGAAGGTATTTCTAAGACCTATGCATCCATGCAGGTTGCAACCCATGTCCTTACTATGGGGCCCACCGAAAACCATGTCAAAATCATAATCAAAATCCAAACCTCGCATTTTTCATTAATTATCCTTTCTTGAAGGCTATGATGTATTTTTCATTTTTAATTTCTCTTAATATAAATTAACTTTTAGCAAAAAATGTATGTGACTGAATACTAGTAGGCAGTGGTGAAACCGTTGATGACTACTGGATCCGACTTGCCAGTCAATTATTGACGAGTATGTCAGTCACCCTTAGCAGGACTATAGCATCTTGGGGGGGCAAAATGGATGATCTGGTGTTCCTGTTGGGATTGGTGAGAGGGAGACATCGGATGACATGTAATATTGACTAGTGGCCTGTATGCAAATCTTGGCCAGTAGGGGGTCAAGTACTAGTAGGATGGAGTGATGAGGGGGAAGGGTCAACAGTGTTCATTGGAGAGTCACTAACTAGACTTGCTTCCCAATCACCATTCTGATTAGGATGTCGCATGGCTTTACCAGGGCTATTGCTGTAAGCTAGTAAGTGTCCAAACACTCTCGTGCATGAGATTATAGTTAGCTTCTAGGAAGTATGGCTAGGCCTTACCATAGCACACTAGCATATAGGATACTAGACTCTTGCATTGTTTTGTGTAATAAACTAATCATGCATTGTCACACCCCGTTCTCGATGTGTCAATACTATGGAATGCAATAGGATCTCTCCATCCTTTTAGGGCATCAGAAATCCCCTTCTAGGATTGCATATCATGATATTCCACATTTCCATCCCAATAATTACAACATTATTATCAGAGTAAAATTTACAATCTTCAATTAAGCAATTTATCCAAAATAAGAGAGTAAACATAGAGGAAGTCTTATAAATTGAAACCATTCAAAGGCTAGCATACTATCAATTCAAAGTTCCAAATCCGAATAAACCAATTATCCACTTATCCAAAATAATTAAAAGAACATTGTTCAAGGTTTATCCAAAACGTAAACCCAAAATAATAAAAAAAATCCCAAGTCCAAAGTAATAAAGAAATAGCCACATCCTAGGCCAAGAAATAACTCTACGCATCGCACGACAGATCAAAGACATCTTCCTCAGTTTCATTGTCCTCATCCTCCACACCAGATGAATGGCAACCCAAAGAGTCGAACAAAGAACCTACAACATATAAAAATAGTTGTGCATACAAAGGTAAGCTCAACCACCGAGCTTAGCAAGAAAACTAAATGTGCAATAAACAAATGCATGCAACTACCAACTACTATAAAACCTGCACCCAAAAAACCTGGCCTAAGTCAGCTTTTCTTTCGTGCTAGGGTTTTTCACCGTGGATGAACCCGATTTGATGCCAAATTAAGGACTAGAGTGATAGGTACCCTTTGAACTTTCAAACCATTCTTGTTGTATGATATTGTACAATTTTAAATGGGGCCAGTCACTACTAGCGGTCAATAAACCTGATAACATCAGGACTGGCATCATCAATTGGCCAGACCAACTCGAACTTATCCTTAGGATTTAGCAGATAGTTCCATTTAAGAAATAGATTAGGATCTTCCTTGGACTCATAACTGAACCTGGAAGGGCCCACACATATCATAACTACTCTTGGAGTTGTAGAATGAAAGAAGTCCCTCTTTAATTCAAACTCTTGCCACTTGGTAGCTTTCTGGGAGTCCTCCATTCAAACTAGGAGTTCTACTCCAATGAGGACAGCTAGATGGAATAAAAACCTATCTTTTCACCTCATCAGAGTACGTATCAGTCTTAGAAAACTCTGATGTGTTCTCAGAGGAAGGGAGGAAGTTGAAGGAAGGGAAAGAGGTTCTGCAGGACTTATGTTCAGAGATCTATCGTCGACTTACACCAATGTTGATAAGAAAATTCAGTAAAATCCTAAACTTTTTGTAGAACCAGATAAAGTCCCATACTCTACAAAATATCATGTCTGAAGGGTTGATAATCATTTTCTATAGACAGTGAAATTATCTTACTACCTTGTGACCCTGAGAATGCATGTTCTCGATGAATGATTGAGGTTAAACCCTATATTTCATCCTTGTTATGATTGATACTTAGACCTAGGAGGCACCCTATCATTCGACTGCACTAGGTTAGCGATGGATGGACCAAGTCTACAATCAAATTCTATTTAGAAAAATCATAAATTGACTTTCAGAGAGAGGCCAAACGATGCCCCGGATGCTACTAAAAGAGCCAACGCAGCGATCGACCATTCCCAGAAAGGTCTCTGGAAGTTGTCAAATAATGAAGAGGTCGTTACTGTACCAACTGGCATCGTGATGACCTTTGGAAAAAGGCTTTGATCTCTGTTGAAGGATGCGGTAGACACTATAGTCACGATCAATACACCGATAGGCTAGTCCCAGACCTAGATAAATTGAGAAGATATAATGTACAAGTCATAACCCATGTTTCCACACTTTATATTGGTGTTAAGTATAGCAAAAATGTTAGTTATTCTTGCGTGGGAAACCACAATCTTATAATTTCAGGTAAGGAACATAACCCGTGACTAATTTTAGAGTTTTTCTAATATATGATTGTTGTGTCACATGCTTGTTGTGATAACATGTCATCCAATAACTGCTTTGTGCATGCATTTGTATTTATATTATGACTTATTGTGTGAATGTATGCGATTAAAGACTTGAGGCAGTAGTAAAATGGTCGAGGACCGCTGGATCTGACTTGCCAGACAAGTGATGATGAGTATGTCACTCACCCTTAGTGGGAGGATAGCATCTTGGGGGGGCAAAATATATGGTCTGGGATTCCTGCTAGGTTTGGTGAGAGGGATATATTGGATGACAGGTAGGTTTTGGTTAGTGGCACTACCCCTCTATGCAACCTTGGCAAGTAGGGGATTAGGTACTGGTAAGGTAGAGTAATGAAGGGGAAGCGTTGTCCGTTGGAGGCGTCACTTGTCACACCCCAATTCTGCACCAATCAGAATGGTGTGATGAACCGTCTATGATCCAACGGTTCAACCAGGATCTCGAATAGGTTGTGTACGTTTACTTAAACCATACACATCCACAACCATAATCAGAGTAAATAAACAATAGCGGAAGTCTTTAATACTAATGAACTGAGAGTCTAATAGTGATAACATAAATAAATTATTCAATTATCTTCAAATGACTAAGACATAAAATAAAATAAATTAATCAATTATAAGTCCTTAATAATCCAATAAATAAATCTAATCAAAGACGCATGAGTTGCACTCGCACGACGAATCATGCGACTCCATCACAGCTTCTGCATCCATCACCGCAACCGTACATCAGAGCATTCATATAGTCTTCTACAGTAGTACATGCATCATCAACTAAAAATATTCAACGTCGAAAGGGTAAGCACACATCACGGCTCAGTGAGCAAACAAAACAATGCAACAAATATATGCATGCATTCAATTCATATCTTTGGTCTGGTTCAAAAGTTTACAATGTGCAATAGAAAGGATAGGTGACCGCCGCACCTCTATACACGAGTGTGTGAAGCCACCCAATGGATCAAACACCATTGCCGTCCCACATGCACCCACCATGGAATAGAGATAGAGCTAAAGTGCTAGGACCACACCGCATGACACTTCCCCTGATGCCCTACCCATACCAACACGTAAGCCCCTATTCGCGAGGGCTTGAAAACTGGGCTCACAACTAACCAATCCTAATGTCAAACAGTGTATCCAAGGCCTCACCCTAGCATCCCTCAATACATCCATAGAGATAGAGCTAAGGCCCCCTGGCAGAGTCAGAGACTACACGGTCTGAGATCACCTCCCCTGATGCCCTACAACGTAATAGTTTTGCTAAGGAAATGGCAATATGACAATGTTAGTGGACAAGACTTGAGTAGAGATAGAGCTAGAGTCTGGTGACCAGGATGAACCATAGTGTCACATCCTCCCCCTGATGCCCCACTCACATCAAGTACACTAACCACACACAAACATTCACATGCCTATTCCTAGCATCATCATCATCATGTTATAAATAAACAGAATTAAATATGCATGAACATTAATAGCAGAAATATTGGATGACATGTGAAATGCACAATACACGCATACAAGCATAGAATCAATCATGGCATTGGACTCAATAAACAAAAATAGTTTATTATTAGCAAATTAGTTTAAGTCTTGTTCCCTCACCTTTAATTATTAGTAGATCCTCAAGCTTTATGAATAACTTTTAAATCACTTAAAAACCTAACAAGTTGATAGATTTTTAATTATAATTAATTCCCATGTGTTTAGACTAACAGAAACTGAGGGGTCGCAGGTGTGGTAGCACCTGGGGTCTCAGTTTCTGTGACCACAGGGCGTGGCGTCGCAGGGTAGGGTCGGACATACTCCGACCACACGTGTGACCACACCCTCCTTGGAAACTTCACGAGGGCATGTGGTCGAACATGTGTGTCTTGTGGGGTCGGAGATCATGCAACCTCACGTGCGACCACACGTGTTATGGTCGACCTTTCACTCTTAATTCCATTCCTTCATATTTGAATCATTTGGCTTATCATCATGGTCCTTCCTATGATTGTTCTATGGCTCAAAACTACTATTTTATACACCATCCATTGTCCACATAATTTTCTCCATGGATTCTCTTGGAATTTGTCCATGGATGGATGATTTGTGTTTCTCCTAATCCTATATTCTTCATGAACTATCCTAGGCTCTCAATTTAGCATGGGAAATAGGTTCATACCTTATGCTTGCTGAAGATTCAGAGTTTTCTCTAAATTTTCCTCCTCCTTAGTCTTCCTCTTCAATTCTCCTTCTCTTCTCTTTCTCTCACTTTCAATTGGAGTTCTAAAAGGATGAAAGAGGCTAAGGGACGTCCTATTTATAGAGGAAAATCCTCCATAATATGCCCTAATGATTTTAGGAAAGAACCCCCTTCGGATTAAGAAGGTTTTTTAAATTTGATTTCTAACTAGGTTCCGTGGGGCCGGAGGTGGGGTCACAGAATCCATCAACCCTACCTTTTGAAATGCCCGATCACACGACAAAAATTCATGTGGTTGGACTCTTTTGAGGTAGGGTCGGTCACACCTATTTAGGCATGCGACCACACGCTCATAATTGACTATTTTTGGGTTAATTTCATACCTGATCTTGTGGTTTCTTTTCGCACTTGGTCCACTTGGCTCGACCATGATAGGTACACTTGGTACATGGTGGTAAGACCGGTTAGTTCGATACGGGTCTTACAACTCCCCCCTCTTATTAGAAATTTCATTCTCGAAATTTACACATACCTTTTGAGTCGAAAAGGTGAGGATATTACTTTCGCATAGCATTCTCTTCTTCCCATGTGATTTCTTCTATATCTTGGCTCCTCCAAGTGACCTTAACATAGTAAATGTCACGGTTACGTAGACGTTGAACCTTTCGACTGGTGATTTTAGTTGGTGCTACTTTGAATGTTAAATCATCAGTTAGACCTGGTCGATCCGCTGTTAAAATGTGTGTTGGATCTCTGACGTACTTCTTCAATAATGAGACATGAAATACATCATGCACACTTGACATAGATGGGGGTAATGCTAACTGATACGCCACTTTTCTACGTTTAGCTAGAATCTCATATGGCCCGACATATCTCGGACTTAGCTTCCCTTTCTGTCCGAATCATTTTAAACCTCGCATAGGTGATACTTTCAAAAATACCTTATCACCTACAATGAATTCAAGGTCGCGACGTCGAGTATCTGCGTATTGTTTCTGACGATTCTGAGCTATTCTAACTCTTTCCTTGATAATGTCGTCTACTCGACAAGTCTCTTCAACAAATTCTGGTCCAACGATACTCCGTTCACCAACTTCATTCCAAAACAAAGGAGTTCGACACCTCCTACCATACAGTGCTTCATAGGGTGACATCTGTATAGTAGCCTGATAGCTGTTGTTGTAGGTGAACTAGATCAATGGTAGTTTTTCATCCCATGAGCCTTTGAAATCAATAACACAGGCTCGAAGCATGTCTTCTAAAATCTGAATGGTACGCTCCGACTATCCGTCTGTCTGAGGATGGAATGCAGTACTAAACTTTAACGTTGTACCCATAGCCTTCTGTAATCCTTCCCAAAACTTTGAAGTAAAGCGTGGGTTTCTATCGGACACAATGCTTTCAGGTACACCATGTAATTTGACAATATTATCCACATATAGCTTGGCTAACCTCTCTAGGGTATACTGAGGTCGTATAGCTATGAAGCGAGCTGTCTTAGTCAGACGATCCACAATCACCCAGACCGGTTCAACTACTCGGGGAGTCAATGGTGACCCGGTGACGAAGTCCATAGTGATGCAGTCGCAATTCCAAGCTGGTTTAGGTAGTGGCTACAATAATCCTGCCAGTCTTTACCGTTCAGCCTTTACCCTCTGACAATTTAGGCATTGAGATACATATTTAGCTACATCTGCTTTCATTCCTTTCCACCAATATAATTTCTTCAAATCATGATACATTTTTGTACTTTCAGGATGTACCGAATAAGCGGTGGTGTGAGCTTCCTTCATTAGTCTGTGTCTAATATCCAAGTTTTCCATTTCAGGAACACATACTCTTCCTTTGTACTTTTGTACCTTTTCAACGTCCAAGGTGAACTCAGGAATAGTCCTACCTTTTTTGATGTCTTCTTGCACCGTTCTCAGATAAGGGTCTAATTTAATAACGGCTTTCACTTCATCTATTATATTAGGTACAATCTTCAATGTGGCAACATATTTGAAAATCGATGAATAAACCTTTGGTTGGTTGATCCACCCGGTGCATCTATCACGAACTGCTCATTACCATGATTGAATACTTTTCCTATAACACACATTGCTGCAGTCATGTTAACCTCTCTTTAGGATTTTATCATTGCTTTTCTGCTTAGCGCATCAATATCTAAATTAGCCTTTCCTGAATGATACTGGATATTGCAATCGTAATCCTTCAATAATTCCAGCCATCTTCTTTGTCTCATGTTCAACTCCTTCTGATTAAAAAGGTAAGTGAGACTCTTACGATCTGACTTAATCTGAAATTTCTCACCATACAAATAATGTCTCCATATCTTGACAACATGTACTACTGCTGCTAATTCCATGTCATGAGTGGGATAGTTCTTCTCATGTGTCTTCAGTTGTCTTGAGGCATACGCAACTACTTGTTCTCCTTGCATAAGCACACATCCTAAACCCAATCCAGACGCATCAGTGTATAAGGTAAATGGTTGTCCTGGAATAGGAATAGTCAAGATGGGAACAGATATCAATCTAACTTTTAATGTTTGGAAACTTTTCTCACATTTGTCGGTCCAAACAAACTTTTCTCCTTTCTTAGTCAAACTGGTGAGAGGTACGACGATCTTAGAGTAGTCTTCCACGAATCGTCGGTAATACCCAGCTAGACCTAGGAAACTTCTGATTTTTACAACACTCTTAGGTGTTTCCTATTTTACAATGGCTTCAATCTTGCTAGGATCTACTTTAATTCCTTCAACGGATACAACATGGCCTAAGAAAGCGACTTCATTTAGTCAAAACTCACACTTTGTAAATTTGGCGTAAAGCTTCTCTTTTCTTAGTCGTTGCAAAGCGGCTCTTAGATTCATGACATGAGTTTCCTTGTCCTTGGAGTAGACCAATATATCGTCAATAAACACAATGACTGACGTATCCAACATATCATGGAATACCCGATTCATGAGTTCCATAAAAGTTACGGGCATTAGTTAATCCAAAAGACATGACTAAAAATTCGTAATGTCCATATCTTGTTCTGAATGTTGACTTTGGAATATCACCTTCCTTAATTTTCAACTGATGGTATCCTGACCGAAGATCAATCTTAGAGAACACCTTGGCACCTTGCAACTGATCGAACAAGTCATCAATCTGAGGCAACGGGTACCGATTCTTGATTGTAAGCTTAATCAATTCTTGGTAGTCTATACACATTCGAACGCTACCGTCTTTCTTCTTCACAACAATACTGGAGCTCCCCATGGTGATATGTTGGGTCTGATATAACCTTTGTCTAGTAATTCCTGTAACTGTACCTTTAGTTCCTTCAGTTCAGTAGGAGCCATTTGATAAGGTACTTTAGATACTGGTGCGGCTCCGGGTATAAGATCTATAACGAACTCTATCGCTCGGTCGGGTGGTAGTCCTGGTAATTCCTCAGGAAATACATCTGGAAAGTCATGCACAACCCTAATATCCTCCATTTATGGTACATCCTTGGTGAGATCAACCACGGATACTAGATACCCAACTCCTCCTTTCTCGAGGCATGTTTTAGCTTTTAATGCAGAGAAGATGAGTTTTTGTTTACGGGGTAGTCTGGTTCCTACAAAACTAAACTCTGCTCCTTCCTTGTCTTTAAATGTCAATTTCTTTTCTGCGCATAATAGGTTTGCAGAATGCCGAGCTAACAAATCCATTCCCAAGATAACGCCAAAGTCTGTCATCTCGAGTTGAATCAAGGTTGCATCCAAAATCTTCTCACCGATAAGAACTGGACATGGTCCATAACCTTTTACTAATTCCACTTCTAATCCCGTAGGTGATCATACAAGCAATTTGTAGTCTAAAGATCTGAGGGGTAGATTTAGCTTCTTTCCAAACGACACAGATGTAAAAGAATGAGTAGCTCCAGAATCAAAGAGCACTCTGGTGGGATGCCATTAATAGGTACAATACCTGTGATTTGTTTTAATTTAGTCCACATGCTCACATAAGGTAATACAAAATGAAAGGTTCAGGTCATACCTGTGACCATATCAGGCGATGCAGCAGCATCCTTAGATGTAACTGCATAAACCTTTCCTTGCTGTAGTTGCTTCCTGGGCTTAGGACACTCCCTGGAATAATGTCCCATTTTATTGCAGTTATAGCATTTTACTCCATTATTTTGCTTTTGTTGAGGTTGGACTGTTGGAGTAGTATTGGTTGCAGCATTAAAGCCTTGAGTACGAAAGGGTTTAAATGTCTTTGTGTTCCCTCCGTTATAAGAATTTCCATTTGGCCTTTTGATACCTCTATTTTGAGCAAAGTTGCTCTCTCTTTGGCTCGATTCTAGTACTCGAGCAATCTGTATGGCTTCATTATAAACTTTCTTTTCTAGCCCCAAAACATGCGCCCGAATGCTTCCCCTAAGTCCCATGACGAACCTTCGGGTTTTAGTATTTTCCTCCTGCATGCTAGAGGGTGCAAAGAAAAACAGCTCTTCATAATGCTGTTGATATGCATCCACAGTCATCTGTCCCTGATACAAACTCAGGAACTCTCTTTCCATAGCGTCTCCGAAACTTCTGGAAAAATATTTCTCAAAGAATGCCTCTTTATAGATAGCCCAGGTCAATTGGGCGTGCTTTGTTAATAGATAACTCCGAGTAGACTTCCACCAGTGGTGTGCATCACCTTTCAACATAAATGTTGCACACAGTACTTTTTCCTCCTCATGAAGTGTCATCATCATGAAATTCCTCTCCATCTCATTGATCCAGTGAGCTGGCCACAAAGGATCTGCTGGCTTTCCATTATATTCCTTAGGCTTCATTTTCAGAAAATGTTCGATCAGTTGAGAGTGGTCCAACTGATACTGAGCATATGCCCCATACACAGGTGGTTGATACTGGTAACTGCCTTAGGCTACCTCAGGGTTCTGTACTGGAGCTTGTGCAACTGGCGTCTAAGGTGCTTAGGGTACCATGTTGCTACCCCCTGGTACTGTGCTAGCTTGTCTGGCTGGCATAGATGTAGTATGTACAGCTAGAAAAACCATTCCCATAGCAGCTTGCATATTGGCTTACACCTGCTGTATTTGTTGCAGCTGTTGTGCTAGGTTCATAACTGCTGTAGCCAAATCTGTACGTGTGACTGGCAAGTTTGTAGGATTTGTTTGACCATTAGCTCCTGGTGGTGTCACATTCTGATTCTCTTGCCCTTCAGGATTTTCATGGCTATTTTCCTCCACAGGTGGTGGTGGTGGAATTGGGTTACGTCCTCGCCTGATTACTCTTCACCCAGCCATTTCCTGTTCCGGTGGTGTTAGTGTCTAGAAAGATCATATAACATGTGAGGCAATCATAATATACGTCATTTTCATGTCAAAATCAAATTAATCAATGTAAAATTCCAACTTTCCAAGTCATTCAGTCAAAATATTGTATTTTCCATCGTAGGGTCGATGGTGGGGTCGCACTGTAAGACCCATGTCAATCTAACCCGGTCTTACCACCTTGAACCAGGTTTACCCATCATGGTCGAGTCAAATGGACCAAGGGCGTGAAGGAGATCGAGATCCCAGGTATCAAATCGACCCAAAAACACTTAAAATAGGGGAAGGGTCGCATACCCAGCTAAGCAGGGTCGGACCTCCCAAAACAGAAAGTCAGACCCTCAGTTTCGAAGGGAGGGTCGGACAGCTTAGGACCCTAGGGTCGATGGGATCATCGACCCTCGGTTACCGCAAAAAAATAGAAATTAAGAAATTTCCTAATTTTCGATTGGGATTCTTTCCTAATCTCAAAGGGACTTATTTTAGGATGTTCCTACTCTATTTAAAGGACGTCCCTAAGCCACTTTCACTCCTTTCACAACCCTAATTGAATTGAGAGAAAGATAAGAGAAGGAAAAGAGGAAGAAGAAAGGCAAGGAAGAGAACTTAGCAAAAACGAGAAGAATTTCAGAGAAAAAATAATCTTCTCAGGTATGGATACTAATTCCATGAGTTTCTACAGACCTTAGGATAGTTATTGTTGAGAGTGTGATCTCGGAGAAACCCAAACCATCAATCTATTATTAGGTTTTCATGGAAAACCATAGGAGAATGCATGAAAACTATTTAGATGGATTATACAAGGTTCCAGACCATGGAATGAATGTTTAATGGAATGTAGAAGCAAGCCATAGGACCCCAAACACGAAGAATGGATCAAAGAGAGGGAATTGGACCAAAGTGCACAGAGGGTCGCACCGAGGGTCGATGACCATCCAACCCTAGGTGTTCTTGACCATCGACCCTCAGTGTTCGGGAAGTTCAGAATCTGGGGAGGGTCGCACCCAGGGTCGATCAGGACTCCGACCCTACCTCCGACCCTCAGTTAACAGCATGGTTTTTAAATTCAGAATTAATTCTAATTAAATTCTATCGACTTTGTTAGGTCTTTTAGCAATATAATAACATTGTAAAGGTGATTCTAAAGCTTGGAAAAGTATCTATTAGCAAGCTAAGGTGAGGAACCAGAACTCTAAACTAAATTGGCTAATAATAGAAACTATTTTCTATTTTCTTGAGTCCTATGCCATGCTTGATTCTATGCGAATATGTTTGTAATGTGCATACAGCATGCCATCCAATATTTCTATTATTTGTTCATGCATATTACTTTATTGTTTATAACATGATGATGATGATGATGATAGGAATAGGCATGTGCTTGTATGTGTGTGGTTGATGTACTTGATGCGAGCGAGTATCAGGGGAGGTGTGATGAGAACGTCAATAAACGTTAACCTTTGGCAGGTCTCAACACTTTAGCTCTATCTCTAACTCAAGTCTTGTGCATTAGCATCGTCGTATCGCCATTACTTTAGAAGAACTATTATGTCGTAGAGTATCAGGGGAGGTGGTCTCGGTCCTTGTAGTCTCTGACTCTACCGGAGGGCCTTAGCTCTATCCCTATGGACATTCTGAGGGATGCTGGGGTGAGGCCTTGGATACACTTTTTGGCATTAGGATTGGTTAGTTGCGAGCCCAGTTTGCAGCCCTCGCTGACAGGGGCTTACGTGTTGGTATGGCACTATATGGCAATAAACGTAACCTTTCCTCATGATGACTATCACAGAGGAAGAGAAAGTACTATGCGCCACCTTCATGCTCAAGGGCGATGCACATCATTGGTGGAAATCAATGAAGGCATATCTACTGACCAAGCACGCCCTACTGACCTCTGCTATATATAAAGAAGCCTTCTTTGAGAAATATTTTCCACGGAGCTTCAGAGATTCGATGGAGAAGAAGTTCCTGAGTCTTTATCAGGGACAGATGTCAGTGGATGCATACCAACAACGTTATGAAGAGCTGTTTTTCTTCGCACCACTGAGTATGCAAGAAGAAGAAACCAAAACCCGTAGGTTTGTTACGGGACTGAGAGGAAACATCAGAGAACATGTTCTGGGCTTAGAAAAGAGAATTTATAATGAAGCTGTCCAGATTGCTCGAGTTATAGAATCGAGCCAGAAGGAGAGTTTTTTTACTCAAAACAGAGGCATCAAAAGGCCAGCCGAAAATTCTTACAACGGAGGCAATAACAAGACATATAAGTCTTTCCGACCTCAGAAGTTTACTGCTGCAACCAAGACTACTCCAGCAGCTCAACCTCAGCCAAAGCCAAATTCTGAAGTTCCGAAGTGTTTTAACTGCAACCAGCCGGGACATATGGCAAGGGAGTGCCCTAAGCCCAAGAAGCAGTTCCATCAGGGACGGGTATATGCTGTTACGTCCGAGGATGCTGTCGCATCACCCGATGTGGTCACAGGTATGACTGAAACTTTTTAAAGTTATAATTACATGAATGAGCATATAGACTAAGTAAAGATAAATCACAGGTATTGTACCTATAAATGGCGTACCCGCCAGAGTACTCTTCGATTCCAGAGCTACTCATTCATTTATATCTATGTCATTCGGAAAGAAGATAAACTTACCCATCAAAACATTAGACTACAAATTACTTGTACGGTCACCGATGGGGTTAGAAGTGGAACTAGAGAAAGGTTATGGACCATGTCCAGTTCTCATTGGAGAGAAAACTTTAGATGCAACCTTGATACAACTTGAGATGGTAGACTTTGATGTCATCTTGGGAATGGACTGGTTAGCTCGGCATTCTGCAAATCTATTATGTGTCGAAAAGAAGCTAACGTTCAAAGACAAAGAAGGAGCAGAATTAAGTTTCTCGGGAACCAAACTTCCCCGGAGACGCAAGCTCATACTTTCAGCACTAAAGGCTAAGAAGTGTCTTGAGAAGGGGGCAATCGGGTATCTAGTGTCCGTGGTCGACCTAACCAAGGAAGCACCACGAATGGAAGACATTGACGTTGTGCGAGACTACCCTGACGTATTTTCGGAGGAACTACCCGAATTACCACCCGACCGAGCCACAGAGTTTGTGATAGACCTTATACCTGGAGCCGCACCAGTGTCAAAAGCACCTTATAGAATGGCTCCTACGGAACTAAAGGAATTAAAAGTGCAACTAGAAGAATTGCTAGACAAGGGTTATATTCGACCCAGTATATCTCCATGGGGGGCACTGGTGTTGTTCGTAAAGAAGAAGGATGATAGCGTTCGACTATGCATTGACTATCGGGAGTTGAATAAACTAACAATCAAGAATCGATACCCACTACCTCGGATCGATGACTTGTTCGATCAGTTACAAGGAGCGAAAGTATTTTCTAAGATCGACCTTCGATCAGGCTATCATCAGTTGAAGATTAAAGAAGGTGATATTCCGAAGACAGCTTTCAGGACCAGATATGGACATTATGAATTATTGGTTATGTCTTTCGGATTAACTAATGCACCGGCAACGTTCATGGAACTTATGAACCGAGTTTTCCACGATATGTTGGATACGTCGGTTATAGTATTTATTGATGATATATTGGTATATTCCAAGGACAAGGAAACCCATATCAAGAACCTAAACGCAGCCCTACAGCGTTTAAGGAAAGAGAAGCTATATGCCAAATTTTCAAAGAGCGAGTTTTGGCTAAGTGAAGTTGCCTTTCTAGGCCATGTAGTATCCGCTGAAGGAATCAAAGTGGATCCCAGCAAGATAGAGGCTATTGTAAAGTGGGAAGCACTAAAGAGCGTTTCGGAAATCAGAAGTTTTCTGGGTCTAGCTGGTTATTATCGGAGATTCGTAGAAGACTATTCTCGGATTTCCGTACCTCTCACCAGTTTGACTAAGAAAGGTGAAAAGTTTGTGTGGACGGATAAATGTGAGAAGAGCTTCCAGACATTGAACTCCAGATTGATATCCGCTCTGATTTTGACTATTCCTATTCCAGGACAGACGTTTACCTTATACACTGATGCGTCGGGACTGGGACTGGGATGTGTGCTTATGCAAGGAGAGCAAGTAATTGCTTATGCTTCAAGACAGTTAAAGGTACATGAGAAAAATTATCCCACTCATGATCTGGAGCTAGCGGCAGTAGTGCCTGTTGTCAAGATATGGAGACATTACCTATACGGAGGGAAATTCCAGATTAAGTCAGACCACAAAAGTCTTACTTATTTATTTAATCAGAAGGAGTTGAATATGAGACAAAGAAGATGGCTGGAACTATTGAAAGACTATGATTGTGATATTCAGTATCATCTGGGAAAAGCAAACGTAGTAGCGGATGCATTAAGCAGAAAAGCAATGATAAAATCTCAAGGAGAAGTTAGCATGACTGCAGCAATGTGTACTACCAGAATGGTATTCAATCACGGCAACGAGCAGTATGTGATAGATACAACGGATGGATCAGCCAACCAAGGGTTTATTCATCGGTTTTTGAATATGTTTACGGCATTGAAGATTATACCGGATATAGTGGATGAAGTGAAGACAGCTATCAAAGCAGATCCTTATTTGAGAACAGTACAAGAAGATATCGAGAAAGGTAGGACTAACCCTGAGTTTACCTTGGATGACGAGAAGGTACTGAGATACAAAGGAAGAATATGTGTACCTGAAACAGAAAGTGCAGACATTAGACACCGACTGATGAAGGAAGCCCACACCACCACCTATTCGATACATCCTGGAAGTACAAAAATGTATCATGATCTAAAGAAACTATATTGGTGAAGGGGAATGAAAGCAGATGTAGATAAGTTCGTGTCTCAATGCCTAAATTGTCAGAAGGTAAAGGCTGAACGACAAAGACCCGCAGGACAGTTGCAGCCATTACTGGAACCAGGATGGAAATGGGACTGCCTCACTATGGACTTCGTCATGGGACTACCATTGACTCCTCGAGTAGTTGACGTAGTTTGGGTGATTGTGGACCGTCTGACTAAAATAGCTCGCTTCATACCTATACGATCTCAGTATACACTGGAAAGGTTAGCGAAGCTGTATGTGGATAATATTGTCCGATTACATGGTGTTCCAGAAAGCATTGTGTCGGGTAGAGATCCACGATTTACTTCCAAGTTTTGGGAAGGATTGCAAAAGGCTATGGGTACAACGTTGAAGTTCAGTACTGCATTCCTCCCACAGACAGATGGACAGTCGGAGTGTACAATTTAGATTCTAGAAGATATGCTACGAGCATGTGTAATTGATTTCGAGGGATCATGGGATGAAAGGTTACCACTGATCGAGTTCGCTTATAACAATAGCTATCAGGCTACTATACAGATGTCACCTTATGAAGCACTGTATGGCAGGAAGTGCCAAACTCCCTTGTTTTGGAATAAAGTTGGAGAATGTAGTATTATTGGACCGGAATTTGTTGAAGAGACCTGTCGAGTGGTCGACATCATCAAGGAAAGAGTGAGAACAGCTCAGAACCGTCAGAAGCAATATGCGGATACTCGACGAAGAGATCTGGAGTTCGCTGTAGGTGATAAAGTATTTTTGAAGGTATCGCCCATGCGAGGATTGAAGAGGTTCGGACAGAAAGGGAAACTAAGTCCAAGATATGTCGGGCCGTATGAAATTCTAGCTAAGCGTGGAAAAATGGCTTATCAGTTAGCACTACCACCATCTATGTCAAGTGTGCATGACGTATTTCACATTTCCCTATTGAAGAAGTATGTCAAAGACCCAACGCATGTTTTGACAGTGGATTTGCCGGATTTGACTGATGATTTGACATTTGAAGTAACACCAATAGAAATCACTAGTCGAAAGGTTCAACGTCTACGCAACAGAGATATCTACTATGTTAAGGTCACATGGAAAAGTAGAGACATGGAAGAAATTACATGGGAAGAAGAAAATGCTATGCGGAAGCAATACCCTCACTTGTTTGATTCAGAAGGTACGTATAATTTCGAGGACGAAATTTTTATAAGTTGGGGGGAGTTGTAAGACCCGTGTCAATCTAACCCGGTCTTACCACCTTGAACCAGGTTTACCCATCGTGGTCGAGTCAAATGGACCAAGGGCGTGAAGGAGATCGAGATCCCAGGTATCAAATCGACCCAAAAACACTTAAAATAGGGGAAGGGTCGCATACCCAACTAAGCAGGGTTGGACTACCCAAAATAGAAAGTCAGACCCTCAGTTTTGAAGGGAGGCTCGGACAGCTTAGGACCCTAGGTTCGACGGGATCATCGACCCTCCCATCGACCCTCGGTTACCGCAAAAAAATAGAAATTAAGAAATTTCCTAATTTTCGATTGGGATTCTTTCCTAATCTCAGAGGGACTTATTTTAGGATGTTCCTACTCTATTTAAAGGACATCCCTAAGCCACTTTCACTCCTTTCACAACCCTAATTGAATTGAGAAAAAAGAGAAGAGAAGGAAAAGAGGAAGAAGAAAGGCAAGGAAGAGAACTTAACAAAAAGGAGAAGAATTTCAGAGAAAAAGTAATCTTCTCAGGTATGGATACTAATTCCATGAGTTTCTACAGACCTTAGGTTATTTATTGTTGAGAGTGTGATCTCGGAGAAACCCAAACCATCAATCTATGGTTAGGTTTTCATGGAAAACCATAGGAGAATGCATGAAAACTATTTAGATGGATTATACAAGGTTCCAGACCATGGAATGAATGTTTAATGGAATGTAGAAGCAAGCCATAGGACCCCAAACACGAAGAATGGATCAAAGAGAGGGAATTGGACCAAAGTGCACAGAGGGTCACACCGAGGGTCGATGACCATCCGACCCTAGGTGTTCCTGACCATCGACCCTCAGTGTTCGGGACGTTCAGAATCTAGGGAGGGTCGCACCCGGGGTCGATCAGGACTCCAACCCTACCTCCGACCCTCAGTTAACAGCATGGTTTTTAAATTCAGAATTAATTCTAATTAAATTCTATCGACTTTGTTAGGTCTTCTAGCAATATAATAACATTGTAAAGGTGATTCTAAAGCTTGGAAAAGTATCTATTAGCAAGCTAAGGTGAGGAACCAGAACTCTAAACTAAATTGGCTAATAATAGAAACTGTTTTCTATTTTCTTGAGTCCTATGCCATGCTTGATTCTATGCGAATATGTTTGTAATGTGCATACAGCATGCCATCCAATATTTCTATTATTTGTTCATGCATATTTACTTTATTGTTTATAACATGATGATGATGATGATGATAGGAATAGGCATGTGCTTGTATGTGTGTGGTTGATGTACTTGATGCGAGCGAGTATCAGGGGAGGTGTGATGAGAACGTCAATAAACGTTAACCTTTGGCGGGTCTCAACACTTTAGCTCTATCTCTAACTCATGTTTTGTGCATTAGCATCGTCGTATCGCCATTACTTTAGCAGAACTATTATGTCGTAGAGTATCAGGGGAGGTGGTCTCGGTCCTTGTAGTCTCTGACTCTACCGGGGGGCCTTAGCTCTATCTCTATGGACATTTTGAGGGATGCTGGGGTGAGGCCTTAGATACACTTTTTGGCATTAGGATTGGTTAGTTGCGAGCCCAGTTTGTAGCCCTCGCTAACAGGGGCTTACGTGTTGGTATGGCACTATATGGCAATAAGCGTAACCTTTGTTATATAATGTTCATGATTGGATGCATGTGAGTTGACGATAAACGTGATCTTCGGGTAACGTCACACACTCGTGTATAGAGGCGGGGTCAATAAACGCGACCTTTGGCTACCTAAACCTTTCTATTGCATACTGCAAACTTTAAACCGGACCAAAGATATAAATTGATTTGCATGCATATGTATTGTTGCATTGTTTTGGCTACTCACTGAGCCATGATGTGTGCTCACCCCTCGACGTCGAATATTTTTAGTTGATGATGCAGGTTATACCGTTGAAGACTATGTGAATGCGTCTGCGTACGGGAACGTGGCAACGATGGAAGCTGAAGTTGAAGTGGATACACACGACTCCTCTTGCGAGTGCAACTCGTGTATATTTGATTAGATATTTTATAAGTTTCTTTATTGGATTTATTAAGACATGTATTTGGTACTTAAATATTTATGTCTCAGTTGAAAACAGAATAATTTGTTATTAAATTATTAATATCATCTTAGTTTCTCAGTTCATGTTATTATAAGACTTCCGCTATTGTGTATTTACTCTGATTATGATTACGGATGTGTGTAAGTTTAGATAATGCGGGGATAGCCTATTTGAGATCCTGGTTGAACCGTTGGTTTATTAGCGGTTCATCACATCATTCTAAATAGTGCAGAATTGGGGTGTGACACGCACTATGTCCGACCACAGGGTATGCGACCTCACAAAACCCTATCAGCTCACCGAGAGCCTGGGGTCGGTCGTAGGGTCGGTATATGTCCAACCACAGGGTCCGACCACATGAGGTCTATCAACTCACCAAGAGCCTGGGGTCGATCATGGGGTCGGTCATGGGGTCGCACATTTAGTCAAATTTTGCTACCGCACGACCCCAAATCAAGTTTTTAAACCCGATTTTGGAGTCATTTCCCACTCTCTCTTTTTCCCTTCAACTCAACTCGCTTCCCCTGAGTTGCTACAGTATTGACCCCTCATGTTTGGTGATTATTTCTTCCATTCCCGACCTCCGTTCCTTTCCTTCAGGTATGTTCTCTACTGGTCCTCATTTTTAAGCTTTCAAAACTAGGTTTTTCTCCATTTATAGCGTTTCTTCAAATTAAAATTTTTCTAACCGTAAAAATTTGATTTTTATTGGGGGCTTTTGCTATTGGCCACCCAATGGATGAAAGCCCTCAAGAAAATTTGAGTTTCATCGGTTAGTTTTTGAGAAACTTGAAATTTTCCTCTTTTGACCTATTTTTCAGGATTTTTCCAAATTGTTGAAATTTCTTCAAAGTCGATCTTCCTAGTTTAAATTTCCAACTGTATGAGCCTTGCAGGGTGGTTTGGAACATATGTAAGTCCTCATGGCCAACTGTTTGGGTGAAAAGTGAAGCTTTTGGCCAAATCACGCCGTTATAATGCCCAAATTTTGAGTTTTGCTCTATAACTAATATCTTTTCTATTTGTCTGTGTCCTTGCAGATAGCATGGCACGCACCAAAGTTCCCAGAGCTCATGATCCTATCTGCTTCCGGTCTAATGAAGCAGAGGCTCAGTATGCTCGTTATGAGTGTAAAAAGGTGGAAGGGGGTCGCTGTGTAAACTTGGCTAGTCTAGCCTTGTTTAATGTAGAGGGGGCTTTTAGGGACATGGGTTGGTTCCCCGTGATATCGTATGAGGCTTGCACCTGTCCTGCTCTGGTGAAGCAGTTTTATTGCAACCTCCAGGGAGTGGGTGATCGCAATGATACAGACAGGGGTAGGGAGCTCAGGATCACCAGTTATGTTAAAGGGGTGGAGACCTCCTTTAACTGCCAGGAGTTGGCTGATCTCCTGGACATATCAAACGACGGCCCCTTGGTATACTGTGCACCTAAGGAACCCCAGTTCCTATCTTTGATGATGCGTGCTAAGATTGATCGCCAGCTTCTTAGAGGTGATCGCTAGGAGATGAAGGCAATCAACCTACGGCCAGAGCCTCGGGTGTATTGCAAGATTATTCAGCACAACCTGATTCCTTAGAGTGGACATTATGAGAGGATTTCCCAGTTGACCCAGTATCTCTTGTACTGCATCTGCACTAGGCAGCCCGTCTGCCTTCCATACATTAGCATCAGGACGATGATATGTGCTACGACGCCTGGTCAGATAGGCAACCTGTCCTATGGGCGTTTGATCACTACCCTGCTCACACCCCTGCATGTCGACTTACTGGATGAGAGGATTCATGAGGATACCTTCTCTTCAGACCTTGACTGGGAAGCCATCTGCAAGATGAGGATGCGAGATGCGCAGGTCAGTGACGAGGAGACTAATGCTCTGGTGCGACCCCGTACCCGGGTAGAGATAGCAGACGCTGAGGCGGCAGCGGCAGCAGCAGTAGCAGTAGGGGTCTATGGGGATGATGCTGAGGATGATGATCGTATGTTCATGGAGACGCCATACCTCCTCCATCACCACCACATTCCACTGGAACTGGCCCATCTCGGGTTCCTTCACACACAGCTGGTCCTTCACACCCACCATCTGATGATGTGATGGGGCTACTACGTGAGATTAGAAAGGCTCAATGCTTAACTGATTGGAAAGTAGGAGAGCTTCTAGATGCCCAGCGCGTCTGATCAGCGGATGGCAAATCTGACAGCTAGTCTCCAGGTGACCCAGACTCAGGTAGCCTGGCTGACTAGAGTGTATGCTGAGGACTATGACCGAGATCGTGAGGCACCTCCTCCTCCAGCACCTTCAGCTCCATGATGTATATTTTCTTTTTGTTTTTCCTTGTACTACAGAGTAATTGTCCGGATTGTGGACCGAACTCTAATTTGGATATGTATATATGTTGCTCTTTTTTTTTTATTCGATGTATATATGAAACTTGTTTCTCCTTTTATATATGCGTTATTCTCTTCTTCTTTTTTTGTCTCATACGACACAGGTGCTTATAGTGTGTTCTTATTAAAGCTTTTAAATTTTATCCTAATTTAGTTCACGAACTCTTGTGGAAGTATATCGGTTTAATAGACAGAGCCCGTGAGCTCTGATACCAACTTGTCACACCCCAATTCTGTACCAACCAGAATGGTGTGATGAACCGTCTATGATCTGGTTCAACCAGGATCTCGAATAGGCTGTGTCTGTTTGGTTAAACCATACATATCCACAACCATAATCAGAGTAAATAAATAATAGCGAAAGTCTTTAATACTAATGAATTGAGAGTCTAATAGTGATAACATAAATAAATTATTCAATTATCTTTAAATGACTAAGACATAAAATAAAATAAATTAATCAATTATATGTCCTTAATAATCCAATAAATAAATCTAATCAAAGACGCATGAGTTGCACTCGCACGACGAATCATGCGACTCCATCACAGCTTCTGCATCCATCACCGCAACATGTTCGTACATCAGAGCATTCATATAGTCTTCTACAGTAGTACCTGCATCATCAACTAAAAATATTCGACGTTGAAAGGGTGAGCATACATCACGGCTCAGTGAGCAAACAAAACAATGCAACAAACATATGCATGCATTCAATTCATATCTTTGGTCTGGTTCATAAGTTTGCAATGTGCAATAGAAAGGATAGGTGGCCGCCGCACCACTACACACGAGTGTGTGAAGCCGTCCAATGGATCAAACACCATTGCCGTCCCACATGCACCCACCATGGAATAAAGATAGAGCTAAAGTGCTAGGACTACACCGCATGGCACTTCCCCTGATGCCCTACCCATACCAACACGTAAGCCCCTATTGGCGAGGGCTTGCAAACTGGGCTCACAACTAACCAATCCTAATGCCAAATAGTGTATCCAAGGCCTCACCCCAACATCCCTTAATACATCCATAGAGATAGACCTAAGGCCCCTCGACAGAGTCAGAGACTACATGGTCCGAGACCTCCTCCCCTGATGCCCTACAACGTAATAATTCTGCTAAGGTAATGGCGATACGACGATGTCAGTGGACAAGACTTAAGTAGAGATAGAGCTAGAGTCTGGTGATCAGGATGAACCACAGTGTCACATCCTCCCCCTGATGCCCCACTCACATCAAGTACATTAACCACACACAAACATTTACATGCCTATTCCTAGCATCATCACCATCATCATGTTATAAATAAACGGAATTAAATATGCATGAACATTAATAGCAGGAATATTGGATGACATGTGAAATGCACAATACACGCATACAAGCATAGAATCAATCATGGCATTGGACTCAATAAACAAAAATAGTTTATTATTAGCCAATTAGTTTAGGTCTTGTTCCCTCACCTTTGATTTATAGTAGACCCTCGTTCAAGCTTTATGAATCACTTTTAAATCACTTGAAAACCTAACAAGTTGATAGATTTTTAATTAGAATTAATTCTCATGTGTTTAGACTAACAAAAACTGAGGGGTCACAGGTGTGGCAGCACTTGGGGTCTCAATTTCTGCGACCACAGGGCGTGGGGTCGTAGGGTAGGGTCGGACATACTTCGACCACATGTGCTACCACACCCTCCCTGGAAACTTCCCGAGGGCATGTGGTTGGACATGTGTGTCTTGTGGGGTCAGACATCAAGCGACCTCACATGCGACCACACGTGTTATGGTCGACCTTTCACTCTTAATTCCATTCCTTCATATTTGAATCATTTGGCTTATCATCATGGTCCTTCCTAGGATTGTTTAATGGCTCAAAACTACTATTTTATACACCATCCATTGTCCACATAATTTCCTCCATGGATGAATGATTTGGGTTTCTCCTAATCCTATCTTCTTCATGAACTATCCTAGGCTCTCAATTTAGCATGAAAAATAGGTTCATACCTTATGCTTGCTGAAGATTCAAAGTTTTCTCTGAATTTTCCTCCTCCTTAGTCTTTCCTATTCAATTCCCCTTCTCTTCCTTCTCTTCTCTTTCTCTCACTTTCAATTGGAGTTCTAAAAGGATGAAAGAGGCTAAGGGACGTCATATTTATATAGGAAAACCCTCAATAATATGTCCTAATGAGTTTAGGAAAGAACCCTCTTTGGATTATGAAGGTTTCCTAAATTCGGTTTCTGACGGGGTTTCGTGGGGTAGGAGGTGGGGTCGCAGAATCCATTGACCCTACCTTTTGAAATGTCCGACCACACGACCGAAATTCATGTGGTTAGACTCTTTTGAGGTGGGGTCAGTCACACTGTTTAGGCATGCGACCACACGCTCATAATTGTATATTTTTGGGTTAATTTCATACCTGGTCTTGTGGTTTCTTCACGCACTTGGTCCACTTGGCTCGACCATGATAGGTAGACCTGGTACAAGGTGGTAAGACCGGTTAGTTCGATACAGGTCTTACACTTGTTGCCCCATCACCATCTAGATTGGTATGTCGTGTGGGAGCACCAGGGCTTTTGGCATAGGCTGGTGAGTATTCAACACTCCTGTGCATGGAGGTTTTAGTCAGCTTTGGGGAAGTGTGACTAGGTTTTATCATAGCACACTAGCATACATGATACTAGACTATTGCATTACTGTGTCTAATAAACTGATCATGCATTCTTGCTTGCTTGCTTAACTGTTTCTCACTAAGCTCATGATGTAGAGCTGACCCTCACGTATGCCATTCTTTTTAGATGATATTACAGGTACTACTGTTGAATATTATTTGAATATGCCTATGTTCTCTCGCCTTGCTCAGATGGGAGGAATACAGTATGAAGAAGAAGTACATGATGCGGACTGTGAATGTGACGCATGTGTCATCGATGGATAGACTTGTTGCTATCAAGTTTTAGATCAATGAATAGTTTTCTTTTATTTGGGTCTTTTGGATTTAGTTATTTATATTTGGTAGCCGATGATTTATAGGGCAATGATACTTTATAGTTAGTTTGATTAGAATGATTGAGAAACCAATTGAATAAGATGTTAAGCAAAGATAGTATAACTTTTATTTATCATTAGTGTGCTCTTGGTTATCTAGTTAACTTTTTCTATTTATTACTTTTGATTGTGTTTGTGGCATTGAGTTAGGAAGTGGTTGGTATGGGTGTGCACCGCTTATGAGGTCCTGAAGGGATCGCATCTAAACTAAGGTATTGATCTAGTCATATCCCAAAAAATTTTATACCGGTATTTTAGAGTATGAAAATTATGGTTAGGAAATAGAAACATAACTGTAAGTGCCAACTCAAGACAACCCACGCATGGAGTCTCCAGGATGCGTGGGGCTCCTTTTTATAATGATGCCACCTCACTCAGCGTACAGCAACATCCCCATGTTTGGTCCTTCGTTTTGGTCGGCTTGACTGCAACTCATCTGAAGTCCACAAATGTCGTACACTTAAGGAGGTGATAATCCCACTAGTTAACTTGCCTAGCCATCCATATAATGTCGGGTATGGGGAGCATCGTAGCTAAGTTCATACCACCCTTTATTGAACCCATGCCATTACATAACCCACTAATGGCTAGGGGTACAGTTATACGGGTGACTAATGTTCAACCAGACATGTCTACTTAATTAGCCATATTACTGGACCGTAACATCGCCAAACTTCTGACCCCTCCGAGCCCCTACATAGGATATCATGACTTAGGTAAGTTATATATGGTCAATGCAGAGTAAGACCCACACCCAAAATTTTGATCCTAATTTGAAATTTTAACTTTGTAACAGATCTTACCATGACGAACGACTCAAACCAAGGTAGACTGGACCAATTAAAACCCAACCAAGGTAATCTAGTTCAATCCTGGTTCTCAAACTATAAACTCAGGACTTAAACTAGGGACCAGGCACATCACACCTAGGTACGGTCAGTTACGTGCCACACCCTAGGGCCGCACCTCCTATTGCGGGATTGGTTGGAAAACCAACTCGTCTAAACCGCCAGTCAGACCTGGACTTGAATCTGATCTGTTTGAAGGAGTGTCTAGCTGCATTCCCTAAATTAAATTGGGTAGAGAGGAGGGAATCCTCTAATTACCCTTGATTGGAGCCCAATCACTCCAATGTGATTGGGATAGGATTGGTTTACCCTTCTCATCCCCAATTCCTTCTTTCTCATTTTTGTCTCTGCAAACCACAAGAGAAGAGTGAGAGAAAAGTTCTTCCACATCTGGAAAAGAAAGGAGATGGAACAATAAGGAAGAAAGCCTCCGTCACCAAGGGAAACCACCACTAGAGAGCACCAATACCAGAGATCCATAGCTAGTATCAAAATTCCTCATTTCTTTGTTTCTACTATAGTTAAATTAAATCTATAGGAACCAAGGAATTGTTGAACATGTTTCTCAGATTTTTATCCTCTGTAATGAGTATTAAAACCTATTTAAGGATCCAACCAAAGCATGGATCTGAATCAGAGATGAACTGGGATTCTTAAAATATTGAAAGATGGAGTTCTAATGAACTATTGATTGAATCCATGTCTTCCAAAGCCAAATGATATTATTTTTTATTTAAACCCAAGGAGAACATCCCTGGTATCACTGAAAAAGGATTTAAGGAATAGAACCCAGATCTAGCAATATCAGTTTATAGAGAAATGATTTCAGTATCATTTGTATGAGTTAGAATGGGATTTTTGGACTCAAACTCATAGCCTAGACTCATAAAAAATTTAGAAGAGCACCGTGTAAAAATTTGCATGTTCTGGCAATGTTCAAACGTACGATTTGTCATGTGCACGCCTATGGCCAAGTGACCGTGCGGTCGATCACGTGCCGTACGATAAATCGACCCCAGATGAGGGCCATCTTCAGTCACCACCTCTCTAGGAATTTTATGAACCTGCTTGTGTGATCATATATCTAGAATTATATGTCTGCATAGGTTTTGCTCCATAGTTTCAATTAAAAACCATTGTTTATGCCTTATATGTTTACTGTTTTGGATGTTTATGCATTTGAAACTCTAAGCAGTAAGTGTGAGGTGTTTATCTATGGTAGACAGACCTCTGAAAAACATGAATAAGTTATGAGGCTATGCTACAAACAAGCAATAAACTAATAAATTTAAATACTATTATTGTTAAGGTAGTTAAGGCACAAGAACAGCATTGTAAAAGTTGTTCGAGGTTGTAATCTTATTTACCTTTATTGCTGCTACGTCTAGTAAGGGAATTGATCCTTTGTCTGGTAACGTAGTTCTATTTATCTTGTTGGATGATGTAATTAAGTGATAACATGCCTTGTGTTTGATAACATGCCATCCAATAAATTGTACTGTGTGTTCATGCATATGCGTTATTTTTTATGTTATCAGTGAAACCCGTAGTGGTTTGGAAACGGGGTGGAATGGGATGCCTCGTAACCTATGCATGAAAGGTAGAGCTACTCTTGGTGTTCTTGATGTTTAGTTAAGTCAGTAAGGAGGAACGTGGGTGGAATGAGACCCTTGCACCACTTCTTACTGACCCTGCTTTGTATTTGACCATATGTAACCTAGCCAAGTCACAATGTCTTAAGTGGGGACCGGACGGGTCAAAAGCTTGGCCATGTTATGGTTTAGTAATTTTAACTAATAGGGGAACTTGGTTAGTTGAATTGATCTTATCCTAATAATTGTACGCCTGGCCATTAGGGGGTTATGTAGTGGCATAGGTTCAATAAAAAGGTGCTATGAACATAGCTGCGATGCTCCCCATTTCCGACGTAGTGTGGATGAGATGGTGAGTTGACTAGTGGGATTACCATCTCCTCAAGTACCTGACGGACTGGTCTTAGGATGAGTTGGGTATAGGCAGCCTACAAAAAATGGGCTTGCATTCCAATGATGGATCCATACTTGGGGAACGTTGTTGTGCTCCATGTGTGGGATAGTATTCATTCTAATGGGGGATGACCCACATAGACTAGAGACTCCATGTAGGGGTTGTCTTGAGCTGATGCTTACAGTTATACACCAGACAATAGTTGTAAATCATGCATCCTGTATATGTATGTTTGATTTCCTTGCTAAGCTCTATGGTTGGGCTTATAGATGCAGGTATAATGGAATGTGATGCTATGGATGTTAATGATGATGATGTTCATGACAAGATGTGCGAGAGTGACGATTGTGTCTAAGGGTAGACACTCGAAAAATTAATGAACAAATTTAAATTCAATTTACTTTATTTAAAGTTTGGGGGTGTGTTGTCCATTTGAATAATTTAGATTTGAAGGATTTATTTATTTATTTACTTATGCGTACAATATGGAATATTATTATTATTATTATTACCATTTGATTGTTTCAGCAAATGAATGTTAATTATTATAAAACTTTTGCTATATTTTCATTTGAAAATCTTTTAAGATATGGTGTTGTATTTTAAGAACTATGTGATACTACTTTTAATGGGGGATGTTCCATGTCTCGTGATCCAGGAAGGGGATTTCCAATGCCCTAAATTAGGAGGTAGAGATCTCATTCATTTCATAGTACCGATATGTCAAGAACAGGGTGTGACAAAAGTTGGTATCAGAGGACGGATGTGCAACATCTATTATTAAAATATAGCATACACACATCACAAACTACTGAAGTTGAAATAGGAAGCATAAACTATTACTAAATGGGGGGATAAGAACCATGAATAAGCCGCAAGAAAAATGATAACAAGCAAAGTACAAGACATCCATATATACAAAACTAAAAATAAACATCCGAAGTACCCAAAGTAAATAATGTACTAATGATGGGCCGGCATCCACAAACTGGATCATCACCCATCAATATCAATCAAAAACCAATATTAGAATAAACTATATATAATATCCGATGAGATAACAAAGATAAATACGATTTAACTAGGCATCTGACCCTTGAGAACCGTGATCTACCTGACGTCGAAGACTATCTACAGAGTAAGTAGCCCTGGTTGGAGCCATTGCCTGAAGACGCTGTCGACGAGAACTCTCATGCATGGCTGTTGTTGTAGCCATAACATCGTCAGTGATCCATGAAATAATACCCACAGAAGTTAGTGCTAACCACAAAAAGGAAACCTCATTCCTCATAGCCTCCTCTGAGCTCTAAAGCTAGATGATACTTAGCTCTACTGCAATCACCCTCTGCTCCACACCAGTGATGTTCTGTAACATCCTCCTCTTGTGAGCATCTAGTCTGGTTTGGAGGGACCGTTGATGACCATCTAGTGCATCCACCAAAAAGCAAGCATTAGCTAGCAAACTCTACAACTCAATGAACTCTGAAGCCCAAGCCTAAGGAACTACCGCCGTTGGAACCTCCTCACCACCTACAGCATGTGGTAAACTCTCCACTCATCATCAGTAGAATCAGCCTCACCCTCTGCAACTAGCACTAATGGAGCCTCCTCACTAATGTCCATATGCATGGGAGAAGCATCCCCACTACGACTAGGAACTGCTGGTTCATCCTCAAAGAAGAGGAAGATATGACAACCATATGCTGAGCCCTCCTAGCAGGCTGATGTCGATGAATAGGATGGGGTGGTAGACGCCACTCTAGCTCCTCATTACTGAGAACAATATCTTGAATCCCAAGCATGTGCAGTGTGTCCCAACCAAAATTAGTATGCACCCCAATCTCAATATCAAGCTCCAAAGTGAGATCAAAACCCAAGTTAGCAAACAACTGGGTAAGTAAGCGACCATAGGGAAGACTACCGGTCCATGTGTATAAAGCAGAATGGATGATGGTCATCATGATCAAATATGGAAGGTAAATCTGGTAGCGAATGGTGAGGTAGTAAGCTACGAACTCATAGAAGTGCACTATAGCATCCCTGTATCCGCCTCTAGGCACCAAGTTGTGTTGAGTAATGCTACTAAAAATCCTAAGAATCGATCGATAGTTATGCTCATGCAAATCTAGACCCAACATCATCTGCTCATAAATAAGTGCCAACTCCCACTCACCAACTATAGGGATTTTGGGCTCTACATAAACTCTCTCTCCCTCAGCAGATATACCTAGACTCTCTGTTAGGCTGCCAATAGTAATAACAATAGGTCTACCTCTAACCCAACTGGAGATTTGTAAGGTAGAACCATCTGCATTGTCCTCCATGCCTCTATCCACCTGTAAGTTGCAATAGAAATGAAAAACCGTGTCCACCCGAGTAGGCAAGTAAAAATGGATGGCAGGCAACCAACCCAAATCAGTGAAAGCTTGTCGAACATCAAATCTATTCAGTTCATCCACAAGGAGAAACCGACTTGGCTCTACTGATCGACGCTCAAAAGTAGGCCAAGCTGCTACAGCCTCCGCTAACCTGAAGTGAAAGGGTCATAGGCTGGTGGTACCTGACCATGTAATCTCTCTGCCCCTACAGTAGAAGACTCTACACCGGAAGAATCAAGAATATCTCTAGTAGCCATAATGGGTGAGCTAGAGGTTCAGACAGTGAAATCTACACAAGAAAAGTATGAACGATTGATTAGAAGGTAAAGAGATGGTACTATAAGTAAACATACATGCCCTAGTGCTCAAGACACTAATGCAAAGTGTTGGAACATATCTCAAATGATCGAACTTAGTTTTGAGAAAACAACCGAAATGGAGAATAGAAACCCATATATATGACAAACCAAGATTCAAAAGAGGTTCCAACAATTTCCAATCATCACTACAGACCCTAGGTACTCATGAGATTGAAGAAAGTGTTAAGGAAGAAATTTTCAAATTCGGTTTTTGAGAAAAATGGGAAAAATTTCGATTTTGAGTTTTGGTAACTATGAAAAGTGATGGAAACAAGTTTAAACAAAGGGAAGGCAAACATCTCCTAACATGATTATATGAAAAAGCCACATCATTTCAAGTCATAAAATGGAGAAAACAATGAGAATTCAACCAGGATCCAGGGTTCTAAAAAATGAAAATCGGTATGAAAACTCACCGTAGCAAGGTGTGAAATTGATTTCGAGATGAATAGTAGCAAGGAATCACCAAAGAACACCTCCAAGATCGATTTCGGGGGTGTGCACCTTCGAAATATGGCAGCACCAGGGAATCCATAGGCACTACCTGTGTCTGCTGCTGTCCCTCATGTCACTCCACAGATGGTAGTGCCACTTACCTTAACACCAATGGCAAAGATAATGGAAGCATTCCAAAAAATGAAGCCTCCAAAATTTATAGGGGTAGGAAATAAGCCTCTGCAACCTGCCATATGGATGTATACCATCGAGAAACCTCTGAGGATGATGTCATGCACAGATGAGCAAAAAGTACTCTATGCTAGGTTCATGTTTGAGGATGAACCAGACGACTGGTGGGAATCTACCCGGCCTATCCTAGAGGCCAAGTATGATAGTATCTCATGGGAGAATTTCAAGAAACCTTTTTCGGTAATTATTTTTCCCAAAGTTACAGAGACTAAAAGGAAGCTGAATATTTGACATTTAGCCAAGTGCAAAGATCCATCACTGAATATCAGAGGGATTTTGAGAGACTGTATTACTTCGCAACTCCAAGCATGCACAATGACAGACAGAAAGCAAAGAGGTTTGCTGATGATCTTAGGGGTGGAATTCGAGCCATTCGAGCCATTGTTAACTTATGCTAGTGTTATTCAAATAGCCAAAGTGGTGGAAGATAGTCAAAGAGATGACTACCAAGCCCGTTGGAAAGACAAGCCCACAACCTTTGGTACCAAAAAGGCAAGTACTTTCACAAGCAGTTGCAACACCAAGAAGCCATTCAAAGCTTCAGCAGTGAAGAAAGCAACCACTCAAGCTTCTACAAAGATGGCTGCTGCCCCTGAACCATTCGATATAGCACCTGACTCAGTGAAGTGCTATAACTGCTAACAGTAGGGACATATATCCAGAAACTGCCATCAACCTCCAAAGCAAAGACTACATCAGGGCAAGGTCTTTGCAACAACCACAGAAGAGGCTAAAAACTTTGCTAGTGTGGTTACAGGTATATCTTTCTCACAGTAATTAAACTGTTGTGCATGAACCGAGCAACTTCTTAAAGTATCAGTAAATTGATAAATTACAAATCACAAGGTACCATGACTGTATCTGACTCGCCAGCTCGAGTACTCTTCGACTTGACTGCGACTCATTCTTTTGTGTCGCCATCCTTTACTGAGAAATTTAGAACACCCCCAAGGTAGATGGAGTCACATCTGATAGTCAGCATGCCATTAGGACCGAATACTTCAGACATGTAAAACCCGTACTCCACTAATCCGGTCTAACCGTGTCATGCAAGGTCTTTCCATTATTTCTAGACCAAGTAGACCGATCGTTTAAAGATGGATCACAAACCAGGTATGAGAATCGAGTTAAAAACACTGAAAACATGCCTATGGTTGAATACCTGAGTAGGTATGGTCGACCATAAGGAAGGAAACAAAAGTCTCAAACCATGAACCCCACGGTTGATGATTTCAACCCTACGGTCGACGGGTTCTGCGATCGTAGCCATCAACCGTTAGACTCTAGATCAGCCTCCGAGTTTTGAAAACTATCCTAAACTAAGGGATTTCTTTCCTAATTGAAAGAGGACTCTATATGGAGAGTTTTCCTCTATATAAAGGACGTCCATCAGCCCTTTTTCACACTTTTAAAACATTAGTAAACCTTAGAGAAAGAGAAGAGAAGGAAGAGAAGGAGAAGAAGAAAAGGCTAAGGAGAGGATTTTGCTAAGAAAATATTGGCTCTCTATCACAGGCAAAGGTATGAATCTAATCTCTGGAGATGTAAACTCTAAGGAATAAGACTTCTATGGAAGATAGGCAATATCAACCTATTATGATCTATGTGATTTCCTTGAGAAAATCCCAAGGAGAACTACGAGGAGAGAGTTTGATGATTAAGATTGATAAGAAACTACTAATAATGGCCATAGGATGATCTTAGAATAAATCCAATTGAAGATCAGAGGATTTGACCCAGGAAGAACTCGAATTGCATGTAGTCTGTGACCAAAAATCTCAAGGTCGTAACTACGATCGACCATAGCATGACCAGCATGACCTAAGGATCGACCATAGGCATTCGGGAAGATCTAAAAATCATATGGTCGCAGCTACGGTCGCACCATATGTGACCATAGGGGAACGATCGTAGGTAGTAAGGTCGATACAGTATGAGACCATAGGACCAATCAGACACCTATCAATGCTCTATTTTGATTTTTGACTACTGTAACATGTTATATATGAACCCTAACTTAAATTCATATAAATTTTAGGTTGTTAAATCAATTCAAAGAGAATTTCAAGGCTTGGAAGGAGATCGAGTATTGCTAATAGGTGAGGGAACATGACCTAAACTAATTGGATAGTAATAAACTATTTATTTTTATTGAGTCCAATGCCATGATTGATTCTATGCTTGTATGCTTGTAATGTGCATCTCACATGTCATCCAATATTCTTTCTATTACTATTCATGCATATTTAATTCTGTTTATTTATAACATGATGATGATGATGATGATGATGATGCTAGGAATATGCATGTGAATGTATGTGTGTGGTTGGTGTATTGGATGCGAGTAGAGCATCAGGAGGAGGACGTGGCATGGTGGTCTTTGACCTCATCACCAGACTCTAGCTCTATCTCTACTCAAGTCTTACCCACTAACATTGTCGTATCGCCATTACCTTAGCAAAACTATTACGTCGTAAGGCATCAGGGGAGGTGGTCTCAGACCGTATGGTCTCTGACTCTGTCGGGGAGCCTTAGCTCTATCTCCATGGACGTATTGAGGGATGTTGGGGTGAGGCCTTGGATACACTGTTTGGCATTAAGATTGGTTAGTTACGAGCCCAATTTGTAAGCCCTCGCCAATAGGGGCTTACGTGTTGGTATGGGTAGGGCATCAAGGGAAGTATTGGCGGTGTTTGATCCGGACATTTTAACTCTATCTCTATTCCATGGTGGGTGCATGTGGGATGGTAATGGTGTTTGATCCATTGGGTGGATTCACACACTCGTGTATAGAGGTGCAGGGCCCACCAAACCTTTCTATTGCACATTACAAACTTAAAAATCAGACCAAAGATATGAATTGAATGCATGCATATGTTTGTTGCATTGTTTTGTTTGCTCACTGAGCCGTGATGTGTGCTCACCCTTTTGATGTCAAATATTTTTAGTTGATGATGTAGGTCCTACTGTTGAAGAGTACATGAATGCGTCGACGTATGGACATGTTGCTGCGATGGACGTAGAGGCTGAAGAAGATGCGCATGATTCATCATGCGAGTGCAACAAATGTGTTTTTGCTTAAGTTTAGTTGTAATTTGAACATCAGATATGTAATTGATTATTTATTTTTATGTCTTTTGGTTTGGAGATAATTGGATTAAATACTTATTTATCACTGTTAGGCTCTTACTTCATTATCTATAAAACTTTCGCTTATTTGTTTATTACCTTTGATTATTAATGTGGAATGTGTGTGTGGTTTGATATGGTGGGTACGACCTATACGAGATCTTGGTTGAACCGTTGATTTATTGGTGGTTCATCACACCATTTCGATTAGACCAGAATTGGGGTGTGACAGGACATGTCTAATTTTGATGCAATTCTAGGGATGGATTGGCTAGCCATACACAAGGCCAGTGTCCTGTGTGTTGAGAGAAAAGTCTATTTTGAAGTTAATAGAGATCACCCAATCGTGTTCACCGGAGACAAACTGAATAAGAAGAAGAAGCTTTTCATTTTATCCTTGCAAGCAAGTAAGTTGTTAGATCAAGGCTGTACTGCATATATTGCATCTGTAGTAGATACTACTGTGGAAACACTTAAATTAGAAAAACTATGAGTTGTAAAAGAATTCCCCGACGTATTTCCTAAAGATTTACCAGGTATGCCACCTGACAAAGCAATAGAATTTGTAATCGATCTGCTCCAAAGATCGGCCCTTGTATCCAAGGCACCCTATAGAATGACGCCTGTAGAGTTAAAGGAGCTCAAAGTACAATTACAAGAATTATTAGATAAGGGTTTTATTATACCAAGCATTTCACCTTGGGGAGCACCGGTCTTGTTCGTTAAGAAGAAAGATGGAAGTGTCAGGTTGTGCATCAACTATAGGGAACTAAATAAACTCACAGTCAAGAATAGATACCCATTACCCAGGATCGATGATCTGTTTGACCAATTGCAAGGAGCATCAGTATTCTCAAAGATCGATTTATGATCTGGTTATCATCAACTAAAGATCAAAGAATCAGATATTCCAAAAACAACTTTTATAACTCGATATGGTCATTATGATTTCAAGGTCATGTCGTTTGATTTGACAAATGCCCCAGCCTCATTCATGGAGTTAATGAACAGAGTATTTCATGATTATTTGGATCAGTTTATCATAGTGTTCATTGATGGCATTCTCGTATATTCTAAGACTCCTGAAGAACATGATGAACATTTAAGAAAAATCCTTCAGTGACTCAAGGAGGAGAAGTTGTATGTAAAGTTCAAGAAATGTGAGTTTTGGCTTAAGAAAGTGGCATTCTTGGGACATGTGGTCTTAGGAAAAGGGATAGCGGTGGACAATAGCAAAGTACAAGCAGTGCTAGAATAGGAAGCCCCGAAGACAGTTATGGAAGTAAGGAGTTTCCTAGGTCTTGCAGGGTATTATCGATGATTCGTCCAGGATTATTGTCCAATCGCAGTACCATTTACCCAACTTACGTAGAAAGGACAGAGATTCGAATGGATAGCAAAATGAAAAGCGAGTTTCCAAACCCTAAAGGAGATGCTCATAACAGCCCAGTGCTGACAGTACCGGATGGAGGTACCGGGTATACTGTATACATCGATACATCCAATATAGCATTGGGTTATGTCCTCATGCAATAAGGATGAGTTGTTGCTTACGCATCCTAACAATTGAAATGGCATGAGAAAAACTATCTCACTCATTACTTGGAATTGGAAGATGTGGTTTACGCACTGAAAATATGGAGGCATTACCTATTCGGTGCAGCTTTTGAGATCATGTCAGATCACAAGAGTTTAGTCCATTTGTTCAATCAAAAAGAATTGAACATGAGACAACGATGGTGGTTGGAGTTACTCAAGGATTATGAAATAAACATACAGTACCACCCGAGAAAAGCCAATGTAGTGGCTGATGCATTGAGTAGAAAGGTTGTTTATGTCACAACCTAATTCTGTTCTAACCAGATTAGTCTGATGAACTGCCAATAAACCAACGGTTCAACCAGGATCTCCATTAGGTAGTACCCACCATAACAACCACACATACCTTCCACAAAAATAATCAGAGATAAATAACAAATAAGCGAAAGTCTTATAGATAATGAACTGAGTATCTAACAATGACAAATAATTACTTAATCCAGTTATCTTTAAATGACTCAAGACATAAAAATAAATAATCCATTACATGTTCTAATAATTAGAAATTGCTAAACTAATCGAACGCACTGGTTGCACTCGCATGGTGAATCATGGGCATCTTCAACAGCTTCTACGTCCATGGCTACAATGTGCCCATACATCGGTGCATTCACATAATCTTCGACAGTAAGACCAACATCATCAACTAAAATATTCGACGTCGAAAGGGTGAGCACACTTCATGGCTCAGTGAGCAAACAAAATAATACAACAAACATATGCATGCATTCAATTCATATCTTTCGTCTGGTTTTTAAGTTTACAATATGCTATAGAAAGGTTTGGTGGCCCCCGCACATCAATACACAAGTGTATGAATCCGCCCAATGGATTAAACACCATTGTCATCCCATATGCACCCACCATGGAATAGAGATAGAGCTAAACTGTCTGGATCAAACACCGCCAACACTTCCCCTGATGCCCTACCCATACCAACACGTAAGTCCCTATTAGCGAGGGCTTACAAACTGGGCTCGCAACTAACCAATCCTAAATGTCACCAGTGTAACCAAGGCCTCACCTCAGCATCCGTTAATACATCCATAAAGATAGAGCTAAGGCCCCCCGGCAGAGTTTAAGACTACACGGTTCCCCTGATGCCCTACGACGTAATAGTTCTACTAAGGTAATGACAATACGACGATGTCAGTGAACAAGACTTGAGTAGAGATAGAGCTAAAGTCTGGTGACCAGGTCAAGACCACCAGGCCACATCCTCCCCTTGATGCTCCACTGGCATCAAGCACACTAACCGCACACACATGATCACATGCCTATTCCTAGCATCATCATCATCATCATATTATAAATAAACAGAAATAAATATGCATGAGCAATAATAGCAAGAATATTGGATGACATGTGAGATGCACATTACAAACATACAAGCATAGAATCAATCATGGCATTGGGCTCAAATAAATAAATAGTTTGTTATTATCCAATTAGTTTAGGTCTTGTTCTCTCATCTGTTAGCAAAACTTGTTCTCCTTCCAAGCCTTGTAATTCTCTTTGAATTGATTTAATAACCTAAAAGTTATATGAATTTTAGTTAGGGTTCATATATAACATGTTACAGTAGTCGAAAATCAAAATAAAGCACTGATATGTGTCTGATTGGTCCTATGGTCTCATACTGTGTCGACCTTACTGCCTACGGTCGATACCATACGGTCGCATATGGTGCGACCATAGCTACGACCATATGGTTTCTAAAATCTTCCCGAATGCCTATGGTCGATTTTCTGGTCATGCTGGTCATGCTATGGTTGGCCGTAGCTTTGACCTTGAGGTTTTTATCACAGACTGCATAAATTCGAGTTCTTCCTGGGTCAAATCCTCTGCTCTTCAATTGGGTTTATGCAAAGGTCACCTTATGGCCATTATTAATAGTTTCTCATCAACCCTAATCAACAAACTCATCCCGCATGGTTATCCTTGAGATTTTCTCAAGGAATCACATAGATCATAATAGGTTGATATCCTAACCTCCATAGAAGTCTTATTCCTTAGAGTTTACATCTCCAAAGATTAGGTTCATACCTTTGCCAGTGGTGGAGAGCCAATTTTTTCTCAGCAAAATCCTCTCCTTAGCCTTTTCTTCTTCTCCTTATCTTGTTTCTCTTCCCTTCTCTTTCTTTAGGGTTTACTAATGTTCTAAAAGAGTGAAAAAAAGGCTGAGGGACGTCCTTTATATAGAGGAAAACTCTCTATATAGAGTCCTCTAACATTAGGAAAGAAATCCCCCTTAAATTAAAAAAATTTCCAACTCGGAGTCTGATCTAGGGTCTAACGGTCGATGGCTATGGTCGCAGAACCGGTCGACCATAGGGATGAATTCATCGACCGTAGGGTCCTGGATCCGAGATCTTCATTCTTACCATATGGTCGACTATACCTACCCAGGTATCTGACCATATGCATACAGTTTTGGGTGTTGAGTCGATTTTTATACCTGGTTTGGGATCCATCTTCATACGATCGGTCCACTTGGTCCAGCTATGATGGGAAGACCTGACACGACACGGTTAGACCAAGTTAGTAGACTGCGGGTCTTACGACTCCCCCCTTATATAAATTTCATCCTTGAAATTTGTACATACCTTCTGAGTCAAACAAGTGAGGATATTGCTTTCGCATAGCATTTTCTTCTTTCAATGTAATTTCTTCCACATTTTGGTTTCTCCAAGTAACTTTAACATAGTAAATGTCATGATTGCGAAGTCGTTGAACCTTTCGACTAGTGATTTCAAAAGGTACTACTTCAAATGTCAAGTCTTCAGCTAAATCTGGTGGATCAGTTGTTAACACGTGTGTTGGATCTCTGACATACTTCTTCAATTATGAGACATGGAATACATCATGTACACTAGACATTGATGGTGGTAGTGCTAACTAATATACTACCTTTCCACGCCTTACTAGAATCTCATAAGGTCCAATATATCTAGGACATAGCCTTCCCTTCTGTCTAAATCTTTTTAAACTGCGCATAAGAGATATTTTCAGAAATACTTTATCACCTATGGTAAATTCAAGATCTCTTCGTTGATTGTCCGCATATTGCTTCTAACGGTTCTGAGCTGTTCGGACTCTTTCCTTGTGATGTCGATCGCTCGACATGTCTCTTCAATAAACTCTGGTCCAACAACACTACGCTCTCCAACTTCTTTCCAAAACAAAGGAGTTCAACACTTTCTACCATACAGTGCTTCTTAGGGTGACATCTATATTGTAGCTTGATAGCTGTTGTTATAAGCGAACTCGACCAATGGTAACTTCTCACCCCATGATCCCTTAAAATCAATTACACAAGCTCGGAGCATATCTTCTAAAATTTGAATGGTGTGCTCCGAATGTCCGTCTGTCTGAGGATGGAATGCGATACTAAACTTCAATGTTGTATCCATAGCCTTCTGTAATCATTTCCTAAACTTTGAGGTAAAGCGTGGGTCTCTATCGGACACAATGCTTTCAGGTACACCATGTAATCTGACAATATTATTCACATATAGCTTAGCTAACCTCTCTAGTGTATACTGAGGTCATATAGCTATGAAACGAGTTGTCTTAGTCCAACAATCTATGATCACCCAGACTGCATCAACTACTCTGAAAGTCAAAGGTAATCCGATGACGAAGTCCATAGTGATACAGTCCCATTTCCATGCTGGTTCTGGTAGTGGTTACAACAAGCCTACAGGCCTTTGCCTTTCAGCCTTTGTCCGCTGACAATGCAGGCATTGTAACACAAACTTAGCTACATCTACTTTCATTCCCCTCCACCAGTATAGTTTCTTCAGATTATGATACATCTTTGTACTCCCAGGATGTATCGAATAAGCGGTGGTGTGGGCTTCCTTCATTAGTCTGTGTCTAATATCTGAGACTTCACTTTCAGGGACACATACTCTCTCTTTGTATCGTAGTACCCTTTCAAGGTCCAAGGTAAAGACAGGAGTATTCCTATCTTTTTCAAGGTCTTCTTTCACTGTTCTCAGATAGGTGTCTGATTGAATAGCTGCCTTTGCTTCGTCTATCAGATCTGGTACAATCTTCAATATAGCAAACATGTTTGAGAATCGATGAATAAACCCTAGGTTTGTTGAATCACCTAGTTTATCAATCACGAACTGCTCATTGCCGCAGTTGAATATTCTCCCTATGTCATACATTGCAGCATTTGTGCTAGCTTCTCCCTATGACTTTGTCATTGCTTTTCTGCTTAGTGCATCGGCCACTACATTAGCCTTTCCTGGATGATACTGGATATCACAATCATAATCCTGTACCAACTCTAGCCATCTTCTTGTCTCATGTTCAACTCCTTCTGATTGAAAAGATGAGTAAGACTCTTATGATCTGATTTAATCTGAAATTTCTTTCCATACAAATAATGTCTCAATATCTTAACAACATGTACTACTGCTGCTAGTTCCAAGTCATGAGTTTGGTAATTTTTCTCATGTATCTTTAATTGTCTGGAAGCATACGCAATTACGTGCTCTCCTTGCATGAGAACACATCCTAAACCTAATCCAGATGCATCGGTGTACAAGGTAAATGGTTCTCCTGGAATCAGAATAGTCAAGATGGGAGCTGATATTAATCTTGTCTTCAATGTTTGGAAACACTCTTCACATTTATCGGTCCAAACAAACTTCTCTCCTTTCTTAGTCAGACTGGTGAGTGGTACTGCAATTCTAGAGTAATCTTTCATGAATCGTCGATAATAACCAGCTAAACCTAAGAAACTTCTGATTTTGGCAACATTCTTAGGTACTTCCCGTTTTACAATGGCTTCAATCTTGTTGGGATCCACTTTGATTCCTTCAGCGGATACAACATGGCCTAAGAAAACGACTTCATTTAGCCAGAATTCACACTTATAAATTTAGCATAAAGCTTTTCTTTTCTTAGTCGCTGCAGAGTGGCTCTTAGATTTGTGATATGAGTTTCTTTATCCTTGGAGTAGACTTGTATGTTGTCAATGAATACGATAACTGACGTATCCAATATATCGTGGAATACCCTATTTATAAGTTCTATAAAAGTTACAGGTGCGTTAGTCAATCCAAAAGACATAACTAAAAATTCATAATGTCCATATCTGGTTCTGAAGGCTGTCTTCAGAATATCGCCTTCCTTAATCTTCAATTGATGGTATCCCGACCGAAGATCAATTTTGGAGAATACTTTAGCACCTTGCAACTGGTCGAATAAGTCATCAATCTGAGGCAACGGATACCTGTTCTTGATCATGAGCTTGTTCAATTCCCGATGATCTATACAAAGTCGAACACTACTGTCCTTCTTTTTTTTTAACAATACTGGTGCTCCCCATGATGATATACTGGGTCGAATATAACTCTTGTCCAGCAGTCCTTGTAATTGTACCTTCAGTTCCTTTAGTTTTGTAGGAGCCATTCGATAGGGTGCATTAGATACTGGTGCGGCTCTGGGTATAAGGTCTATAACGAACTCTGTCGCTCGATCAGGTGGCAATCATGGTAATTCCTCAGGAAATACATCCAAAAATTCACGTACAACTTCAATATCCACCATTCATGGTGCTTCTTTGGTTAGGTCGACCATGGATACTAGATACCCATTTCCTCCTTTCTCAAGGCATCTCTTAGCCTTTAATGCCGAAAGAATGAGTTTTCGTTTATGGGAAAGTTTGGTTCCCATAAAACTAAACTCTACGTCTTTCTTGTCTTTGAATGTCAATTTCTTTTCCATACATAATAGGTTTGCAGAGTACCGACTAACCAATCCATTCCTAAGATAACGTCGAAGTCTGCCATCTCAAGTTGGATTAAGGTTGCATCCATAGTCTTCTCACTGATAATAACTAGACATGGTCCATAACCTTGGTCTAGTTCTACTTCTAATCCCATAGGTGATCGCACAAGTAGTTTGCTATCTAAAGATCTGAGGGGTAAACTTAACTTCTTTCCAAACGACACAGATATAAAAGAATGAGTAGCCCCATAGTCAAAGAGTACTCTGGCGGGTATGCCATTAATAGGTACGATACCTGTGATTTGATTTAATTTAGTCTACATGCTCACACAAGGTATTTCAAAACAAAAAGTTAAATCATACCTGTGACCACATCGGGCGATGCGGCAGCATCCTCAAAAGCAATTGCATAAAATTTTCCTTGTTGTAGCTGCTTCCTCAGCTTAGGACAATCTCTTGAATAATGCCCTATTTAATCACAGTTAAAACAATTGACTCCAGCATTACTTTGCTTCTGCTGAGGTTGAGTTGTTGGAGTAGTCTTAGATGCCACATTGAAGCCTTGAGTACGGAAGGGTTTGAATTTTCTTGAGTTCCCTCTATTGAAGGTATTCTCATTCGGCCTCTTTATACCCCTATTTTGAGAAAAATAACTCTCTCTTTGGCTTCACTCCAAAACTCGAGCAATTTGTACCGCTTCATTATAAATCTTCTTTTCTAGTCCTAGTACATGCTCACGAATGCTTCCCCTAAATCCCATGATGAACCTTCAGGTTTTGGAATTTTCCTCCTGTATGCTAGAGGGAGCAAAGAAAAATAGCTCTTCGTAACGCTGCTGAGAAGCGTCTACATACATTTTTCCTTGATATAGACTCAAAAAATCTTTTTTCATCTGATCTCTGAAACTCCTAAGAAAATACTTCTCGAAGAAAACTTCTTTGTAAGTAGCCCATGTCAGTTGGGTGTGCTTTGTCAATAGATAACTTCGAGTAGATTTCCACCAATGGTGTGCATCACCTTTCAGCATAAAAGTGGCACATAACACCTTTTCCTCTTCATTTACAGTCATCATCATAAAATTTCTTTCCATCTCGTCGATCCAGTGAGCTGGCCACAGAGGATCCGACGGCTTGCCATTGAATTCCTTAGGCTTCATCTTCAAAAAACATTTGATCAATCTGGAGTGATCAAGTTGATACTGAGCGTATGCTCCATACGCAGGCGGTTGGTACTGATAGTTACCCTGGTTATGTCCGCCTTGCGGTGCCTCAGTATTCTACACTTGAGCTTATAACACTGGCGTTTAAGGTGCTTGGGGTACCGTATTGCTACCACCAGGCACGGTACTAGCCTGCCCTACAGGTAGAGGTGTTGTGTTTGCAACTGGGGAAGCAATTCCCATAGCAGCTTGCATATTGGCTTGCATTTGTTGTATCTGTTGCACTTCCTATGCCAAATCCATCACCACAATAGCCAAATTCGTAGGTGGTGCGGGTAAGTAGGTTGGGTTGGCTTGTGGGTGAACATCCTGGGGCACAGTACCTTGATTCCCAACATTTCCTTCTTGTCCTTACTGACCTTTATTGTCATTGGTCTCCATAGGTGGTGGAGATGGGTTTGCATTATGTCTTCTTTGGCTAACTCTTCGCCCAGCCATTTAAATTTCTGGATAAAATGTACATGCAAAGACTGTATATGTGAGACAAAATAGAATGGTAGTATTAGGTTAGTCTCACAATGAAAAGCGAGAGAAGAAACAAAATCAATAGACAAAAGTTCGAGCATAATCAAAATGTAGACAACAGTCAGTCATACGATCGATGGCCTATGGTTGCATGTTGTGCGACCATAGGTTCGACCATCAAAACCCTGGAAACTTCCTGGGACTCTATGGTCGATCATTTTGGTCAAATTGTACAACTGTAAGATTCAAAATCAGTTTTTAAAACCTGTTTTTTCGAGATTTTCCCTCTCATTCCCTTTCTTCTTCCTACGGTCTCAACTCAGCTCGCCACCACTGAGTTGTTACAGTATCAACCGTACGAACTTAGTGATTTTTCCATCGATCGACAATCTTCCTTCCATTCCTCAAGGTATGTTCTCTACTCTTTTCCCTTTTTAAGCTTTCATACCTAGGTTTTCACTCTTTATAAGGTTTTCATCAAATTAATATCCTTTTCACCATAAAAAAAATCAATTTTTATTCGGGGGTATTGCTATTGGCTGCCCAATGGATAAAAGCCCTCAAGAAAATTTGAGTTTCATCGGTTGGTTTGGTAGAAATTTGAAAATTTCTAGTTTTGACCTACATTTTGGGGTTTTTCCCAAATGTCAAAATTTCTTTAAATCAAATCTACCTTGTTAAAATTTTTCATTGTATGAGCCTTGCAGGATAATTTGGAACCTATGTAAGTTCTCCTGCCCAAATATTTGGGTGAAAAGTGAGGCTTTTTCCCATTTTACGTCATTGTGCTACCTATTTAATTTTTTTTAACTTGTTTTCCTTATTTTCTTCTCTTGCAGTTGTCATGGTTCGCACCAAGGTTCCTCAAGTCCATGACCCGCGTTGCTTCCTGTCTATCGAAGCTGAGGTACAATATCCATGGTTTGATCGAAAGAAAGTGGAAGGGGGTCGATGTGTAAACTTAGCCCATTTAGCCCTGTTTGATGTGGAGAGGGCATTTGGAGATATGGGCTGGCTTCTAGTGATTCTGTACGAGGCTTGCACCCGTCCAAAATTGGTAAAGAAATTCTACTGTCACATACAGGTAGAGGGTGACCTCGAGGATGTGGATAGGGGTAGAGAGCTTCGGATCACCAGTTGGGTGAAAGGGGTCCCTATCTCTTTCAACTGTCTAGAGTTGACTGATCTCCTAGGCATTTCCAATGATGGACAGTTGGTCTACTGTGCACTAAGGGAGCCCCAGTTCCTATCTACACAGGTGCGTGCAGAGATAGATAATCAGATTCTTTGGGACGACTGCTAGGGAATGAAGGCGGTTAACCTACGTCCAGAGCCACGGGTCTACTGTAAGATTATCCAGCATAATCTGATCCCTCAGGGTGGACACTAAGAGATGGTCTCTTAGCTGACTCAGTACCTGTTGTACTATATCTGTACTAGGCAACCTGTCTGTCTCCCGTACATCATTCTTCGAACCATGCACAGAGCTACATTGCCTTACTCGAGAGGTAACTTGCCCTATAGACGGATGATATCCACTTTCCTGGTGTGTCTACCGGTGAACCTAGAGGATGAGAGGATTTTTGAAGACACCTTCTCAGCTGACCTTGATTGGGAGGCCATCAGTAGGATGGGCATGAGAGAGATACAATTCAGCGATGACGAGTGGAATGCTATGAGATGTCCTCTCACTTGGGTAGTGGCGACAGCAGCAGCAGCAGGAGAGGCACACGAGAGTGCTGATGAGGAGGAAGATGATAGGATGTACATGGATGTGGATGCCATACCTCCTCCATCACCACAATATTCTACTGGAGATGGTCCTTCTCGGACTTCTCACTTAGCTGGTCCTTCACGCCCACCATCAGATGACATAATGGCGCTACTACGTGAGATTCGCGAGGCTCAGCGTGCTACAGACCAGTGGGTAGTAGATCAGGTGGCTAGTTTTTGAGCAACCCAGACTCAGGTAGCCTAGCTTGCGAGAGTGTATGCTGAGGAGTACGATAGAGACCGTGAGGCACCTCCTCCTCCAGCACCCCCATCTCCATGATTGCCATTTATATTGTGGAGTAACTGTCTGGATTGTGGACCATACTCTGATTTCGATGTACATTTTTCTTATTTTTTATTCGACATATATATATATATATATATATATATATATATATATATATATATATATATATATATATATATATATATATATATTATTTTTCTCCTTTACATAGGTGCATTATTCCCTTTGTTTATGTCTCAAACAACACAGGTGCTTATGGTGTGTTCTTATTATAATTTTTAATTTTATCCTAACTCAGTTCATGACTCATGTGGAAGTAGTTAGGTCAATGGGTAGAACCTAGGAGGGCTCTAATACCAAGTTGTCACACCCCAATTCTGGTATCACCAGATTATTGTGATGAACCACCAATAAACCAATGGTTCAACCAGGATCTCCATTAGGTAGTACCCACCATAACAACCACACACACCTTCCACAAAAATAATCAGAGATAAATAACAAATAAGCGGAAGTCTTATAGATAATGAACTAAGTATCTAACAATGATAAATAATTACTTAATCCAGTTATCTTTAAATAACTCAAGACATAAAAGTAAATAATCCATTACATGTTCCAATAATCAAATATAACTAAACTAATTGAATATGCACTGGTTGCACTCGCATGATGAATCATGCGTATCTTTAACAGTTTCTATGTCCATGGCGGCAATGTGTCCATACATCGGCGCATTCACATAATCTTCAACAGTAAAACCTGCATCATCAACTAAAATATTTGACATCGAAAGGGTGAGCACACATCATGGCTCAATGAGCAAACAAAACAATGCAATAAACATATGCATGCATTCAATTCATATCTTTGGTCTAGTTTTTTTAAGTTTGTAATATGCTATAGAAAGGTTTGGTGGCCCCCGTACCTCTATATACAAGTGTGTGAATTCTCTCAATGGATCAAGCACCATTGCCTTCTCAAATACACCCACCAAGGAATAGAGATAGAGCTAAAGTGTTCGAATCAAACACCGCCAACACTTCCCCTGATGCCCTACCCATACCAACATGTAAGCCCCTATTGGTGAGGGCTTGCAAACTGGGTTCACAACTAACCAATCCTAAATGTCATCCAGTGTATCCAAGGCCTCACCTCAGCATCCCTCAATACGTCCATAGAGATAGAGCTAAGGCCCCCCGATAAAGTCGAAGACTACACGATCCGAGACCACCTCCCCTGATGCCCTACGACGTAATAGTTCTACTAAGGTAATAGCGATACGATATTGTCAGTGAACAAGACTTGAGTAGAGATAGAGCTAGAGTCTGGTGACCAGGTCAAGACCACCATGCCACGTCCTCCCCCTGATGCTCCACTCGCATCAAGCACACTAACCATACACATATAATCACATGCCTATTCCTAGCATCATCATCATCATCATATTATAAATAGACAGAAATAAATATGCATGAGCAGTAATAGCAGGAATATTGGATGACATGTGAGATGTACATTACAAACATACAAGCATAGAATCAATCATGATATTGGACTCAAATAAATAAATAGTTTGTTATTATCTAATTAGTTTAGGTCTTGTTCCCTCACCTATTAGCAAAACTTGATCTCCTTCCAAGCCTTGTAATTCTCTTTGAATTGATTTAATAACCTAAAAGTTATATGAATTTAAATTAGGGTTTATATGTAACATGTTACAGTAGTCGAAAATCAAAATAGAGCACTAATATGTGTCTGATTGGTCATATGGTCTCATACTGTGTCGACCTTACTGCCTATGATCGATACCCTACTGTCACATATGTGCGACCATAGCTGTGACCATATGGTTTCTAAAATCTTTCCGAATGTCTATGATCGATCCTCTAGTCATGCTGGTCATGCTATGGTCAACCATAGCTGCGACCTTGAGGTTTCTAATCGTACACTACATGCAATTCAAGTTCTTCCTGGGTCAAATTCTCTGATCTTCAATTGGGTTTATACTAAGGTCATCCTATGGCCATTATTAATAGTTTCTCATCAACCCTAATCATCAAACTCATTTCTCATGGTTATCCTTGGGATTTTCTCAAGGAATCACATAGATCATAATAGGTTGATATCTCCTAACCTCCATAGAAGTCTTATTCCTTAGAGTTTACATCTCTAGAGATTAGGTTCATACCTTTGCTTGTGGTAGAGAGCCAATTTCTTCTTAGCAAAATCCACTCCTTAGCCTTTTCTCCTTCTCTTCCTTCTCTTCCCTCTCTTCCCATCTCTTTCTCTAGGGTTTACTAATGTTCTAAAAGAGTGAAAAAGGGCTGAGGGACGTCCTTTATATAGAGGAGAACTTTCCATATAGAGTCTTCTAACATTAGGAAAGAAATCCCCCTTAAATTAGGAAAGTTTCCAACTCGGAGTCTGATCTGGGGTCTCACGGGGCTACGATCGCAGAACCCGTCGACCATAGGGTCCTGGATCCGAGATCTTCATTCTTACCATTTGGTTGACCATACCTACCTAGGTATCCGACCATATGCATACAGTTTTTGGGGTTGAGTCAATTTTATACCTGATTTGTGATCTATCTTCACACGATCTGTAAGACCCGTGTCAATCTAACCCGGTCTTACCACCTTGAACCAGGTTTACCTATCATGGTCGAGTCAAATGGACCAAGGGCGTGAGGAAGATCGAGATCCCAGGTATCAAATCGACCCAAAAACACTTAATTTAAGGGGAGGGTCGCATACCCAGCTAAGCAGGGTCGGACCTCCCAAAGCAGAAAGTCAGACCCTCAATTTTGAAGGGAGGGTCGGAATAGGCATGTGATTGTATGTGTGTGGTTGGTGTACTTGATGCAAGCGAGTATCGGGGGAGGTGTGATGAGAACGTCAATAAAAGTTAACCTTTGGCGGATCTCAGCACTTTAGCTCTATCTCTATCTCAAGTCTTGTTCATTAGCATCGTCGTATCGCCATTACTTTAGCAGAACTATTATGTCGTAGAGTATCAGGGGAGGTGGTCTCGGTCCTTGTAGTCTCTGACTCTATCGGGGGGCCTTAGCTCTATCTCTATGGACATTCTGAGGGATGCTAGGGTGAGGCCTTGGATACACTGTTTGGCATTAGGATTGGTTAGTTACGAGCCCAGTTTGCAAGCGCTCACTAACAGGGGCTTACGTATTGGTATGGTATTATATGACAATAAACGTTAACCTTTGTTGTATAATGTCATGGTTAGGGTGGATGGGGACGACGATAAACGTTAACCTTCGGACGGACTTCCACACCCTGTGTATAGAGGCGGGGTCAATAAACATTAACCTTTGACCACCCAACCTTTCTATTGCGCATTGCAAACTATAAACCAGACCAAAGATATGAATTTATTGCATGCATATGTAATGTTGCATTGTTTTGTCTACTCACTGAGCCATGATGTGTGCTCACCCCCTCGACGTCGAATATTTTTAGTTGATGATGCAGGTTATACAGTTGAAGAATACATGAATGCTCCAGCGTACGGGAACGTGGCGGCAATGGAAGCTGAAGCTGAAGTAGATACATATGACTCCTCTTGCGAGTGCAACTCATGTGTATTCGACTAGATTTTTCTTAGTTTTCTTTATTTGGATTTAATAAAGACATATATTTGATAATTAATTATGTCTCAGTTGATACAGAATAATTTTGCTATTTAATATTACTATCACAGTAGACCCTCAGTTCATTTTATTATAAGATTTCTGCTATTGTGTATTTACTCTGATTATGATTACGGATGTGTGTAAGTTTAGATAACGCGGGGATAGCCTACTCGAGATCCTGGTTGAACCATTGGTTTGCTAGCGGTTCATCACACCATTCTGAATAGTGCGGAATTGGGGTGTGACACGATCGGTCCACTTGGTCCAGCTATGATGGGAAGACCTGGCACGACACGGTTAGACCAGGTTAGTGAAGTGTGGGTCTTACAATTTACGCCAATGACAGAACTAAGCAAGTGAATGTGGAAGAATCTTACATTGTAGCTCATGTGGTAACTTCCCAATACCCAACAACACTTGGAGAGTTAACCACAGAAGCTTTACTTAAGGAATTTGTCACATCTACCTTTGACCTCTTTAGTGCGCTAAGCATCAAACCAACCCTACCCAAAAATGTAAAGAGTGAATTTCCAAAGGATGTTTACTTATGGAATGTCATGATGGAACTAGAAAATGGTAATTTTGTCCCTAATTTCTCTAAGGGAGATGATGAATTGCTTTATTTTTGGGAAAGATTGTGCATACCCAAAAATGAAGAGAACATTAAGGAAACCATCATGATAGATGCCCATACCACTCCTTACACGATGCATCCAGGCAGCACCAAGATGTATCAAGACCTTAAGAAAAACTTCTGGTGGAGAGGAATGAAGGCTGATGTAGCCAATTTTGTGTATAAATGTCTGACCGGCCAGCAAGTAAACACTGAAAGACAAATACCAGTAGAAAAGTTACAACCGTTACCTATCCCTGAATGGAAATGGGTCATGTAACAATGGATTTCGTCATAGGTTTACCATTAACAGCTTGAACTGTAGGTGCTATTTGGGTAATCGTCGATCATTTTATGAAGACTACAAGATTTATCACTCTTTGTCCACAGTATTCCATGGATCGATTGGCTAGACTATACATCAACCACATTATTAGGCTACATGAATGGAGAACCGACTAGTATAGTGTTAGACAGAGACCCACGATTTACCTTATGCTTCTGGAAAGGATTACAGAATGCGATGGGTACTCAACTGAAGTTTAGTACAATATATATCATCCGTAAACCGATGGTCAGTCGGAAAGGAGGATCCAAATATTAGAAGATATGCTCAAGGCATGTGCATTGGATTTTAAAACCAAGTGGGACGAGAACTTGGCACTTATGGAGTTTGCCTACAATAATAGCTACCAAGCCACCATTGGTATGGCTCCATATGAAGCATTGTATGGAAGAAAATACAGAACCCCATTGTACTATAATGAAGTTGGCGAAAGAAGAATTGTTGGACCTAACATTGTACAAGAAACCTATGAGAAAGTAGAGTTGATTTGGACAAGAATTAAAGCAGCTCAAACTCGACAGAAAAGTTATGCTGATGTAAGACGAAAGGAATTAGAGTTCGAGGTCGGAGATAAGGTATTCTTAAAGGTCTCTCCTTTCAGAGTAGTGAAGAGAATCGACGAGAAGGGAAAGTTGAGTCCTCGATATGTTGGACCCTACAAAATCCTTGGGAGAAGCAGTGTGGTAGCTTACCAATTGGCACTGCCTCCCCCATTCTCAGGCTTCCACAATGTGTTCCACTTATCTATGCTAAAAAAGTACATCAGTGACCCACGACATGTGTTGCCAACTGAACCACCATAACTAAAGGATGATTTAACATATGAAGTTAAAACTTCAAGAATTATAGACCAAAAAATACAAGAACTCAGAAACAGAAGCATTCCTTTTGTCAAGGTGATATGGAAAAGTCACAACGAGAAGAAGCTTCTTGGGAGAGGGAAGACGACATGCAGGAGCAATATCCACATTTATTCAATGATGAAGGTATGTCAAATTTCGAAGAGGAAATTTTTTCATGGGGGGTAGAGTTATAAGACCCACACCCAAAATTTTGGTCATAATTTGAAATTTTGACTTTGTAACAGGTCTTACCACGACGAACGACTCAAACCAAGGTGGACCAAACCAAAGAAAATCCAACCAAGGTAATATAGTTTAATCCTGGCACTCAAACTATAAACCCAGGACTTAAACTAGGGGTCAGGAACGTCACATCTAGGTGCGGTCGGTCACGTGCCACACCTCCTGTTGCGGGATTGGTTGGAAAACCAACTCGTCTGAACCATCGATCAGACCTAGACTCGAATCTGATCTATTTAAAGGAGTGTCTAGATGCATTCCCTATTTTAAATTGGGTAGAGAGGAGGTAATCTTCCAATTCCCCTTGATTGGAGCCCATATCACTCCAATGTGATTGGGATGGGATTGTTTACCCTTTCCATCCCCAAACCCTTTTTTCTCATCTTTTTCTCTGCAAACCGAAAGAGAAGAGTGAGAGAGAAGCTCTACCACTTCTGGAGAAGAAAGGAAATGGGATCTTGAGGAAGAAAGCCTCTACCACCAAGGGAAACCACCGCTAGAGAGCACTAACACCAGAGATCCATAGCTGGTATCAATATCCCTCATCTCTTTGTTTATATTAGAGTTAAATCAAATCTGTAGGAACCCAAGGAATTATTGAACATGTTTCTCAGATTGTTATCTTTTGCAATGAGTATTAAAACCTATTCAAGGATCCAACCAGAGCATGGATCTGAATCAAAGATGAACTGGGATTCCTAAAATATTAAAAGATGGAGTTCTAATGAACTATTGATTGAATCCATGTCTTCCAAAATGATATTATTTTGGATTTAAACCCAAGGATAACATCCCTGGTATAGCTAAAAAAGGATTTAAGGAAGAGAACCCAGATCCAGCAATATCGGTTTATAGAGAAATGATTTCGGTATCATTTATATGAGTTAGAATGGGATTTTTAGACTCAAACTCATAGCTTAGACTCATAAAAATTTTAGAAGAGCACCATATAAAAATCAACATGTTCTGTCAACATTCAGACGTGCAGTCAGTTAAATACTATTATTGTTAAGGAAACTAAGGTACGAGAAGAGCATTGTAAAAGCTATTCGAGGTTGTACTCTTATTTACCTTTGCTGCTGCTACATTTGGTAAGGGAATTGATCCTTTGTCTGGTAACGTAGTTCTATTTATCTTATTGGATAATGTAATGTAAGTGATAACATGCCTTGTATTTGATAACATGTCTTCCAATAAACTGTACTGTGTGTTCATGCATATGCATTCTTTTGTATGTGATCAGTTAAACCCATAGTGGTTTGGAAACAGGGTGGAATGGGATGCATCGTAACCTTTCCATGAAAGGTAGAGCTGGTCTTGGTGTTCTTGACGTTTGGTTGAGTCAATAAGAAGGAAGGTGGGTGGAATGGAACGCTTGCACCACTTCTTAGCAGCAGTGCTTTGCATTTGACTATATGTAACCTAGCCAAGTCACGATGTCCTAAGTGGGAACTAGACGGGGTCGAAAGCTTAGCGATATTACAATCTAGTAATTTTGACTTAGGGGAACTTGGTTAGTTGAATTGATCTTACCCTAATAATTGTACCCCTAGCCATTAGGGGGTTATGTAATGGTATGGGTTTAATAAAAATATGGTATGAATATAGCTACGATGCTCCCCATACCTGACGTAGTATAGATGGGATGGCGAGTTGACTAGTGGGATTACCATCTCCTCAAGTGCCCAACAGACTGTAGACTTGGGATGAGTTGAGTATCGACAGCCGATTGAAAATAAACTTACATTCCAACGATGAATCCATATTTGGGGAATCTTGTTGTGTTCCATGTGTGAAACAGTATTCATTCTGATGGGGGATGACCCGCGTAGATTGGAGACTCCATGTGTGGGTTGTCTTGAGCTAATGCTTACAGTTATATATCAAACCGTAGTTGTAATTCATGCATCTTGTATGTGTACGTTTGAATTCCTTGCTAAGCTCGGTGGTTGATCTTACCCTTGTGTACACAAATTCATTTAGATGCATGCATCATGGAATGCGACACTGTGGACATTAGTGACGATGACGTTCATGACAAGATGTACGAGTATGACAACTGTGTCTATGGATAGACACTTGGAAAATTGATGAACAAATTTAAATTCAGTTTACTTTTTTTAAAGTTTAGAGGCATGTTGCCCATTTGAATAATTTACATTTGATGAATTTATTTATTTATTTAATTATGCATACAATGGTTTGGGCATATTATTATTACTATTATTATTGTTACCATTTGAATATTTCAGAAAATGAATGTTAATTATTATAAAAATTCTGCTATATTCTCTTTTGAAAATCTTTTAAAATATGGTGCTGTATTTTAATACTAGTTCTTATGTGATACTACTTTTAATGGGGTTATTCCATGTCTCGTGATCCTGGAAGGAGATTTCCAATGCCCTAAATTAGGAGGTGGAGATCTCATCCATTCCATATATTGATATGTCAGGAACAGGGTGTGACAAAAGCAATGCCAGTAAGAAGTGGAGCAAGTGTCTCATACCACCCACCTTCCTCCTTACTGACTTAACCAGACATCATGAATCAAACACGGATCAATCGCTTTTGTGGAAAGGTAGCAAGTATCCCATACCACTCACCCTCCAATCCTTATCGGCACTATTGATCCCAAACGCAAGGATGCATATGCATGAATAAACAAAATAGTATATTGGATGGCATGTTATCACACAAGAGCATATTATCAATCTCACGCCATCACACAACATAGGTAAATAAAGAAAAGCATACGCATCCAAGAGGTTTAGTTCCTACTGAAAGATAAAAGAGTAACTACAGTAACCTCGATCAAGTAACTTCCTACTGGAGTCTTTGTATCTCTATCAAAATCATACGCAGTATTATGCATTAATTTATTATTTAATAGATTTATTTAAGCATTGCTTTATGTTTATTATTCCTATTTTTTACAGTGATACTAACTTGTCTGATAATTCATGCGTACCATTTATTATCGGTTATCATAGCATCCCATCAAGAATTAGTCATTAATTCCATATACTAACATTTAGGGTTTAGGGTTTTCCTAACCTTAATAGATCTGCTATCCAAGCAAGGTAGGTAAAGCGTGGATTGGTTTTCCACAAGACAGCACACGCATAGTCGATTTCCACCTTCTACTTTGCTTAATACTAAGAAAGACTTCTTCTAATGAAGTCGGGGGTGTTCTAGCACCTTAACAGGGGTCCTAAGGCTAGGTAGTAGCTACTAGCCAAACACGGGAATGTACGACAACCAAATAGGCATGCGATAGGTGGCTGCGACAGCACCTCGCATGGTGCTAGGAGTGCAGCGGATGGTCGGCACCCCAGGGGTGTAGCTTAGTCCCTGTAGGTTGGGTTTAAGGTCTCAACTTGCAAAGGCAGTGAGTGGTCGGTCATTTAGTGTGTTGACCAAAACCTATCTCTGACATGCATGGCACATGGAGTTTTACTTCATAGAAATGTGATCTTAGGGTTCCAAGCCCTTAAACAAATCAAAATAAATTATATAAAGTTTTTCGCCAAGTTTGGCCTAGATTAGACATCAATACATCATGCAACTGATGGCATCGATCGCACATCATGATTGGTAGGTCGTGTTGCTGGTCCCATCAATCACACATCGGAACATGGTCCGATGGCCACCAACTTTCTCTGAGGTGTTTTCCATATTTTTTTAGGTAGGAATAAGGAGTTTGAGCTCCTGGATCCATGTTTACCTTATGGTTCAGGTACCGTTTTTTATTCGTCAATTATCTAAAATACCAGATCTGGTTTATACACTCTAGATCCAATTTCTAATCCATTATAGTTCTAGGATTTAGGTCCTCTATGGTCAACTAAGGTCTCTATTAGTCCACAGATGATTCATTTAATCCATTTGATTTGTTATCCTCTCTCTTTTGCATCGAATGCACTACTATTTATGATTTGATCTCATGGACAGTAGCTCATATAGTTCAAAGCTTCACCATAATTGGTGATGGATATTCTCTCCTTTGGTTGGATTATGAAAGGACACCATCACAGTATAGGGAAACTTAATGGCATAGAGATGCTTCCCTTTAATGGTGAAAGATGTTTCTTCCATTGATACGGTTATGGGAACATCCTCATCCCAACCAATTTCCACCCATTCTTAATGAGAATCAGTTATAGAATAACTATCTTCAGAGGGAAGGATACTTACAAAGGTGCTTCCCTTTCCGGGTCTCTTGCGAGTCCGTGGTCGCAGAGGTATTCTTCCTTCTTCTTCCTTCTCTTTTCTTTCTTCTTCTTCTCTCTCTCTCTCTCTCTCTCTCTCTCTCTCTCTGGGTAGTACTTAAAGGAAAGGTTCTTCCTCTCTTCTTCTCCCTTTGTTCTCTCTGTCTTTCTCTCTATTAGGTTCATGCATCAACGTTCTCTTGTACCAATCCTTTAGGTTTGACGAAATAAATTGGAGAATAAAGATGATAGAGATCCTTCTCTTCACAAAATCGATAGGATAGGATAGCACTGTAAGATCCCCTTCCCAGGAGAGGGAAAATGAATCATTGGTAGGTACTTACATTACATAAGCTATGAAAACCTGTAATTTTTTTTTATATATATATACATACATAAAACATGACATCCTGTACCATCCATCTCATTCCATACATTTAAACAAAATACATAGCAGTGGAAAAGTACATATATTAGTTACATAGCTGGTGGCCAAAGACAAGAATCCATTACATTCTATTAAACTCTTTTAATAAAAATAATTACAATCATGATTAACTATTAACAATAAATTTGCCAAGGAAGGACAAGAACTCCTTCTTGGGCTTTCATCAGCCATTTAACTCCTTTCCTATACTCGCTGTAATGACCTGTAAGACATGTGAATCAACTGGGGTGAGCCAAAGCTCAATGAATAATTAACATCTTGGTAGGAATACATGCATTAAACAATGTATCAAAACATCAAATGAAACAACCATAATAGCTTTTCTTTGATAAGTATGCATAAAATAATTTTACTTGGTTAAGCCTCATATTTGTTATATTCTCACATCATCCTACCATGGTTATAGTGTCAAATACGTAGGAATTTCTACCTTGTCTTAATTACACAATACTGTCTGTAGTTCTGTATGCTTGCTATTTACTTTCATTCACAAACCTCATTGGCTTGACCTTCATCTTTACTTTACTTTCTCTATTCTTACTTAGCTTTACATCAAGCTATTGACTTAAGCACATCAGGTAAAACTTGAATTTTTGGACTCACTAGATGCATCCCTTTTTGTCCCATGCTTGATTCATCGGATGCTTCTGTTTCTTGTCATTGGATTGGCTCACCGGATGCTTCTGTTTCTTGCCACTTATTTGACTCAATGGCTGCTTTCATTTATTGTCACCTATCAACTCATCGGATGCTCCCGTTTCTACTCACTTGCTTGGCTCACCGGATGCTCCTATTTATTGCCACTTGTTCGGCTCACGGCTGCTCTAGTTTCTTGCCGCTTGCTTGGCTCACCGGATGCTCCCGTTTCTTACCATTTACCATGATGTTCTTGCTCACCTAGACTGAACTTTTAGGTTTTGCTCTTTTTGTTAATTGTAAGCTTAGGCTTACTATCCACTTTGTTCATTCGATGTATGGATTTACTAGTGGTATTGACCTTTTGTAGGCACATTTACAATTATTACCAATCATCTGCACCAACACAACTCATCTTGTTGTCCATATCTTTCATAACATGTTAGAGGAGATTGTCATTTCTACTATAGTCTGAATTAACTTTAGCTCTACACTTATCTCCACTAATATATGCCTAACTCGTACCTTTCATTGTCCATGTGAAGTTTCTACTATTTACAGCAGTTTACGAAAGTATTATGATCACCAACATCGTGTAAAAAAACTCAAAATATACAAATACAAGGTTGTTGTCCATTAGTTTTGTCACACCCCAATTCTAAACCAACCAGAATGGAGTGATGAACCATCTATGATCCAACGGTTCAGCCAGGATATCGTATAGGTCGTGTCCATTTGATTAAACTAGATACAACCACAACCATAATCAGAGTAAATAAACAATAGCGGAAGTCTTTAATATTAATGAACTGAGTATCTAACAGTGATAACATAATTAATAGTCCAATTATCTCCAAATGACTAAAGACATAAAATAAAATAAATTAATCAATTACATGTTTCGATAATCCAACAACTAAATCTAATAAAAAACACATGAGTTGTACTCACACGACGAATCATGCGACTCCACCATAGCTTCCACATCCATCGCAACAACATGTCCGTACATTGGTGCATTCATATAATCTTCCACAGTAAGACCTACATCATCAACTAAAAATATTTGACGTCGAAAGGGTGAGCACACATCATGACTCAGTGAGCAAACAAAACAATGCAACAAACATATGCATGCATTCAATTTATATCTTTGGTCTGGTTCATAAGTTTGCAATGTGCAATAGAAAGGATTGGTGGCCGCCGCACCTCTATACACGAGTGTGTGAAGCCGTCCAATGGATCAAACACCATTGTCATCCCACATGCACCCATCATGGAATAGAGATAGAGTTAAAGTGCCCGGATCAAACACCGCATAACACCCCCTGATGCCCTACCCATACCAACACGTAAGCCCCTATTAGCGAGGGCTTGCAAACTGGACTCGCAACTAACCAATCTTAATGCCAAATAGTGTATCCAAGGCCTCACCCCAGTATCCCTCAATACATCCATAGAGATAGAGTTAAGGCCCCCCGGCAGAGTCAGAGACTACACGGTCCGAGACCACCTCCCCTGATGCCCTACGACGTAATAGTTCTGCTAAGGTAATGGCGATAAGATGAAGTTAGTAGACAAGACTTGAGTAGAGATAGAGCTAGAGTCTAGTGACCAGGATGAACCACAATATCACGTCCTCCCCCTGATGCTCCACTCGCAACAAGTACACTAACCACACACATACATTCACACGCCTATTCCTAGCATCATCATCATCATCATCATGTTATAAATATATGGAATTAAATATGCATGAGCAGTAATAACAGGAATATTGGATAACATGTGAAATGCACATTACAATCATATAAGCATAGAATCATTCATGGCATTGGACTCAATAAGTAAAACAGTTATTATTAGCTAATTAATTTAGGTCTTGTTCCCTCACCTTTGGTCAATGGTAATTCCTTGTTCAAGCTTTGTAAATCACTTTTAGACCACTTGGAAACCTAAAAAATTTATAGATTTTAAATTAGAATTTATTTTCAATAATTCAAACTTCCAGAAACTGAGTGGTCGCAGGTGTGGCTGCACCTGTGGTTTCAATTTCTGCGACCACAGGGTGTGTGGTCGCAAGGTGTGGTCGCATACCATGCAACCACACATGCGACCACACCCTCCCTGGAACTTCCCGAGGGCATGTGGTCGATCATGTCTCTCGTGTGGTCGCATATCATGCGACCACACATGCGACCACACCCTCCCTGGACTTCTCGAGGGTGTGTGGTCGGATATGTGTATCTTGTATGGTCGCATATCATGCGACCACACATGTGATGGTCGAATTTTCACTCCCAACTCAATTCCTTCATGTTTTGATTCCTTGTCTTATCATCATGATCCTTCCTATGATTGTTCTATAGCTTAAAATTAGTATTTTTACACAATCCATCATCCTAATAGATTCCTTCCATGGATCTCTTATAATTTGTCCATGGATTGATGATTGGGGTCTCACTTTGAATCCCTATCTCCTTCATGATCTATTCTAGGCATTCAATTGATATGGAGAATGTTTTTATACCTTAAACTTGTTGAAGATTCAGAGTTCTCTCTGAATTTCCTCCTCTTAGTCTTCCTCTTTAATTCTCCTTCTCTTCCTCCTCTTCTCTTTCTCTCTCTTTCAGTTTGAGTTCTAAAAGGATGAAAGAGGCTAAGGATGTCCTATATATAGAGGAAAACCCTCCATACAAAGTCCTACTTAGATTAGGAAAGAACCCCCTTCAGATTAGGAAGGTTTCCTAATCACGGAGTCTAACTGGGTTCGTATGGTCGCCGGTGTGGTCGCAAAACCCGTCGACCACACAGTCAAAAACTAGCGACCACACGACCCAGATTTTTGTGGTCGCTTTAATATGAGGGGTAGTCGACCACACCTATTTAGGTATGCGACCACATGCTCCTAATTAACTATTTTTGGGTTCAATTTCATACCTGGTCTTGTGGCTTCTTCACGCACTTGGTCCGCTTGGCCCGACCATGATAGGAATACCTGATACAAGATGGTAAAACCGGTTAGTACGATACGGGTCTTACAACTCCCCCCTCTTATTATAAATTTCATCCTCGAAATTTGCATATACCTTCCGAGTCAAAAAGGTGAGGATATTACTTTCGCATAGCATTCTCTTCTTCTCATGTGATCTCTTCTACATCTTGGCTTCTCTAAGTAACCTTAACATAATAAATATCACGGTTGCGTAGACGTTGAACCTTCCGACTGGTAATTTCAGTTGGTGCTACTTCAAATGTCAAATCATCAGTTAGACCCGGTAGATCTGCTATTATAACGTGTGTTGGATCTCTGATGTACTTCTTCAGTAATGAGATGTGAAATACATCATGCACACTTGACATAGATGGGGGTAGTGCTAACTGATACGCTACTTTTCCACGTTTAGATAGAATCTCATATGGCTTGACATATCTCAGACTTAGCTTCCCTTTCTGCCCGAATCGTTTTAAGCCTCACATAGGTGATACTTTCAAGAATACCTTATCACCTACAACGAATTCAAGGTCTCGACATTGATTATTTGCATACTGTTTCTGACGGTTCTGAGCTGTTCTAACTCTTTCCTTGATAATGTCGACTACTCGACAAGTCTCTTCAACAAACTCTGGTCCAATAATACTCCGTCCCCAATTTCATTCCAAAACAAAGGAGTTCGACACTTCCTACCATACAGTGCTTCATAGGGTGACATCTGTATAGTAGCCTGATAGTTGTTGTTATAGGCAAACTCGATCAATGGTAGTTTCTTATCCCATGATCCATTGAAATCAATAACACAGGCTCAAAGCATGTCTTCTAAAATTTGAATGGTACGCTCCGACTGTCCGTCTGTCTGAGGATGGAATGCAGTATTGAACTTCAACGTTGTACCCATGGCCTTCTGTAATCCTTCCCAAAACTTTGAGGTAAAGCATGGGTCTCTATATCGGACACAATGCTTTCAGGTACACCATGCAATCTGAAAATATTATCCACATATAGCTTGGCTAACCTCTCTAGGGTATACTGAGGTCGTATAGCTATGAAGCAAGCTGCCTTAGTCAAATGATCTACAATCACCCAGACCGCATCAACTACTCGGGGAATCAATGGTAACCCGATGACGAAGTCCATAGTGATGTAGTCTTATTTCCATGCTGGTTCTGGCAGTGGCTGCAACAATCTTGCAAGTCTTTACCTTTCAGCCTTTATCCTCTGACAATTTAGGCAATGAGACACAAATTTAGCTACATCCGCTTTCATTCCTCTCCACCAATATAGTTTCTTCAGATCATGATACATCTTCGTACTTCTAGGATGTACCGAATAAGTGGTGGTGTGACCTTCCTTCATTAGTCTGTGTCTAATATCCAAGTCTTCATTTTCAGGAACACATACTCTTCCTTTATATTTTAGTACCTTTTCAACGTCCAAGGTGAACTCAGGAGTAGTCCTACCTTTTTCGATGTCTTCTTGCACCATTCTAAGATAAGGGTCTGATTTAATAGCGGCTTTCACTTCATCTAATATATCAGGTATAATCTTCAAGGTGGCAAACATATTTGAAAATCGATGAATAAATCCTTGGTTGGTTGATCCATCCGGTGTATCTATCACGAACTACTCATTACCATGATTGAATACTTTTCCTGTAACACACATTGTCGCAGTCGTGTTAACTTCTCCCTGGGATTTTATCATTGCTTTTCTGCTTAGCGCATCAGCAACTACATTAGCCTTTCCTGGATGATACTGGATATTGCAATCATAATCCTTTAATAATTCTAGCCATCTTCTTTGTCTCATGTTCAACTCCTTTTGATTAAAAAGATAAGTGAAACACTTATGATCTGATTTAATCTGAAATTTCTCTCCATACAAATAATGTCTCCATATCTTGACAGCATGTACTACTACTGCTAATTCCAAGTCATGAGTGGGATAGTTCTTCTCATGTGTCTTCAGTTGTCTTGAGGCATACGCAACTACTTGTTCTCCTTGTATAAGTACACATCCTAAACCCAACCCAAACGCATCAGTGTACAAGGTAAATGGTTGTCCTGGGATAAGAATAGTCAAGATGGGAGCGGATATCCATCTAGCTTTCAATGTTTGAAAAGCCTCCTCACATTTGTCAGTCCAAACAGACTTTTCTCCTTTCTTAGTCAAACTGGTGAGAGGTACGGTGATCCTGGAGTAATCTTCCACGAATCGTCAGTAATACCCAGCTAGACCTAGGAAACTTCTGATCTCTGCAACACTCTTAGGTGCTTCCCACTTCACAATGGCTTTAATCTTGCTAAGATTCACTTTAATTCCCTTAGCGGATACAACATGGCCTAAGAAAGCGACCTCATTTAGTCAAAACTCACACTTTATAAATTTGGCGTAATGCATCTCTTTTCTAAGTCGCTGCAGAATGGCTCTTAGATTCGTGACATGAGTTTCTTTATCCTTGGAGTAGACTAATATATCGTTAATAAATACAATGACTGACGTATCCAACATATCATGGAATACTCGATTCATGAGTTTCATAAAAGTTACGAGTGCGTTAATTAATCCAAAAGTCATGACTAAAAATTCATAATGTCCATATCTTGTTCTAAATGCCGTCTTCAGAACATCACCTTTCTTAATCTTCAACTGATGGTATCCTGATTGAAGATCAATCTTGGAGAACACCTTGTCACCTTGCAACTGATCAAACAAGTCATCGACCCTAGGCAACAGGTACCGATTCTTGATTGTAAGCTTATTCAATTCCCGATAGTCTATACACAGTCGAATGCTACCATCCTTCTTTTTCACAAACAATACTGACGCTCCCCATGGTGATATGCTGGGTCTGATATAACCCTTGTCCAGTAATTCCTATAATTGTACCCTCAGTTCCTTCAGTTCAGTAGGAGCCATTCGATAGGGTGCCTTAGATACTGGTGCGGCTCCGGGTATAAGATCTATAACGAACTCTGTCGCTCGGTCGGGTGGTAGTCCTGGTAATTCCTCAGGAAATACATCCGAAAAGTCATGCACAACATCAATATCCTCCATTCGTGGTGCTTCCTTGGTGAGATCAACCACGGATACTAGATACCAAACTCCTCCTTTCATGAGGCATTTTTTAACTTTAAATGCAGAGAGGATGAGTTTTCATTTACGGGAAAGTTTGGTTCCCACAAAACTAAACTCTTCTCCTTCCTTGTCTTTAAATGTCAGTTTCTTTTCTGCACATAATAGGTTTGTAGAATGCCGAGCTAACCAATCTATTCCCAAGATAACGTCAAAGTCTACCATCTCAAGTCGATTTAGGTTACAACCAAATTCTATCCATCCATATGATTCGAACATTGTTCATAACACTCATCCAATACAAAATCTAGTCCAAAAGGGCTTGAACTTGTAAAATCTGGTATAAAGGCCTTAAAAGCACATCTAGCTCCTTAATCTATTATGGTTTTTCAAAGACTAACGCCAATAATCTCATATCCCAAAAAGCTCATTAGCTTACACCTTCTTTGTCATTGCTATTCTACCTTGATCTCTCTTTCATATACCTCAAAAAATATCTTGTGATTGTTAATTACTTTCTTGCTCATGCACTCTTTTATAGACATGACTCATATCCATCTATCTAATAATCTTGAAATAGAATCTCTACTACTTCGTCTGAGGTTTCTTAGCTATATAGATTATTCTGAATTCAATCATCTTTCTTCCAATAATTCCTTATTAACTAAGCATCTTATCAATGGATGTCGAGAAATGTAAGAATCAAAATATTTGTCCAAAAGTAATTCATTTCCTTCTTTCAAATTCAGTATGATGAAGGACACTTGTTTTATCTAATGAACTTAGGTTTAAAGGATCAGGAGTAAATTTATGGTAATCCAACCGTCATCCAAAGGTCGTTAAGTTACACGGTGATCTAAATAAATGGAAATAGAGGTTCTACAGCCCTTAACCTCATGGTTATAAGTTCTATCAAGTATATAATGCCATTGGTCGAGGCACTACAGGAGTAAATCTAGAGAAAGTTTTGGTACATCAATAAATCAGGTATAAATCAAAAAGATGTACACTCAACATGATTAAACATTTAACTGTTCATTCAGTTTATATCTCTGTTCATGTTGTCAATCATGAGAGTGGCTCAGATTGGTATAATCAGGAGTAATACTAAAGAAACAATATCTATAACTCCAATTGATAGGTTGAATTGAGAAGGTATCCTGTCAAGACACGAGAATTTAAAATCAAGTATGTGCATCCTCTATAATCATAAGAGTAAGTCAATAATGCACTGCATCCTATATAAACCTATCTAGTTATATGGCCACAATAGATTTCATCCTTTACTGAAAATGTTTGAGGCTTCATCTTCAGAAAATATTCCTCAACCCTTGTTGGATCATTCTACCATGATGCAGCTATCCCATACATCGGTGGCTGATAAGGGTAACCACCTTGATACACTGCTTGTTGTGCACCAAGCTTCTACACTGGGGTGTGCATTACTAGGACTTACAGTATAGTAGGCACTGTGTTACGGCTAACATGTGCTGGGGTATAGTGTTACTACCAATCAGTACCGTACTTGGTTTGACCCGAAGGTGTTGGTGTAGCATTGGCAACTTGGATAGTGATTTCCATGGCAACTTTCATAGTCGGTCTCCTCTGTTGTTGCTCTTGCATTTTTGTCAGGCTAAGTTTATTACAAATATAGCCAAGGCACTTGGTAGTCCAGGTAGATTGGTTGGAGTGGTCTGGTTGTTCACTTCCTTTGATTTGCTCCAATCTGATTATCATTATTTAGCATCTGCTCATATGAGTTTTCACTACCTGTTCTCAACCTAGATAGTGGTGGGATCAAGTTGCAACCTCTTCTTAATGCTCAGTGGGCAATGGATCAGCGTGTAATGGATCTCACTCTGAGTCTACACGTCACTCAGGAGTATAGCTCTATCTTCTTTTATAGTTACTCTCAATTTTTGGTGTATAGCTATTGTTCTCCTATCTCTGTTGCATTCAGCCCGAGGTCTTTCCCTTTACCTTTGCAAGGATTTAGGCGTTACTAGCCATTTTCCTTCTTTCCCAATCATACATCGAGTTTCACATCTTGTGAGTACCAACTCGGTATTCTAATTTTTTGGCTTTGTAGATGCTTCCTTCTTGTTACTATACTATATTCTTTGTATACTCAGGCAACTATCTTACTTATAGATCATACCCTATATTATTTGTTTATAAAGATACTTTTAGATTTTCTTTTTCTGTCTGTGTATACATATGGTTCCACCTTTTATATGTATATTATTGTCTTGTTTAAGTTCTGTCTCAACCAACATAGGTGCTTATGGTGTGTTTGTATTAAAGTTTTTAAGTTTATCCTAACTCAATTCATAGACTCTAATGGAAGTATTCAAGTTTGATGGGCAAGGCTTGAGAGCTCTGATACCAAGTTGTCACACCCCAATTCTAAACCAACCAGAATGGAGTGATGAATCGTCTATGATCTAACGGTTCAACCAGGATCTCGTATAGGCCGTGTCCATTTGATTAAACCAGATACAACCACAACCATAATCAGAGTAAATAAACAATAGCGGAAGTCTTTAATATTAATGAACTGAGTATCTAACAGTGATAACATAATTAATAATCCAATTATCTCCAAATGACTAAAGACATAAAATAAAATAAATTAATCAATTACATGTTCCGATAATCCAACAACTAAATCTAATCGAAAACACATGAGTTGCACTCACACGATGAATCATGCGACTCCACCATAGCTTCCACATCCATCGCAGCAATATGTCCGTACATTAGTGCATTCATATAATCTTCCACAGTAGGACCCACATCATCAACTAAAAATATTCAACGTTGAAAGGGTGAGCACACATCATGGCTCAGTGAGCAAACAAAACAATGCAACAAACATATGCATGCATTTAATTCATATCTTTGGTCTGGTTCATAAGTTTGTAATGTGCAATAGAAAGCATTGGTGGCCACCGCACCTTTATACACGAGTGTGTGAAGCTGCCCAATGGATCAAACACCATTGCCGTCCCACATGCACCCATCATGGAATAGAGATAGAGCTAAAGTGCCCAGATCAAACACCGCATAACACTTCCCCTGATTCCCTACCCATACCACACGTAAGCCCCTATTGGCGAGGGCTTGCAAATTGGACTTGCAACTAACCAATCCTAATGCCAAATAGTATATCCAAGGCCTCACCCTAGCATCCCGCAATACGTCCATAAAGATAGAGCTAAGGCCCCCAACAGAGTCAGAGACTACACGGTCTGAGACCACCTCCCCTGATGCCCTACGACGTAATAGTTCTCCTAAGGTAATGGCGATACGATGATGTTATTAGACAAGACTTGAGTAGAGATAGAGCTAGAGTCTAGTGACCAGGATGAACCATAATGTCATGCCCTCCCCATGATGCTCCACTCGCATCAAGTACACTAACCACACATATACATTCACATGCCTATTCCTAGCATCATCATCATCGTCATGTTATAAATATATGGAATTAAATATGCATGAGTAGTAATAACAGGAATATTGGATGACATGTGAAATGCATATTACAAGCATACAAGCATAGAATCATTCATGGCAATGGACTCAATAAGTAAAACAGTTTATTATTAGCCAATTAATTTAGGTTTTGTTCCCTCACCTTTGGTCGATGGTAATTCCTCGTTCAAGCTTTGTAAATCACTTTTAGACCACTTGAAAACCTAACAAATTTATAGATTTTAAATTAGAATTTATTTTCAATAATTCAGACTTCTAGAAACTGAGTGGTCGCAGGTGTGACTGCACCTGTGGTCTCAATTTCTGCGACCACAGGGTGTGTGGTCGCAAGGTGTGATCGCATACCATGTAACCACACATGCGACCACACCCTCCCTGGAACTTCCCAAGGGCATGTGGTCGATCATGTGTTTCTCGTGTGGTCGCATATCATGCGACCACACCCTCCCTGGACTTTCCGAGGGTGTGTGGTCGGATATGTGTATCTCGTGTGGTCGCATATCATGCGACCACACATGTGATGGTTAACTTTTCACTCCCAACTCAATTCCTTCATGTTTTGATTCCTTGGCTTATCATCATGATCCTTCCTATGATTGTTTTATGGCTTAAACTTAGTATTTTTACACAATCCATCATCCTAATAGATTCCTTCCATGGATCTCTTAGAATTTGTCTATGGATTGATGATTGGGGTCTCACTTTGAATCCCTATCTCCTTCATGATTTATTCTAGGCATTCAATTGATATGGGAAATGTTTTCATACCTTATACTTGTTGAAGATTCAAAGTTCTCTCTGAATTTCCTCCTCTTAGTCTTCCTCTTCAATTCTCCTTCTCTTCCTCCTCTTCTCTTTTTCTCTCTTTCAGTTTGAGTTTTAAAAGGATGAAAGAGGCTAAGGGATGTCCTATATATAGAGGAAAACCCTTCATATAAAGTCCTACTTAGATTAGGAACGAACCCCCTTCGGATTAGGAAGGTTTCCTAATCACGGAGTCTGACTAGGTTCGTGTAGTCGCAGGTGTGGTCGCAGAACCCGTCGACCACACAGTCAAAAACTTGCGACCACAAGACCCAGATTTCTGTGGTCGCTTTAATCTATGGTGTAGTCGACCACACCTATTTAGGTATGCGACCACACGCTCCTAATTAACTATTTTTGGGTTCAATTTTATACCTGGTCTTGTGGTTTCTTCATGCACTTCTTGGCCCGACCATGATAGGAAGACTTGATACAAGGTGGTAAGACCGGTTAGTACGATATGGGTCTTACAAGTTTTATCTAATAGTCTACTTTCTTATAGCTTGTAAACATTTTACATAGGAATAGTCTCAACTCTTGTTACTGGGTTAGGTGCTTTGCAACACATTGAAGAACCTTCTGCATCCGCAACAGTACATATACCATAATATAATAAAAATAAAAATCAACATATTTGCAACATTTACAACTTGCACCATACCACTCATAAACCATATACCCAAAGAGAATGCATTTCAGTTTTACATATTGGATATAAAAGCATCAAACTCAAGGAGTATTCATTCCACACATGCATATAGATATAGTACATTACTAGCCTACTTCAAGGTGTTAGTTACCCACCTTGCAACTCACAAATGCCTTGTTTACAACTCCTTGAATTTCTTAACAAAATTTGAATGCTTCAAGCAATCCTTCACCTCCTACAGCCATATGCCATATTTTCCACTTATAAACGGCATGAGCGAACCCCAAAATATGATATTAAAATTATTGGGATGCTCAGTTTGCACCTGAACCTCTTGGTAAAAAATGAGCCCCCTTTGGCTTAAGTTAGAAACTCCCTACTATGCTATCCTGTCTGGAATACCTGAACATATGAAGCTTTGATCAATGAAGGATTCCTCTTTTAACCCCTTACAATACATCATAACAAAGCCCTCTAAACTTTTATTTAGTTTTTCCAATCCATTTAGGTCCCCTAGATAGGAAACCCCATCACTTAAACCCAAAAACCTGCTGTAACAGCAACTTCCGTATAATGGATCTTAATTCAAGAATAATTGCATTAGAGTATCCAAAACTTCATGTAGAATTACCAAATTTGGTCCACATATATCTTACTGGCTAATAGAAGTCCCTGAAAAAAATTTCATTAAAAACTATTTTATATTGACCAAAATAGCCCTATATTTTTACCTATCCTGTTGTATCTGCATTTGCTGTAAACTGAACCTTCAATCAATAATAAATTAATTTGAGTGCCCAAAACTTCATGAAAAGTTATCAAATTTGGACCACATTTATATTACTCATTAATAAAAGTCCCTGAAAAGAAATTTCATCAAAAAATATTTTAAATCGACCAAAATAGCCCCATCTTGTTTGCTTTCCTTAAAGAAATTTCTGCACTGTCAAAAATTTTTCCTTTCTTCTTATTTTCATCAAAGCCATCACCATCTATCACCCATAACTCCTCTTAAACGTAACTACAGTATGGTAGGATCATTTTCCATCCCCTAATTCTTTTATACACTAATCATCTCCCCCACTCCAATCTCATTTTCATTTTCATTTTCAAAGTAAACAAATTGCATTTCTGAAATTTTTCCCTCTTCTACTTATTTCTATCAAATTTTCACCATCTGACATTCTTAAGTCATCAGTTAGATTCAGATACATCCCTTGCATGAGTTAACCATTTGTAAACATTCATTTCCCCATCTTATACATGCATGGAGTCATTTTTTTTTCCTATGCTTTGTGATAGTTTTGATGAACAGTGCCAGTGTTCATCATCTCTATCACCAAAAATTTCCAATGCCTCCAAAACTCCATTCTTCTTCCATGGATCCAATATGCAATCAGTTCCCTACACCCAATGATGAATTTACAACTTACCTGGAGATGACTATTGCTTGATTAAAGAGGTAGCCCAGCTGAAACTTCTATTTCTGCAACTTTGCTTTGGTTACAAGTTCCATGCACTTTGCTACAACTAAAGATCTCTCGTTCTTCTTCCAGCACTTGATTCCTTTTGCTGAGATTGACTCTTTAACTCTAAAGATCCTCCAATCCTTCTTTTAATCTCAGCAGCTCACCCATTAACACCTCCCTAAAGCCGAAATTGAAAATCCTCTCAATCCCGACTCTAGAGCTCTTCTTCAACCCTTCATACGTTTTCTCAACTCTACCCAAAATGAATTTGTTAGGTTTTGGTCCAGCTTTATATATTTTCTACTAATTTTTAATTTCTAAAATTAAATTGGTGCATTTCCTACTATACCCTCAACTATTCCCATTTTTCCCATAACATACTCTCACACCACTAGTCTCATAACTTTCTATTAACATTACACCTTAATACATACCTTACCATTCCTATACTATTAATATTTGTTTATATGTTTATATATATATATATATATATATACATTAAAACATCCGACTACATTCCTATTTATAAACCAGGCATCCAGCATACACATCTTAGTATAGTTAAAACAAATCTAAATTCCAAAGAAAACTATATGTCAATGGTTAGGAAAAATATCGTCATTCCTTTTTCTTTTTTTGTATACCTAGTTTATCCATAACCCCTCACAACTACTCAGCCAACGCACTCGGGCTGCACTTTATCCATTTTCTCCACCTGCCAAAACCAATTCAAACAAGATTTAAATTACCAGAACACCTGGGGTGTTACAAGCATTGATCCAAACATGATAGTAGTGAGGATCTCCTCCTTCGGTTGCCATGAATAGACCCATCGAGATAAGCCTTTCCAAGCTTGGAGAAGGTTTGAATTCGAAATAATAGGTCTCGTGTTCATTTGTTAACAACCAGTTCGGCGGCACAGCATGCGGCTGGTGGGCAATCGCACCACCTCTGTCTCCAGCCGGACATCCTTTTTGGTCGGCGAACTTAGGTGTATACATGCCAAGCACTTGGTGGTAGCATAGGTTGGGTCCGAGACCTCTTGTAGTACGATGTCATGCGCTCTAACAACATAAGAGATTCAAGTTAAGGGTTTTATGACACCTCACAGTTACATCATCGGCTTCGGCCATGTCAGTCCGATACGTTCGCATGTGGGAAGACCCGACACATGCTTACAATGGTCAAACCATAACGGTGTTTGGGTACGGGTCTTACATGCATATTTTTTGCTTGCCTCTCTATTTCTCACTGAGCTCAATTTGGAGAGCTTACCCTTGCGTACACTATTTTTTTAGATGATATTGCAGGTGCCACTGTTGCTGACTATTTGAATGCGCCTGCAATCTCTTACTTAGCCCAGTTGGGAGTAATGCCATTTGAGGACGAAGCACATGACGCGGACTGCGAATGAGACACGTACTTTTTTTATGGATAGAAGTCCATGATGAAGATTTGCTTTAATAATAAATAGTTTTTTTTTTTTGGATAATTTTAATTACATTCAGTTAGCCCATGATTCATAGGGCAGAAATACTTTAGCTTTATTGATGGTGAATGCGGATGAACAAACTTTAAGTAGTGAAACATATTAGTATTATTTGTAACTATATTAGAATGCTCATGGTTATTTATTTATCTTCTACTACTTATTACTCTGGAATGTGTATGTGGCATTGTGCTGGTATGTGGTTGGTGTAAGTTTGCACCTCTTATAAAGTTCTAGTGGGATCACATCCAAACTACGGTATTGATCCAATCATATCCCAATAAATTTTCATATTGGTAATTTGGGGTGTGACAGGTTTGGTATCAGAGCAATAAGCTCTGTTACACTAAGCCAACCAAGCCAATGCTACAACCTTTTTATAGTAGCCTGAGCAATAGGCTAATAAAAGCTTCAAGAGCATAACTGGTAACTATGAAACTAAGTCTATGTGTTGGGTGATAACTAACAAAAGAACATAAAATACTAGGGAAAGATTAGAGACTAAGCACCACAGCTAGTACAGGGAAATAAGACATAGTTCTACAACAACAATATAAGAAAGTAGAGATCATCTTGGTTACTCAGAATCTGACGGCATGGATTCACGAAGTCACTGGTAAGTCTTTACCCATGATGCAGCCTCCGCGTCCCTAATGTCATTCTCTAACATTATACCCACTCTTTCCATGGCCATTTGTATTATGTTGAGTTGGGAAGAAAATGAGGATTGAGCATGTCACACCCACCTGAAATTAATCTCTACGGAGTATGCAAATTGCCTTTGGTGATTTCCAATGCCGTGCAACTTAGCCAGAAGGATGTCCATGTCAATGAGATATTGTGATGGGCCTGCTTAATCTCTACCTCCATCTTCAGCACCCATTTGTGCATCATCCTCTACTTCATTCTCTGATTCTTCATCTGCTAATGCTCCAGGACGAGGACGAGCCTCTAACTCATCATTAGAAAGCACTACATCATCAAGATGCATTTTGGAGATGGCATACCAACCAAAAGAAAAAGCTACCGTCTCTTCAGATGCAACGTGATTTTGTACGTCAACCCCTAAAAGCGACAAGAGATGAGTGAGCAGTTTACCATAATGAATATTTGAAGGTCCAGTATCCTCTGAAGCCATAATTATGGTCCACATAAGGATGTAGGGTAGACAAACTAGAGTCTTGGTTACAAGCCGATAGACCAGGAATTAACCATATGAAGACAACTCATTGTAATGACCACCCTGTGGTAGGATGTTGTGCTGCACAATTCTATAGTATACTCAGGGCAAGGGGAAATAGTTGACAGTTTTATGACATTTACCCGGCATAAGAATCTGACTCATAATCTCTAACCGCATAACCTCAGTTAATGAGCCCCCATCCTAGGACCCCAGAATGCTACCTCTCCACCCATGGAAATACCCCACATTTTGGCCAGTTGCCTGGTATCAAAATAGATATCTTTGCCTAATGCCCGGTCAGATATGCGAAGGTTTGCAGCATCATCATTGTCATACATTCCCCCAATTACATGTAAGTTGCAGAAAAAAAGCCATACCAAGTCAAGCCTCATAGTGACATCAATCTTTAACATGGGAGACCATCCCATAGCATCGAAGGTAACTCTGACATCGAACTACTCTAACTCGTCGAATAACATACATTGACCCAATTCGACCAGTTTCTGTTCAAACCTTGAGAATGCTTGCTGAGCCTTTACGGAAACAAACCGCATTGCGTCAAATGCCAATGGATTACTACGCCACAACCAACTTACGGTAGTTTTCCTTGGACGGGGTGGCATGCAGTAGCAATATACAACCATACTATAGTATTGAGGAGACATTGTTCTAAGAACATCAAAAGAACTAAGGGTACACTTGAAAACAAGTGTAAAGCAAAGAAATCTTGAGTTTTGATGTATCCAAGTAAATTTGTCTTTCTTATGAGAATAGCGTAACAAAAACTTAAAGAAGAAGCTCAAAGGAAACCATTATATCACTTTCCAAACCCTAGGAACTGAGTTCTAAGCAAAGAAGAGAGAAATCATACCTTGGATCCATGCCGACGAAAGTCGATGAAGGATTTGGTGATGGAAGATGTTCCTGGAGGCGAAGACAAGGTTTCCAAAGGCTAAAATAGAGCTCCCTACAACTTGGAACAAGAGTTACAAGGAGAAAAGGGATAAAGAATCATGTTTTGATTTATAGTTGGGAGAAAATTCCCCAATCGATCGCGAAACCTAAGTGAAGTAAAGTCTTATGTAACAACAAACACAACCACCAACTGGAATTTTGACATTCTGGAAGAGCCCGGATGAAGGGTTGGAGGCGTAAGACCCGTATCAAAATAACCGGTCTTACCATATTCTACCAGGTCTACCTATCATGGTCGAGCCAAGTGGACCAAGTGCGTGAAGGAAATCACAAGACCAGGTATGAGTTTGACCCAAAAACAGTAAATATGAGGGTAGGGTCGCATGCCTAAACAGGTAGGGTCGACCCCACCTTAACAGAAGTCCAACCTATGATTTTCTAGTCATAGGGTCGCATGACTAGAAAAACGAAGGGTCGACGGATCCTGCGACCCTACGTGCGACCCTACAATGAGACAGAAATCATAAATTAGGAAACTTTCCTAATTTCAAGGGGTTCTTTCCTAAACTCGATGGGACTTATTTTGGAGGGTTTTCCTCTATAAATAGGACGTCCCTTAGCCTCTTTCACTCCTTTTAGAACCCTAATTGAGAGTGAGAAAAGAAAAAGAGAAGGAAAAGAAGAAGAGAAGGAAAATTAAAGAAAAGGCTAAGGAAGAGGAGAAGTTCAGAGAAACCTCTGAATCTCAGCCAACTTTAGGTATGAAACTAAGTCCCTTCATAAAGTAAGAGCCTAGAATGGAATATGAAGAAGTTAGGATTAGGAGAAACCCAAATCATCTATCCATGGATGAGTTTCAAAGGAATCCATGGAAGTAATCATCATAGGCAATGGAAAGTGTGTAAAAATCATAGTTATGAGCCATAGAACAATCTTAAAATGGACCTACGAGACCACAGGATCGATCACATACCCTCGGGAAGTCCCAGGGAGGGTGTGGTCGCACGTAGGGTCGATTGATAATCGACCCCACGTCCGACCCTACCCCTAGGGTCGATTGGTAACCGATCCTAGGTGCTGCCTTACCTGCGACCCTATGATTTCAGCTAGTCTAAATTTGTTGAAATTAATTCTAATTAAAATATATCGACTTGTTAGGCCTTTCTAGTGATTTAAAGGTGATTCATAAAGCTTGAACGAGGATCTACACTCAATCAAAGGTGAGGGAACAAGACCTAAACTAATCGGCTAATAATAAACTGTTTTGTTTATTGAGTCCAATACCATGGATGATTCCATGATTGTATGATTGTAATGTGCACATCACATGTCATCCAATATTCCTGTTAATATTATTCATGCATATTTAATTCTGTTTATTTATAACATGATGATGATGATGATGCTAGGAATAGGCATGTGAATGTTTATGTGTGGTTAGTGTACTTGATGTCAGTGGGGCATCAGGGGGAGTGTTATGCGATGTTTGATCCAGACACTTTAGCTCTATCTTTACTCAAGTCTTGTCCACTAACATCGTCGTATCGCCATTACCTTAGCATAACTATTACGTCGTAGGGCATTAGGGGAGGTGGTCTTGCACCGTGTAGTCTCTGACTCTGTCGGGGGGCCTTAGCTCTATCTCTATGGACGTATTGAGGGATACTAGGGTGAGGCCTTGGATACACTATTTGACATTAGGATTGGTTAGTTGCGATCCCAGTTTGTAAGCCCTCACCAGCAGGGGCTTACATGTTGGTATGGGTAGGGCATCAGGGGAAGTGTTATGCGGTGTTTGATCCGAACACTTTAGCTTTATCTCTATTCCATGGTGGGTGCATGTGGGGGCAGCAATGGTGTTTGATCCGTTGGGCGGTTCCACACATTCGTGTATAGAGGTGCAGCGGCCACCTATCCTTTCTATAGCACATTGCAAACTTACGAACCAAACCAAAGATATGAATTGTATGCATGCATATGTCTGTTGCATTGTTTTGTTTTCTCATTGAGCCATGATGTGTGCTCACCCTTTCGACGTCCTTTTAGTTGATGATGCAGGTACCATGGTTGAAGACTACATGAATGCTCCTATGTATGGAAATGCGGCGGTGATGGACACTGAAGTTATGGTGGAGTCGCATGATTCGTCATGCGAGTACAACTCTTGAGTCTTCGATTAGATTTTTATTATTAAGGAAATATAATTTAAATATTTGATTAAATATTTAATTTTATGTCTTAGTTAATGGAGAATAACTGGATAATTTATTATTTTATAATTGTTAGACTCTCAGTTCATTAGTATAAAGACTTCTGCTATTGTGTATTTACTCTGATTATTGTTGTGGATGTGTATGGTTTAAGCAAACGGACAGCCTATTCGAGATCCTGGTTGAACCGTTGGTTAATTAGCGGTTCATGACACCATTCTGAATAGTACAGAATTGGGGTGTGACAACTTGGTATTAGAGCCATGTTATCTGCCAAAACAAATAAAACAAATAATAAATCAGTAATGGTGAAAAACCAAAAAAAAATTCGGCATTATAACGGCATAAATTGGTCAAAAGCCTCATTTTTCACCCAAACACTTGGGCAGGAGGACTTACATAGGTTCTAAACCATCCTGCAAGGCTCATACAGTTGGAAATTTAATTTAGAAAGATCGAATTTGAAGAAATTTCAATAAATTCGAAAAATCTCAAAAATTAGGTCAAAAATGGACAATTTCAAGTTTCTCGATAACCAACCGATGAAACTCGAATATTTTTTAGGGCTTTCATCCATTGGGTGACCAATAGCAAAATCTCCTAATAAAAATTAAATTTGTACGGTTAGAAAAAGTTTAATTTGAAGAAAACGATGTAAATGGACAAAAACCTAGTTAGAAAACTTTAAAAATGTGAAACAGTAGAGAGCATACCTGAAGAGAAGGAGCGGGAGTTACGAACGGAAGATATGATCACTAAACAGGTAGGGGTCGATACTGTAGCAACTCAGAGAAACGGGTTGAGTTGGAAGAAAGCGGAAAGAATGGGAAATGAATCCAAAATCGGGTTTAAAAACCTGATTCTGGATCGTAGGGTCACACAATTCAACCAAAATGTGCGACCCTACGTCAGACCCTACCATCAACCCTAGCCTCTCGGTGATCTGACAGAGAACTAGGGGTCGGACCTAGGGTTGGACAATTACCGACCCTACCATCGACCCTAGGCTCTCGGTGATCTGACAGAGAACCAGGGGTCGGACCTAGGGTCGGACATATACCGACCCTACCATCGACCCTAGGCTATCGGTAAGCTGACAGTGTTATTCAGGGTCGCATACCCTAGGGTCGCATAAGGGCCGACCCTACCATCGACCCTACGATGGAAAATATAGTATTTTGTCAGAATGGTTCGAAAAATTCGAAATTTATATTGATTAGTTGGATTTTTTACTTGAAAACAACTTATATTGATTGCCTCACACGTGCTATGATTGTTTACAGACACTACCACCACCAGAACAAGAAATGGCTGGGCGAAGAGTGACCAGACAAAGCCGTAACCCAATTCCACCACTACCACCTGTGGAAGAAGACAGCCATATAAATCCTGAAGCACAGGAGAATCTAAATACGGCACCACCAGTAGCTAGTGGCTAGGCAAATCCTACAAACTTGCCAGTCCCACCTACGGATTTGGCCACAGCCATAATGAACTTAGCACAACAGCTGCAGCAAATACAGCATGTCATACCCCAATTCCATACTATTCAGAATGGTGTGATGAACCGCTAATAAACCAATGGTTCAACTAGGATCTCTAATAGGTTGTGTCCTTTTAAACTAAACCATACACATCCACAACCATAATCAGAATAAATACACAATAGTGGAAGTCTTAATATTAAATGAACTAAAGAATCTAACTGTGATAATCATATATAAAATATCAAATTATGTTGTATTAACCGAGACATAAATAAATAAAATATCAATTACATTTCCTTAATAGTTCAAACAAAATCTAATCGAAAACGCATGAGTTGCACTCGCATGAGGAGTCATGCGTCTCACTATGTCTTCAGCCTCCATCGCAACAACATGCCCGTACATAGAAGCATTCATATAATCTTCCACAGTGGTATCTGCATCATCAACTAAAAATATTCGACGCCGAAAGGGTGACCACACATCACGACTCAGTGAGCAAACAAAACAATGCAACAAACATATGCATGCATTCAATTCATATCTGTGGTCTGGTATATAAGTTTGCAATGTGCTATAGAAAGGTTCGGTGGCCGCCTCACCTCTATACACAAGGTGTGTAAGCCCACCCAACGGATCATACACCATTGTCATCCACATCCACCCCACCATGGAATAGAGATAGAGCTAAAGTGTCCGGAACAAACACCGCATAACACCTCCCCTGATGCCCTACCCATACCAACAGGTAAGCCCCTGCTGGCGAGGGCTTACAAACTGGGCTCGTAACTAACCAATCCTAATGTCAAACAGTGTATCCAAGGCCTCACCCCAGCATCCCTCAATACGTCCATAGAGATAGAGCTAAGGCCCCCCGGCAGAGTCGAAGACTATACAGTCCAAGACCACCTCCCCTAATGCCCTATGACATAATAGTTCTGCTAAGGTAATGGCGATACGACGATGTCAGTGGACAAGACGTGAGTAGAGATAGAGCTAAAGTGCCCAGATCAAACACCGCATAACACCTCCCCTGATGCCCCACTCGCATCAAGTATACTAACCACACACAAACATTCACATGTCTATTCCTAGCATCATTATCATCATCATGTTATAAATAAATCGAATTAAATATGCATGAACATTAATAGTATGAATATTGGATGACATGTTAAATGCACATTACAAGCATACACGCATAGGATCAGTCATGGCATTGGACTCAAGAATAAAAATAGTTTATTATTAATCAATTAGTTTAGGTCTTGTTCCCTCACCTTTGCTTGAGTGTAGATCCTCTTTCAAGCTTTAAGAATCACTTTTATATCAATAGGAAAACCTAACAAGTCGATAGATTTTAATTAGAATTCATTCCGACAATTTTAGGCTTACTGTTAAGCGAGGGTCACAGGGTGGGTCGCAGGTAGGGTAGCAGTTTACTGCGACCCCCAGGGGTAGGGTCAATGCCAGGGTCAGAGGTTCCATTGACCCTGGGTGCAACCACCGCATCCATGGACTTCCCAAATGCTGGGGGTCGATCATGTGGTCTAGTAGGGTCGATTCCCAATCGACCCCACGTGCGACCCCTCGTGGTTTGAGTCGAGAATTTCATCCTATAGTCCATTCTTTCATGTTTGGGTCCTATGGCTTACTTCCACAATCCATTCTATGCTTGTTCTATGGCTTAAAACTCTAGGTTTCTTCCTTACTTTGCCTACCATGATTTCCTCCATGGATTTCATTGAAATCCTCCCATGGATGGATGATTTGGGTTTCTCCTAGATCATACCCTCTTCATGAACTATTCTAAGGTTTTAAATCATTAATGGAAACATACCCATACCTTTAGGTTTGCTGAGATTCAGAGGTTTCTCTGAATTCTTCACTTTATTCTTCTTCTCCAACTTTCCTTCTCTTCTCCTTCTCTTCTCTTTCTCTTACTTTCAATTAGGGTTTCAAAAGGAGTGAAAGAGGCTTAGGGACGTCCTATTTATAGAGGAGAACCTCCCAAAATAAGTCCCATTGAGATTAGGAAAGAATCCCCTTGAAATTTGGAAAGTTTCCTATTTACGAATTCTATCGGCAAAGAGGGGGTCGATGAGGGGGTCGGAGATCCCGTCGACCCTCAAGTCTAAATTGTCCGACCCCCAGTTAAAATTTTAGGGGTCTGACTTCCTAATGAGGGGGTCCGACCCTGCCTATCTGGGTGTGCGACCCTGCCCTCCATTTTACTATTTTTGGGTTAGTTTAATACCTGGTTTCACTATTTCCTTCACGCACTAGGTCCATTTGGCTCGACCATGATAGGTAGACCTAGTACAAGGTGGTAAGATCGGTTAGTTTGATGCAGGTCTTACAACTCCCCCCTACTTATAAAAATTTCATCCTCGAAATTATGCATACATTTAGTAGTCGAACAGATGAGGATATTGCTTTCGCATAGCATACTCTTCTTCCCATGTGATTTCTTCTATATCTCTACTTCTCTAGGTGACTTTAACATAATAAATGTCACGGTTGCATAGTCGTTGCACCTTTCGGCCGGTGATTTCAGTTGGTGCTAGTTCAAATGTCAAATCATCCATCAAATCAGGTAGATCTACTGTCAAAACGTGCGTTGGATCTCTGACATACTTCTTCATTAAGGAGATATGAAATACATCATGCACACTTGACATGATGGTGGTAGTGCTAACTGGTAAGCCACTTTCCCACGTTTCGCTAGAATCTCATATGGTCCAACATATCTCGGACTTAGTTTCCCTTTCTGTCCGAACCATTTCAAACCTTGCATAGGTTACACTTTGAGGTATACCTTATCACCTACGGTAAATTCAAGGTCTCGGCGTCTAGTATATGCATATTTCTTCTGACAATTCTGAGCCGTTCTTACTCTTTCTTTGATAATGTCAACTACACGACGTGTCTCTTCAACAAATTTTGGTCTAACAATACTACGTTCTCCAACTTCATTCCAAAACAAAGGAGTTCGACACTTCCTGCCATACAGTGCTTCATAGGGTGACATCTGTATAGTAGCCTGATAGCTATTGTTATAAGCGAACTCAATCAGTGGTAACTTTTCATCCCATGATCCTTTAAAATCAATTACACAAGCTCGGAGCATGTCTTCTAGAATCTGAATGGTGTGCTCCGATTGTCCATCTGTCTGAGGATGGACTGCAGTACTGAACTTCAATGTTGTACCCATAGCCTTCTGCAATCCTTCCCAAAACTTTGAAGTAAATCGTGGATCTCTGTCGGACACAATGCTTTCAGGTACACCATGTAATCTGACAATGTTATCTACATACAACTTAGCTAACCTCTCCAGTGTATACTGAGGTCGTATAGCTATAAATCGAGCCGTTTTAGTCAGTCGGTCTACAATCACCCAAACTACGTCAACTACTCGGGGAGTCAATGGTAACCCTGTGACGAAGTCCATGGTGATTGTAAGACCCGCACACCACGAACCCGGCCTAAGCTTATATTTTGTGTCGGGACCCATCTACATATCATGGTCGAGCCAAGTGGACCAAATGTGTGAAGAAAAACCAAGACCCAATATGAAAATTTACCCAAAAATAGTCAAAATGAGGGTAAGGTCGCAGGTTTTAACAGGGAGGTCCGACCTCCCATCGACCCTCACCATCGACCCTCAACCATGGGTCGCAGGGTCTATGAGTTGTCCGACCCTCCCATCGACCCTCGGTATTCGGGAAAAACAGCACGAACCGAAAATTAGGAAACCTTCCTAATTTCGATTTGAAACCTTTCCTAAACTCAATGGGACTTATTTTGGGAGATTTTGCCCTATAAATAGGACATCCCTAAGCATCTTTCACTCCTTTTACAACCCTAATTGGATTGAGAGAAAGAGAAGAGAAGGAAGAGAAGAAGAGAAGGAAAACTTCAAGAAAAGGCTAAGGAAGAAGAGGAAATTCAAAGGAACTCTGAATCTCAGCAAACCTAAGGTATGAATACATTCCCCATGATTTATTTAAGACTTTAGAATGGTTTATGAAAAGGGTATGACTTAGAAGAAACCCAAATCATCCATCCATGGTTTCGTTTTCATGGAAAACCATGGAGGAGATCATTAAAACCATGTAGGTGAATAAAGTATAGTTCTAAACCATAGAACATGTATAGAATGGATTGTGGAAGTAAGCCATAGGACCCAACCATGAAAGAGAGAACGAAATCTGATATTTTTGACTCAAACCATGGAGGGTCGCACCTAGGGTCGATGGCAGATCCGACCCTAGCATCGACCCTCAGTGTTTAGGAAGTTCAGATTAGGGGGAGGGTCGCACCCAGTGTCGATCATGACTCCGACCCTACCTCCGACCCTCAGTTAATAGAATATTTTTTAAATTCAAAATTAATTCTAATTAAATTCTATCGACTTTGTTAGGTCTTCTAGCAATATAATAATATCATAAAGGTGATTGTAAAGCTTGGAAGATGATCTATTAACAAGCTAAGGTGAGGAAACGGAACTCTAAACTAATTGGTTAATAACAAACTATTTTCTCTTTTCTTGAGTCCAATGCCATGCTTGATTCTAAGTGAATATGTTTGTAATGTGCATACAACATGTCATCCAATATTTCTATTACTTGTTCATGCATATTTACTTTATTGTTTATCATGATGATGATGATGATGATAGGAATAGGCATGTGATTGTATGTGTGTGGTTGGTGTACTTGATGCGAGCGAGTATCAGGGGAGGTGGGGGAGGTGTGATGAGAACGTCAATAAACATTAACCTTTGGCGGGTCTTAACACTTTAGCTCTATCTCTAACTCAAGTCTTGTGCATTAGCATCGTCATATCGCCATTACTTTAGCAGAACTATTACGTCGTAGAGTATCAAGGGAGGTGGTCTCGGTCCTTGTTGTCTCTGACTCTACCGGGGGGCCTTAGCTCTATCTCTATGGACATTCTGAGGGATGCTGGGGTGAGGCCTTGGATACACTGTTTGGCATTAGGATTGGTTAGTTGCGAGCCCAGTTTGCAAGCCATCGCCAACAGGGGCTTACGTGTTGGTATGGCATTATATAGCAATAAACGTTAACCTTTGTTATATAATGTTCATGATTAGGGTGGATGGGGACGACAATAAACGTTAACCTTTGGGCGGACTTCCACACCCTGTGTATAGAGCTGGGGTCAATAAACGTTAACCTTTGACCACCCAACCTTTCTATTGCGCATTGCAAACTATAAATCAGACCAAAGATATGAATTGACTGCATGCATATGTATTGTTGCATTGTTTTGTTTACTCACTCAGCTCAAGTTGGAGAGCTGACCCTCGCGCGCGCAATTATTTTTAGTTTCTAATGTTGCAGGTACTATGATTGAAAATTATGTCGGCACGCCAACATATGAACATGTGGCGGTTATGATGAGCAAGCTGTGGAGGACGAACATGGTTCGTTAAGCGAGCGTTTCAGCGGTGGACACGCGTAGTGTTTAGTTTGCATATTTGGATATTGTAATATGTATTAAATTATGTTTTGGTTACTTGGAAATAAATGAAATATTAATTATTTATCATGATTAGACCTCAGCTCATTATCTGTAAGACTTCCGCTATTTACTTTATTACCTCTGATTAATGTGGAATGTGTTTTGGTTTATCATATGTGGGATAGCCTATTGTGAGATCCTAGTTGAACCGTTGGTTTATTGACGGTTCATCACACCATTGTGGTTGGTGCAGAATTGGGGTGTGACAACTTGGTATCAAAGCTCTCGTAGGCCTTACCCATTAAACCTGAATACTTCCACTAGAGTCCATGAACTGAGTTAGGATAAATTAAAAGCTTTAATACAAACACACCATAAGCACCTGTGTTGGTTGAGACAGAACTTAAACAAGACAATAATGTACATATTAAAGGTGGAACCATATATATACACTCAAACAGAAAGAGAAGACCAAAATTTATCCTGATAAACAAATAATATAGGGTATTATCTATAAGTTGGGTAGTTATCTAAGTATACAATTGATATGGTACGGTATCAATTGGTAGCATCACTGTACCCCAACACCTGTTAGCTATAACACAGTATCTACCATACAGCAAGTCCCAGTAATGCACACCCCAGTGCAGAAGTTTGGTGCACAACAAGCAGTGTATCAAGGTGGTTAACCTTATCAGCTACCGACGTATGGGATAGTTGCATCATGACAGAATGATCTGACAAGGATTGAAGAATGTCTTCTGAAGATGATACCTCAGACATTTCCAGCAAAGGATCAAATCTATTGTGGCCATATATCTAGATAGGTTTATATAGGATGCGGTGCATTATTGATTTACTCTTATGATTATAGAGGATGCACATACAGATTTTAATTTCTCGGGCCTTGACAGGATACCTTCTTGATTTAACCTGTCAATTGGAGTTATAGATATTGTTTCTTTAGTATTAGTCCTGATTATACCAATCTGAACCATTCTCATGATCGACAACATGAACAAAGATATGAACTGAATAAATAGTTAAATGTTTAATCGTGTTGAACGTATATCTTTTTTATTTTACTTGATTTACTGATGTACGAAAACTTTCTCCAGATTTATTCCTATAGTGCCTTGACCAATGGCATTATATATACTCAATAGAACCTGTAACCATGAGGTTAAGAGTTGTAAAACCTCTATTTTCATATATTTGGACCACCGTGCAACTTGACGATCTTTTAATGCTGGTTGGATTACCACAGATTTAGTCCTGATCTTTTAAACTTAAGTTCATTAGATAAAGAAAGTGTTTGTCGTCATACTAAATTGAAAGAAGGAAATGAATTGTGTTGGATAAACATTCTGATTCTTACATTTCTCGACATCCATTGATAAGATGTTTAGTGATAATGGAATTATTGGAAGAAAGATGATTGGGTTCAGATTAAATACTATAGCCAATGAACCTTAAATGAAGTAATGGAGAATCTATTTTGAGATTTCTAAATGGATGGATATGAGTCATGTCTATAAAAAGAGTGCATGAGCAAAAATGAGAACTATCAAGAGTAGCCAATAAAGAAATAGATAGCACCCAAGTAGAGTTAAAGATGGTTATATCGATATGAATTTTGACAAGGTAGAAGATTCCTAAAGGCAAATTTAAGAGTGGATACAAGGATAAAGTCATGGCATAAGTAGTACTCGATTTAATACAATGATAATTGAGTTATGCCCAATGTTGAGGGATATGATTAAGTAAAGACCAAAATAGTTTGGCTGAATTAATGAATTTATAAGCATATACCCTAATGCTTATAGATAGACTTGGGATATGAAGTAACAATCACAAGATATTTTTTGAGGTATATGGAAGAGAGAGCAAGGTAGAACAGCAAGGATAAAAGAAATACAAGCTAATGAGTGCAATATGAGATTTTGATGATAGTTTTTGAAAAATCAAAAGAGATGAAGGAACTAGACAAGCTCTTAAGACATTTACATCAGATTTTGCTAGTTCAAACACTTTTGGACTAAATGTTGTATTAGATGAGTGTTATGAATAATGTCCAAATAGTATGGATGGATGAAATTTGGACGCAACCTAAATAAACTTGAGATGGCAGACTTTGACGTCATCTTGGGAATAGACTGGTTGTCTCAACACTCTACAAAGTGATTATGTGCATAGAAGAGATTATCATTCAAGATTAAAGATGGCATATAATTTGGTTTTATTAGAAGCATATTGCCTAGTAAGCAGAAGCTGATCCTCTCTATGCTAAGGGCAAAGAGATGCCTTGAAGAGTAATGAGTTGGATATATGGTATATGTGGTATACGTTACCAAAGAAGCACCACAGATGGAAGACATTGATGTGATGCATAAATTTTCTGATGTGTTTCCAGGAGAGTTACTTTGGTTACCATCTGATCATGCTACCGAGTTCGTCATCGACTTGTTACCAAGGACGATACTTGTGTCAAAGGCACCTATAGAGTAGCTCCTATAGAGTTGAAGAAACAGAGACGCAACTACAACAGTTATTAGACAAGGGTTCTAATTGGCTAAGTATTGCATCATGGGAAGTGCCAATGCAATTCATGAAGAAGAAGGATGGTAGTGTTGTTTGCGTATAGACTACCGGGAACTAAACAAGCTCACAATCAAGAATCGATATCTACTACCTTAGATCGATGACTTGTTTAAATAGTTGCAAGGAGCAAAGGTATTTTCTAAGATTGATCTTCGATCAAGATAGCATCAGCTGAAGAATTTGGACAGAAATATTCCGAAGATAGCTGTTAGAATCGGGATTGGACATTATGAGTTATCGATTTTGACGTTTGGATTAACCAATGCCCTTACATCTTTTATGGAACTGATGAACTGGGTGTTTCACATGTTGGACACGTTGGTCATAGTTTTCATAGATGATATTTTGGTTTATTCCAAGAATGAAGCAACTCATACAATGAATTTTAGAACAGCTTCACAACAGCTGAGAAGGGAAAAGCTTTATACCAATTCCAAAGAATATGAGACCCGATTAAACAAAGTGATCTTATTAGATCACATAGCGTCATAAAAAGGAATAAAGTGGACCCTATTAAGATAAAAGTAAACATATGGTGAGAAACGCCTAAAGAATATTGCGAAGATCAGAAGTTTCTTGGGTTAGCTGGTTATTACAGACGATTTTTGGAGGACCACTCTAAGATCGCAATACCTCTTACCAAGCTAACCAGGAAAGGAGAGGAGTATAATTTGACTGACAAGGGTGAAGAATATTTTTAGATTCTAAAGTAAGATTGATATCAGCTCCCATCTTGATCATTTCGGCACCAGGGAAACCTTTACCCTATCCATTGGAGCTTTCGGATTGGATCTAGGATGCGGGTTGATGTAAGGTAAATAAGCGATTTCATATGCTTTAAGAAAACTGAAAGAGCATGAGAAGAGTTACCCAACTCATGATTGGAGTAGACAATTGTGATTCATGCAATCAAGACTTGGAGACATTATTTAAACGGAGAAGAATTTTAGATTAGATCGGATTAGAAGTGTTTTATTTATCTCTTCATTAGAAAGAGTTGAACATGAGGATAAGGAGATGGTTAGGATTACTTGAAGGATTAAGACTGTGATATTCAATGTCACCCGAGCAAGGCTAATGTAGTAGCTAAGGCATTAAGCAAAAAGGGAATAATGAAGTCCGAAGAAGGACCCAGTATAAATGTTGTCTTATGTTCCACAGCAACAAATTCAGATTTGGAAGAAGAGTAACATATAATAGAAACTCATGATGATCCAATTGAGCGAGAACTTAGGGACGAAGAAAAAGTAGTAATTTTTTTATATCTGTATATAAGAACGGTACAAGAAGATTTAGAGAAAGAAAAATCTAACCCTGACTTACTTTGGATGCGAAGACGGTACTCAGATACAGAGGTAGACTCTGAATACATGAAGGTAAAGACTCGGATATCATGAAGAGGATAAGGATAGGAGCCCATTATACTCCATATTAAGGATATCCTGGAGTACCAATATGTATCATGACCTGAAGAGATAACAAATGTGGCTTAGTGCGTGTTCCAGTGTCTGAATTATTAGCAAGTAAAAGCTGAAAGACAAAGACCACCATGGCTTACAATAAAAACTATCAGAGCCAGTCTGTAAGTGGAATTCCATTACAATGAATTATGTCACTGATTTGCCACTGACTATCAGATCGATTGACGAAGTTGGGTGATTGTTGATCGCCTTATGAAGATAGCTCATTCCATTGCTATACGACATCGATATACTTTGGAGCGGCTAACTAAGCTATATATGGATAATGTTGCCAGATTGAATGGTATGCATGAGAGCTTAGTGTCGGGCAAAGGCTTATGCCTTATTTTAAAATTTTGGGAGGATCTACAGAAGACAATGGGGACAAAGTTGAAGTTTAGTACCACATTTTGCCTCAAACCGACGGACAGTCGGAGCGGACTATACAGATCCTAAGAGATATGCCCCGAGTTTATGAAATTGATTTCAAGGAACTTGAGTTGAGAAGTTACCGTGAATTGAAGTTGCTATTAAGCTACCATGTAAATGTTACCTATCAAGCATGGTACGGTAGAAATGTCAAATTCCTTTATTTTGAAATAAAGTTGGTGAATAAAGAATTTTGGAAACCTAAGTCTAATGAAGAAAACTATCGAGTGGCAGACAAGATCAAAAAAAAAAAAAAAGGGGCAGGATAGCTCAGGGTTGTCAGAATAGACACCAAAACCTTGAGTTTGCCATAAGTGACAAAGTGTTTTTGAAGATATCACTTATGCATAGTTTGAAATGATTAGACAAGAAGGAAAGTAGTATTTTATATATGCGTCGAATCTTACTCTGGAGAGACGTAGAAAAGTTGCATATCAATTAGCGTTACCACTATCCATGTCTAGTGTGCATGATGTATTTCGTGTGTCTCTATTGAAGAAGTACATAGGAGATCCATATCAGAGGTATTGACCATGGAATCACTGGATTAAATAGGAGATTTAACTATTGAAGTGGTACCAGCTTAGTTCACTAGTTGAAAGGTACAACACCTTAAAAACTTGGTATCAATTATATGAAGATAATCTGACGAAGACAAGACGTGGAGAAGATGGCATGGAAAGAAGAAGATGCAATGCAAAAATAGAATTCCCACCTATTGACTCCGAAGTAAATTCAAATTTTGAAGACAAAATTTATTTGAAGGATGGGGGAGTTGTAAGATCCGTACTTTCAAATTTCGAGGACGAAATTTCTTTTAAGGGTGGTGGAGTTGTAAGACCCGCACGCCACGAACCCGGCCTAAGCTTATATTTTATGTCGGAACCCATCTACATATCATGGTCGAGCCAAGTAGACCAAATGTGTGAAGAAAAATCAAGACCCAATATGAAAATTTACCCAAAAATAGTCAAAATGAGGGTAGGGTCGCAGGTTTTAACAGGCAGGTCCGACCCTCCCATCGACCCTCACCATCGACCCTCAACCAGGGGTCGCAGGGTCTATTAGTTGTCCGACCCTCCCATCGACCCTCGGTATTTGGGAAAAACAGCACGAACCAAAAATTAGGAAACCTTCCTAATTTCGATTTGAAACCTTTCCTAAACTCAATGGGACTTATTTTGGGAGGTTTTGCCCTATAAATAGGACGTCCCTAAGCCTCTTTCACTCCTTTTACAACCCTAATTGGATTGAGAGAAAGAGAAGAGAAGGAAGAGAAGAAGAGAAGGAAAACTTGAAGAAAAGGCTAAGGAAGAAGAGGAAATTCAGAGGAACTCTGAATCTCAGCAAACCTAAGGTATGAATACATTCCCCATGATTTATTTAAGACTTTAGAATGGTTTATGAAAAGGGTATGACTTAGAAGAAACCCAAATCATCCATCCATGATTTCGTTTTCATGGAAAACCATGGAGGAGATCATTAAAACCATGTAGGTGAATAAAGTATAGTTCTAAACCATAGAACATGTATAGAATGGATTGTGGAAGTAAGCCATAGGACCCAACCATGAAAGAGAGAACGAAATCTGATATTTTTTACTCAAACCATGGAGGGTCGCACCTAGGGTCGATGGAACATCCGACCCTAGCATCGACCCTCAGTGTTCGGGAAGTTCAGATTAGGGGGAGGGTCGCACCCAGTGTCGATCATGACTCCGACCCTACCTCCGACCCTCAGTTAACAGAATGGTTTTTAAATTCGAAATTAATTCTAATTAAATTCTATCGACTTTGTTAGGTCTTCTAGCAATATAATAATATTATAAAGGTGATTGTAAAGCTTGAAAGAGGATCTATTAACAAGCTAAGGTGAGGAAACGGAACTCTAAACTAATTGGTTAATAACAAACTGTTTTTTCTTTTCTTGAGTCCAATGCCATGCTTGATTCTATGCGAATATGTTTGTAATGTGCATACAACATGTCATCCAATATTTCTATTACTTGTTCATGCATATTTACTTTATTGTTTATAACATGATGATGATGATGATGATAGGAATAGGCATGTGATTGTATGTGTGTGGTTGGTGTACTTGATGCGAGCGAGTATCAGGGGAGGTGTGATGAGAACGTCAATAAACATTAACCTTTGGCGGGTCTTAGCACTTTAGCTCTATCTCTAACTCAAGTCTTGTGCATTAGCATCATCGTATCGCCATTACTTTAGCAGAACTATTATGTCGTAGAGTATCAGGGGAGGTGGTCTCGGTCCTTGTAGTCTCTGACTCTACCGGGGGGCCTTAGCTCTATCTCTATGGACATTCTGAGGGATGCTGGGGTGAGGCCTGTGATACACTGTTTGGCATTAGGATTGGTTAGTTGTGAGCCCAGTTTGCAAGCCCTCGCCAGCAGGGGCTTACGTGTTGGTATGGCACTATATAGCAATAAACGTTAACCTTTGTTATATAATGTTCATGATTAGGGTGGATGGGGATGACAATAAACGTTAACCTTTGGGCAGACTTCCACACCCTGTGTATAGAGGCGGGCTCAATAAACGTTAACCTTTGACCACCCAACCTTTCTATTGCGCATTGCAAACTATAAACCAGACCAAAGATAAGAATTGACTGCATGCATATGTATTGTTGCATTGTTTTATTTACTCACTGAGCTCAAGTTGGAGAGATGACCCTCGCACGCGTAATTCTTTTTAGTTTCTAATGTTGCAGGTACTATGATTGAAGATTATGTCGGCACGCCAACATATGAACATGTGGCGGTTATGATGAGCAAGCTGTGGAAGACGAACATGGTTCGTTAAGCGAGCGTTTCAGTGGTGGACACGCGTAGTGTTTAGTTTGCATATTTGGATATTGTAATATGTATTAAATTATGTTTTGGTTACTTTGAAATAAATAAAATATTAATTATTTATCATGATTAGACCTCAGCTCATTATCTGTAAGACTTCCGCTATTTACTTTATTACCTCTGATTAATGTGGAATGTGTTTTGGTTTATCATATGTGGGATAGCCAATTGTGAGATCCTGGTTGAACCGTTGGTTTATTGACGGTTCATCACACCATTCTGGTTGGTGCAGAATTGGGGTGTGAATGCAGTCCCATTTCCATGCTGGTTTCGGTAACGGCTGTAACAGTCCTGCAGGTCTTTGTCATTTAGCTTTCACCTTCTGACAATTTAGGCATTGAGACACGAACTTAGCTATATCTGCTTTCATTCCTCTCCACCAATATAATTTCTTTAGGTCATGATACATTTTTGTACTTCCAGGGTGTATCGAATAGGCGGTGGTATGGGCTTCCTTCATTAGTCGGTGTCTAATGTCCAAACTTTCTGTTTCAAGTACACATATTCTTCCTTTATACTTCAGTACCCTTTCATCATCTAAGGTGAACTCAGGAATAGTCCTACCTTTTTCGATGTCTTCTTGTACCGTTCTTAGATAAGGGTCTGGCTTAATCGTTGTTTTCACTTCATCAAGTATATCGGGTACAATCTTCAATGTGGCGAACATATTTGCAAACCGATGGATAAACCCTTGGTTGGTTAATTCACCCGGTGCATCTATCACAAACTGCTCATTACCAGAATTGAATACTTTTCCGGTAGTACACAGTGCAGCGGTGGTGCTAACCTCCCCTTGAGATTTTATCATTGCCTTTCTACTCAGCGCGTCTACAACCACATTAGCTTTTCCCGGATGATACTGGATATCACAATCATAGTCTTTTAATAGTTCCAGCCATTTTCTTTGTCTCATATTCAACTCGTTCTGATTAAAGAGGTAAGTAAGACTCTTATGATCTGATTTCTCTCCGTACAAGTAATGTCTCCATATTTTGACAGCATGTACTACTGCCGCTAATTCCAAATCATGAGTGGGATAGTTCTTCTCATGTGTCTTCAGTTGTCTTGAACCATAAGTAATTACTTGTTCTCCTTGCATAAGTACACATCCTAATCCCAATCCTGATGCATCAGTGTACGAAATAAATGGCTGTCCTGGAATCGAAATGGTCATGATTAGAGCAGATATCAATCTAGCCTTCAATGTTTGGAAACACTTCTCGCATTTATCAGTCCAAACAAACTTTTCGCCCTTCTTAGTCAAACTGGTGAAAGGTACGGTAGTTCAGGAATAGTCTTCCACAAATCATCGATAATAACCAACTAGACCTAAGAAACTTCTAATTTCTGCAACGCTCTTCGGTGCTTCCCACTTCATAATAGCTTCGATCTTGCTAGGATCCACTTTAATTCCTTCAGCGGATACAACATGGCTAAGAAAAGTGACTTCCTTTAGCCAAAACTCACGCTTTGTAAATTTGGCGTAAAGCTTCTCTTTTCGTAATCGCTGCAGAGTGGCGTTTAGATTCTTATTATGAGTTTCCTTGTCCTTGGAGTAGACCAATATATCATCGATGAATACAATAACCGACGTATCCAACATATCGTGGAATACCCAATTCATAAGTTCCATAAAGGTTGCTGGTGCGTTCGTCAATCCAAAAGACATGACCAAAAATTTATAATGTCCGTATCTAGTCCTGAATGCTGTCTTGGGAATATCACCATCCTTAATCTTCAACTGATGGTAGCCTGACCGAAGATCGATCGTGGAGAACACTTTGGCACCTTGCAACTGATCGAACAGGTCATTGATCTGAGGCATTGGGTATTGATTCTTGATTGTCAGTTTATTCAGTTCTCGGTAGTCTATACACAGTCGAACGCTACCGTCCTTCTTCTTTACGAATAATACTGGTGCTCCCCATGGTGATATGCTAGGTCGGATGTAACCCTTGTCCAGCAGTTCTTGTAGTTGTACTTTTAATTCCTTCAGTTCAATAGGATCCATTCGATAAGGTGCTTTAAATACTGGTGCGGCTCCGGGTATCAGATCTATAACAAACTCTGAAGCGCGGTCGGGTGGTAGTCCTGGTAGTTCTTCAAGAAATACATCTGGATAGTCACGCATGACATCAATATCCTCCATTTGTGGTGCTTCTTTGGTAAGATCGACCACAGATACTAGATACCCAACTGCTCCTTTCTCAAGGCACTTCCTAACCTTTAATGCAGAGAGTATGAGCTTTCGTTTACGGAGAAGTTTGGTTCCCGAAAAACAAAACTCTGCCCCTTCCTTGTCTTTAAATGTCAGCTTTTTTTTGGCACATAATAGGTTTGCAGAATGCCGAACTAACCAGTCCATTCCCAAGATGACGTCAAAGTCTGCCATCTCAAGTTGGATCAAGGTTGCATCCAAAGTCTTCTCGTCAATAAGAACTGGACATGGTCCATAACCTTTTTCTAATTCCACTTCTAATCCCATAGGCGATCGTACAAGCAGTTTGTAGTCTAAGGATTTGAGGGGTATATTTAGCTTCTTTCCAAATGACACAGATATAAAAGAATGAGTAGCTCCTGAATCAAAGAGTACTCTAGCGGGAATGTCATTAATAGGTACGATACCTGTGATTTGTTTTGATTTAGTCTACATGCTCACATAATGTAACACAAAATGGTAAGATTCAGGTCATACCTGTGACCACATCAGGCGATGCGACAGCATCCTCAGATGTAACCGCGTAAACTCTGCCTTGTTGTAGTTGTTTATTGGGCTTAGGACATTCCTGGAAATAATGTCCCACTTGATTGCAGTTATAGCATTTTAACCCTTCATTATTTGGCTTTTGTTGCTATTGAGCTGCTGAAGTAGTCTTGGCTGCAGCATTGAAACCTTGATTACAGAAGGGTTTGAATACCTTGGTGTTCCCTCCGTTGTAAGAATTTACATTTGGCCTTTTGATTCCTCTATTTTTAGCAAGGTAGCTCTATTTCTGGCTCGACTCTATCACTCGAGCAATTTGTACAGCTTCATTGTAGATTTTCTTTTCAAGTCCCAGAACATGTTCACGTATGCTTCCCCTATGTCCCATGACGAACCTTCGGGTTTTTGTATCTTCCACTTGCATACTGACTGGTGCAAAGAAAAATAGCTCCTCATAACGCTGTTGATATGCATCGACAGTCATCTGTCTTGATATAAACTCAGGAACTCCTTCTCCGTAGAATCTCTGAAACTCCTAGGAAAATACTTCTTAAAGAATGCCTCCTTGTATATATCCCAAGTCAATTGGGTGTGCTTTGTCATCAGATACGTCCGTATGGACTTCCACCAGTGGTGTGCATCACCTTTCAGCATGAATGTTGCGCACAATACCTTCTCTTCTTCATTCACTGTCATCATCATGAAGTTTCTCTCCATCTCATCGATCCAGTGTGCTGGCCACAATGGATCAGCTAGCTTACCACTATACTCCTTGGACTTCATCTTCAGAAAATGCTCCACCAGTCTGGAGTGGTCTAGTTGATGCGGGACATAAGCCCCATACATAGGTGGTTGGTATTGATATCCACTTGGAGCTACTACAGGGTTTTGTACTTGAGCCTGCATGATGGGAGTCTGAGGTACGTGGGGTACTGTATTACTTCCCCCTGGTACTGTGCTTGCCTATCCTGCTGGCATCAATGTCGTCTGTGCAGCTGAAAAAGTCATGCCTATGGCAGCTTGCATAGTAGCTTGTGCCTATTGTATTTGCTGCAGCTGTTGGGCCAAATTCATTACGGCTGTAGCCAGGTCCGTAGGTGGAGCTGGCCGATTTGTAGGATTTGTCTGCCCATTAACTACGGAAGGTGCCATGTTCGAATTCTCCTGTGTTTCAGGGTGTATATGGCTATCTTCCACAGGTGGTGGTGGTGGAATAGAGTTATGGCTTTGTCTGGTCACTCTACGTCCAGCCATTATCTGTTCTGGTAGTGGGAATGCCTAAAAATCATAGAATACATGAGGCAATCCTTATATACTTCATTCTCATATTTAAATCCACTAACCAATGATATTTTCAAATATTTCAGATCATTCTGTCAAAAATACTGTATTTTTCATTGCAGGGTCGATGGTAGGGGTCGATGGATGTCCGACCCTCAGGTATGCGACCCTGAGAATCACTTATACTTACCGAGAGCCGAGGGTCGATGAGGGGGTCGATGGATATCCGACCCTGGGATCGACCCCTGGTTCTCTGTCAGATCACCGAGAGCCGAGGGTCGATGAGGGGGTCGGAGGGAGGGTCGGATGTTTTGGTCGAATTCTCGGACCCTCGGACTAAAAATCAGGATTTTAATCCCGATTTTGAATCCATTTCTCATTCTTTCTCCTCCTTTCCGACTCAGCTCATCCCTCTGAGTTGCAACAGTGACAACTCCGACCCATTGGTGGTTTTTGCTTCTCTTTTCGACGTCTACTCCTCTTCTACAGGTATGTTCTCTACGGTTTCATGTTTTTAGGGTTTCTTAACTAGGTTTTTACTCGTTTATATCGTTTCCTTCAAATTAAACTTTTTCTAACCGTAAAAATTCGATTTTTATTGGGGGCTTTTGTTGTTGTTGACTCAATGGACGAAAGCCCTCAAAAATATTTGAGTTTCATCGGTTGGTTATCGAGAAACTTGTAATTTCCCATTTTTGCCCTAATTTGTCGAGATTTTTGAATTTCTTGAAATTTCTTCAAATTCGATCTCTTTAGATAAAATTTCCAACTGTATGAGTCTCACATGATCATTTAGACTCTATGTAAGTCCTCCTGCCCACGTGTATGGGTGAAAAGTGAGGCTTTTGACCAATTTATGTCGTTATAATGTCAAAAATTTTGGGTTTTTCATCCTTACTAAGCCAGTATCTGTTTTTATTTGTTTTTTGCAGATAGTATGGCTCGCACCAAAGTACCCAGGGTTCATCACCCAGTTCGCTTCTGTTCTAACGAGGCTGAGGCACAGTATGCCCGCTACGCTCGTAAGAAGGTAGAGGGAGGTCGTCGGGTGGACTTGGCTAGCCTGGCCTTGTTAGATGTGGAGAGGGCTTTTGGTGACATGGGCTGGCTTCCTGTGATCACTTACGATGCTTGTACTCGCCCAGATTTGGGGCGATAGTTTTATTGTAATCTCCAAGTGGTGGGGGATTACAACGATGCTGAGAGGGGTAGAAAGCTCAGGATCACTAGCTACGTCAAGGGAGTCGAGGTTTCCTTTTATTATCGGCAGCTAGCGGATCTCTTGGGAATTTCATACGACGGCCCCTTGGTGTTCTATGCTCCCGGAGAGCCCCAGTTCTTTTCATTGGAGATAAGGGCTGAGATAGACCGTCAGCTCATCAGGGAGGATCGCTGGGAGATGAAAGCGATCTACCTACGTTCAGAGCCTCAGGTGTACTATAAGATTATTCAGCACAACCTGATACCTCGGAGTGGGCACTACGAGAGGATCTCCCAGTTGACCCAGTTTCTGCTATACTGTATCTGCACTAGGCAGCCTGTCTGCCTCCCTTATTCATTATGTGAACGATGATCAGTGCCACATTGCCCGGTCATGTTGGTAACCTGCCTTATGGACGCATGATCACTACACTGCTTACCCGCCTGGGTGTTGACATGGTGGATGAGAGGATTTAGGAGAAATCCTTCTCATCACCTCTGGATTGGGAGGCCATCTGTAAGATGGGCATGCGGGATGCTCAGGTCAGCGATGATGAGATGAACGCTCTAGTGCGTCCACGTACTCGAGTGGAGATGGCTGACACTGAGGCAGCAGCAGTGCCGTTTGTACATGGATGTGGATTCCATACCTCCTCCATCACCTACTCATGCTACGGGAGCCAGTCCTTCTTATGCAGCTGGTCCTTCACATGCAGCTGGTCCTTCATACCCACCTTCTGATGACATGATGGGGATATTGCATGAGATTAGAGAGGCTCAGTGCATGTCTGATATGAGGATGGGAGAGCTTCTAGATGCTCAGCGCATGTCTGATCAGTGGGTGGGAGAGCTTCTAGATGCTCAGCGCGTAACTGATCAATGGGTGGCTAATCTCACAGCTAGTCTTCAGACGACCCAGACTCAGATAGCTTGGTTGACTAGAGTCTATGCTGAGGATTATGACAGAGACCGCGAGGAACTGCCTCCCCCATCACCTCCAGCTTCCTGATGTATTTTCTTTTTATTTTTATTTTTTTTACTTCAGAGTAACTGTCCGGGTTGTGGACTGTACTCTGCTTTAGACTTGTATATATATATATATATGTTTGTTCTTCCTTTGAATGTATATAAATTTGTTTCTCATTTAATAGATGCATTATTCTCTTTCAATTTTGTTTCAAACAACACAGATGCTTATAGTGTGTTATTATTACAGCTTTTAAATTTTTATCCTATCTCAGTTCACAAACTTTTGTGGTAGTATACTGGTTTACAAGACAGGGCCTGAGAGCTCTGATACCAAGTTGTCACACCCCAATTCCACACTATTCAGAGTGGTGTGATGAACCACTAATAAACCAACGGTTCAACCAGGATCTCTAATAGGTTGTGTCCTTTTAAATTAAACCATACACATCCACAACCATAATCAGAATAAATACACAATAGCGGAAGTCTTAATATTAAATGAACTGAGGAATCTAACTGTGATAATCATAAATAAAATATCAAATTATGTTGTATTAACCTAGACATAAATAAATAAAATATCAATTACATTTCTCTAATAGTTCAAACAAAATCTAATCGAAAACGCATGAGTTGCCCTGACATGAGGAGTCATGCGTCTCTACTATGTCTTCAGCTCCATCGCAGCAACGTGCCCGTACACAAAAGCATTCATATAATCTTCCACAGTGGTACCTGCATCATCAACTAAAAATATTCGACGTCGAAAGGGTGACCACACATCACGGCTCAGTGAGCAAACAAAACAATGCAACAAACATATGCATGCATTCAATTCATATCTGTGGTCTGGTATATAAGTTTGCAATGTGCTATAGAAATGTTCGGTGGCCGCCACACCTCTATACACAGGGTGTGTAAGCCCACCCAACGGATCAAACACCATTGTCGTTCACATTCACCCCACCATGGAATAGAGATAGAGCTAAAGTGTCCGGATCAAACACCGCATAACACCTCCCCTGATGCCCTACCCATACCAACACGTAAGCCCCTGCTGGAGAGGGCTTACAAACTGGGCTCGCAACTAACCAATCCTAATATCAAATAGTGTATCCAAGGCCTCACCCCAGCATCCCTCAATATGCCCATAGAGTTAGAACTAAGGCCCCCCGGCAGAATCGAAGACTACACGGTCCGAGACCACCTCCCCTAATGCCCTATGACGTAATAGTTCTGCTAAGGTAATGGCGATACGACGATGTCAATGGACAAGACTTGAGTAGAGATAGAGCTAAAGTGTCTGGATCAAACACTGCATAACACCTCCCCTGATACCCCACTCGCATCAAGTACACTAACCACACACAAACATTCACATGTCTATTCCTAGCATCATCATCATCATCATGTTATAAATAAACCGAATTAAATATGCATGAACATTAATAGCAGGAATATTGGATGACATGCTGAATGCACATTACAAGCATACATGCATAAGATCAGTCATGGCATTGGACTCAAGAATAAAAACAGTTTATTATTAGTCAATTAGTTTAGGTCTTGTTCCCTCACCTTTGCTTGAGTGTAGATCCTCTTTCAAGCTTTAAGAATCACTTTTATATCAATAGGAAAACCTAATAAGTCGATAGATTTTAATTAGAATTCATTTCGACAATTTTAGGCTTGCTGTTAAGCGAGGGTCGCAGGGTGGGTCGCAGGTAGGGTAGCAGTTTACTGCGACCCCCAGGGGTAGGGTCAATGCCAGGGTCGGAGGTTCCATCGACCCTGGGTGCGACCACTGCATCCATGGACTTCCCGAATGCTAGGGGTCGATCCTATGGTCTGGTAGGGTCGATTCCCAATCGACCCCACATGCGGCCCCCCGTGGTTTGAATCGAGAATTTCATCCTACAGTTCATTCTTTCATGTTTGGGTCCTATGGCTTACTTCCACAATCCATTCTATGCTTGTTCTATGGCTTAAAACTCTAGGTTTCTTCCTTACTTTGCCTACCATGATTTCCTCCATGGATTTCATTGAAATCCTCCCATGGATGGATGATTTGGGTTTCTCCTAGATCATACCCTCTTCATGAACTATTCTAAGGTCTTAAATCATTAATGGAAACATACCCATACCTTTAGGTTTGCTGAGATTCAGAGGTTTCTCTGAATTCTTCACTTTATTCTTCTTCTCCAACTTTTCTTCTCTTCTCCTTCTCTTCTCTTTCTCTCACTTTCAATTAGGGTTTCAAAAGGAGTGAAAGAGGCTTAGGGACGTCCTATTTATAGAGGAGAACCTCTCAAAATAAGTCCCATTGAGATTAGGAAAGAATCCCCTTGAAATTTAGAAAGTTTCCTTTTACGATTTCTGTCGGCAAAGAGGGGGTCGGAGATCCTGTCGACCCTCAGGTCTAAATTGTCTGACCCCCAGTTAAAATTTCAGGGGTCTGACTTCCTAATGAGGGGGGTCCGACCCTGCCTATCTGGGTGTGCAATCCTGCCCTCCATTTTACTATTTTTGGGTCAGTTTAACACCTGGTTTTGCTATTTCCTTCACGCACTTGGTCCATTTGGCTCGACCATGATAGGTAGACCTAGTACAAGGTGGTAAGACCAGTTAGTTCGATGCGGGTCTTACACAGTGGGTTCAAGTCAATATGCAAGCTACTATAGGGGTGGCTTTTCTAGCTCTCCATACAACACCTATGCCAGCAGGGCAGGCCAGTACAATACCAGGGGGAAGTAACACGGTACCCCACGCACCTCAAACACCTTAATGTCAGCTCAAGTACAGAATCCTGAGGTAGCTCAAGGCAGTTACCCGTATCAACCACCTATGTATGGGGCCTATGCTCCGTATTAGCTAGACCACTCCCGACTGATCGTGCATTTTCTGAAGATGAAGCCCAAAGAATATAATGGTAAGCCAGTAGATCCTTTGTGGCCAGCACACTGGATTGGTGAAATGGAAAAAAATTTCATGATGATGATGGTAAATGAGGAGGGGAAAGTACTATGTGCAACCTTCATGCTGAAAGGCGATGCACACCACTGGTGGAAGTCAACACGGACTTATCTATTAACAAAGCACACCCAATTGACATGGGCTATATATAAAGAGGCATTCTTTGAGAAGTATTTCCCTAGAAGTTTTAGAGATTCTATGGAGAGAGAGTTCATGAGTTTATATCAGGGGCAAATGACCGTGGATGCATACCAACAGCGTTATGAAGAGCTGTTTTTCTTTGCACCCGCAAGCATGCAAGAGGAAAATACTAAGACCCGAAGGTTTGTCATGGGACTTAGGGGAAGCATTCACGAGCATGTTCTGGGACTGGAAAAGAAGGTCTACAATGAAGCAGTACAAATTGCTCGAGTAATAGAGCCGAGCCAGAAAGAGAGCTATTTCGCTCAGAATAGAGGTATCAAGAGGCCAAATGGGAATTCTTATAATTGAGGGAATACAAGGACATTCAAACCCTTTCGTACTCAAGGTTTCAATGCTGTAGCCAAGACTACTCCAGCAGCTCAACCGCAACAAAAGCAAAACAATGAAGGAGTAAAAGGCTTTAACTGCAACCAAGTGGGACATTATTTCAGGGAGTGTCTAAAACCCAGGAAGCAGCTACAGCAAGGAAAGATTTATGCTGTTACATCTGAGGATGCTGCTGCATCGCCTGATGTGGTCACAGGTATGACCTAAACCATTCAATTTGGTATTACATTGTGTGAGCATGTAAACTAAATTAAAACAAATCATAGGTATTGTACCTATTAATGGCATACCCGCTAGAGTACTCTTTGATTCTGGAGCTACTCATTCTTTTATATCTGTGTCATTTGGAAAGAAGCTGAATCTACCCCTCAAATCTTTAGACTACAAACTGCTTGTACGATCGCCTATGGGATTAGAAGTGGAATTAGAAAAGGGTTATGGACCACGTCCAGTGCTTATTGACGAGAAGACTTTGGAGCAACCTTGATTCAACTTGAGATGGAAGCCTTTGACGTCATCTTGGGAATGGACTGGTTAGCTTGGCATTCTGCAAACCTATTATGTGCAGAAAAGAAGCTGACATTTAAAGACAAGGAAGGAGCAGAGTTTAGTTTTGTGGGAACCAAACTTCCCCGTAAATGAAAACTCATCCTCTCTGCATTAAAGGCTAGGAAATGCCTCGAGAAAGGAGGAGTTGGGTATTTAGTATCAGTGGTTGACCTCACCAAAGAAGCACCACGAATAAAGGATATTGATGTTGTGCAAGACTTTCTAGATGTATTTCCTGAAGAACTACTAGGACTACCACCCGACCGAGCTACAGAGTTCGTTATAGACATGATACCCGGAGCCGCTCCAGTATCTAAAGCACCCTATCGAATGGCTCCTACTGAACTGAAGGAATTGAAGGTACAGTTACAAGAATTATTGGACAAGGGTTACATCAGACCTAGCATATCACCATGGGGAGCGCCAGTATTATTTGTAAAGAAGAAGGACGGTAGTGTTTGACTGTGTATAGACTATCGAGAACTGAATAAGCTAACAATCAAGAATCGGGACCCATTGTCTCGGATCGATGACTTGTTCGATCAGTTGCAAGGTGCCAAGGTGTTCTCCAAGATTGATCTTTGGTCAGGATACCATCAGTTGAAGATTAAGGATGGTGATATTCCAAAGACAGCATTCAGAACAAGATATGGACATTATAAATTTTTAGTCATGTCTTTTGGATTGACTAACGCACCCGCAACCTTTATGGAACTCATGAATCGGGTATTCCATGATATATTGGATACGTCAGTCATTGTGTTTATTGATGATATATTGGTCTACTCCAAGGACAAGGAAACTCATGTCATGAATCTAAGAGCCGCTCTGCGGCTATTAAGGAAAGATAAGCTTTACGCCAAATTTACAAAGTATGAGTTTTGGTTAAAGGAGGTCGCTTTCTTAGGCCATGTTGTATCCGCTGAAGGAATTAAAGTGGATCCGAGCAAGATTGAAGCCATTGTGAAGTGGGAAGCACCAAAGAGCGTGGCAAAAATTAGAAGTTTCCTAGGTCTAGCTGGGTATTATCGACGATTCATGGAAGACTATTCTAGAATTTCCGTACCTCTCACCAGTTTGACTAAGAAGGGCAAAAAGTTTGTTTGGAGTGATAAATATGAGAAGAGTTTCCAAACATTGAAGACTAGATTGATATTTGCTCTGATCTTGACTATTCCTATTCCAGGACAACCATTTATCTTGTATACTTATGCGTCAGGCTTGGGTTTAGGATGTGTACTTATGCAACGAGAACAAATAATTGTGTATGCCTTAAGACAACTGAAGACACATGAGAAGAACTATCCCACTCATGACTTGGAATTAGCAGCAATAATACATGCTGTCAAGATATGGAGACATTACTTGTACGGAGAGAAATTTCAGATTAAATCAAATCATAAGAGTCTCACTTATCTTTTTAATCAGAAGGAGTTGAACATGCGACAAAGAAGATGGCTGGAATTATTGAAGGATTATGATTGTGATATCCAGTATCATCCAGGAAAGGCTAACGTAGTTGCTAATGCGCTAAGTAGAAAAGCAATGATAAAATCTCAAGGAGGTTAACACAACTGCAGCAATGTGTACTACAGGAAAAGTGTTCAATTATGGTAATGAGTAGTTCGTGATAGATGCACCGGGTGAATCAACCAACCAAGTGTTTATTCATCGGTTTTCAAATATGTTCGCAACGTTGAAGATTGTACCTGATATAATTGATGAAGTGAAAGCAACTATTAGATCACATCCTTATCTAAGAACGGTACAAGAAGACATCAAAAACGGTAGGACTATTCCTGAGTTCACCTTAGATGATGAAAAGGTGCTGAAGTACAAAGGAAGAATATGTGTTCCTAAAACAGAAAATTTGGACATTAGACACCGACAAATGAAGGAAGCTCATACCACCGCCTATTCGGTACATCCTGGAAGTACAAAGATGTATCATGATTTGAAGAAATTATATGGGTAGAGAGGAATAAAAGCAGATGTAGCTAAATTTGTGTCTCAATGCCTAAATTGTCAAAGGATGAAGGCTGAACGACAAATTCCTGCAGGACTATTGCAACCGCTGCCAGAACCAGCATGGAAATGGGACTGCATCACTATGGACTTCGTCATTAGGTTACCATTGACTCCTCGAGTAGTTGACGCGGTCTGGGTGATTGTAGATCGTCTGACTAAGACAGCTCGCTTTATAGCAATACGACCACAGTATACCCTGGAGAGGTTAGCCAAGCTATATGTGGATAACATTGTCAGATTACATGGTGTACCTGAAAGTATTGTGTCCAACAGAGACCCACGCTTTACTTCAAAGTTTTGGGAAGGATTGCAAAAGGCTATGGGTATAACGTTCAAGTTCAGTATTGCATTCATCCTCAGACAGACGGACAGTCAGAGCGTACCATTCAGATTTTAGAAGACATGCTTCGAGCCTGTGTAATTGATTTTAAAGGATCATGGGATGAGAAACTACCATTGTTCGAGTTCTCCTATAACAACAGCTATCAGGCTACTATACAGATGTCACCTTATGAAGCACTATATGGGAGGAAGTGTCGAACTCCTTTGTTCTGGAATGAAGTTGGGGAACGTAGCATCGTTGGACCAGAATTTGTTAAAGAGACTTAACGAGTAGTTGACATTATCAAGGAAAGAGTTAGAACAGCTCAGAATCGTCAGAAACAGTATGCAGATACTCGACGCAGAGACCTTGAATTTGTCAGAGGTGATAAGGTATTCTTGAAAGTATCACCTATGCGAGGTTCAAAACGATTCGGACAGAAAGGGAAGCTAAGTCCGAGATATGTCATGCCATATGAGATTCTAGCCAAACATGGAAAAGTGGCTTATCAGTTAGCACTACCACCATCTATGTCAAGTGTGCATGATGTATTTCATATCTCCTTATTAAAGAAGTACGTCAAAGATCCAATGCACGTTTTGATAGCAGATCCACCAGATTTAACTGATGATTTGGCATTCGAAGTATCACCAACTGAGATCATAAGTCGAAAGGTTCAACGTCTATGCAACCGTGACATATACTATGTTAAAGTCACCTGGAGAAGCCGAGATATAGAAGAGATCACGTGGGAAGAAGAGAATGCTATGCGGAAGCAATATCCTCACCTTTTCGACTCGGAAGGTATGTACAAATTTCGAGGATGAAATTTATAATAAGAAGGGGGGAGTTGTAAGACCCGTATCAAACTAACCGGTCTTACCATCTTGTACCAGGTCTACCTATCATGGTCGAGCCAAGTGGACCAAGTGCGTGATGGAAATCACAACACCAGGTATGAGTTTGACCCAAAAACAGTAAATATGAGGGTAGGGTCGCATGCCTAAACAGGTAGGTCGATCCCACCTCAACAGAAGTCCAACCTATGATTTTCTAGTCGGAGGGTCGCATGACTAGAAAAATGTAGGGTCGACGGATCCTGCGACCCTACGATGACAGACAGAAATCATAAATTAGAAAACTTTTCTAATTTCAAGGGGTTCTTTCCTAAACTCGATGGGACTTATTTTGGAGGGTTTTCCTCCATAAATAGGACGTCCCTTAGCCTCTTTCACTCCTTTTAGAACCCTATTTGAGAGTGAGAAAAAAGAAAGAGAAGGAAAAGAAGAAGAGAAGGAAAATTGAAGAAAACGCTAAAGAAGTGGAGAAGTTCAGAGAAACCTCTGACTCTCAGCCAACTTCAGGTATGAAACTAAGTCCCTTCATAAAGTAAGAGCCTAGAATGGAATATGAAGAAATTAGGATTAGGAGAAACCCAAATCATCTATCCATGGATGAGTTTCAAAGGAATCCATGGATGAGTTTCAAAGGAATCCATGGAAGTAATAATCATAGGCAATGGAAAGTGTGTAAAAATCATAGTTATGAGCCATAGAACAATCTTAAAATGGACCTATGAGACCACATGATCGATCACATGCCCTCGGGAAGTCCCAAGGAGGGTGTAGTCGCACGTAGGGTCGATTGATAACCGACCCCACGTTCGACCCTACCCCTAATGTAAGACCCGTATCGAACTAACCCGGTCTTACCACCTTGAATCAGGTCTACCCATTATGGTCGAGCCAAATGGACCAAGTGTGTGAAAGGGATAACGATCCCAGATATTAAACGGACCCAAAAATACTAAAATAGGGGGGTGGGTCGCACACCCAGCTAGGCAGGGTCGGACCCCCCCAATATAAGAGTCAGACCCTGAGTTTCTAACCGGGGGTCAGACAATTTAAAACAAGGGGTCGACGGGATCTCCGACCCCCTCATCGACCCCCAGTCTGCCGACAGAATCCGTGATTTGGAAACTTTTCAAATTTCAATGGGATTCTTTCCTAATCTCAATAGGACTTATTTTTGGAGTTTCTACTCTATAAATAGGATGTCCCTGAGCCTCTTTCACTCCTTTTAGAACCCTTATTGGATTGAGAGAAAGAGAAGAGAAGGAGAAGAGAAGGAGAAGAGGAGGAAAGTGGAGACGAAGACCAAAGAGAAGGCTTCAGAGAAACAAGTCTATTTCTCAGGTATGGATACTATCTCCATGAATTTCTTAAGACTTTAGAGTAGATAGTGAAGAGGGTATGATCTAGGAGAAACCCAAATCATCCATCCATGGTTAGGTTTCAATGGAAACCATGGAGGAGATCATTAAAACTATGTAGGTGAATAAACTATGTTCTAAACCATTGAAACATGTATGGAATGGATTATAGAAGCAAGCCATAGGACCCAAACACAAAAGAATGGACTGTAGGATGAAAATCTCGACTAAACCCACGGGGGGTCGCACGTGGGGTCGATGGGGAATCGACCCTACCAGACCCTAGCATTGACCCCCAGTGTTCGAGAAGTCCAGAAAAGGGGAGGTGGTCGCACCCAGGGTCGATGGAACATCCGACCCTGGCAATGACCCTACTACAGGGGGTCGCAAAAAACTGCTACCCTACCTGCGACCCATCCTGCCACCCCCAGTTAACAGTAAGCTTTAAAAATTGGAATTAATTCCAATTAAATTCTACCAACTTGATTAGGTCATCTAGTGATATAATAGTGATATTAAGTTGATTCTTAAAGCTTGAAAGAGGATCTACAATCAAGCAAAGGTGAGGGAACAAGACCTAAACTAATTGGTTAACAATAAACTGTTTTTATTCTTGAGTCCAATGCCATGATTGATTCTATGTGTGTATGCTTGTCATGTGCATTTAACATGTCATCCAATATTTCTATTATTACTGTTCATGCATATTTACATTTATTGTTTATAACATGATGATGATGATGATGATAGGAATAGGTATGTGAATGTATATGTGTGGTTAGTGTGCTTGATGCGAGCGAGTATCAGGGGGTGTCATAGGCTAGGCCTCAGCGCTCTAGCTCTATCTCTAACTCAAGTCTTGTCCACTGACATTGTCGTATCGCCGTTACCTTAGCAGAACTATTACGTCATAGTGTATTAGGGGAGGTGGTCACGGACCATGTAGTCTCTAACTCTGCCGGGGGGCCTTAGCCCTATCTCTATGGATGTATTGAGGGATGCTGGGGTGAGGCCTTGGATACACTGTTTGGCATTAGGATTGGTTAGTTGCGAGCCCTCGCCAGTAGGGGCTTACATGTTGGTATGGGTAGAGTATCAGGGGAAGTGTCATAGGCCGGGCCTAAGCACTTTAGCTCTATCTCTATTCCATGGTAGGGTGGATGGGGACGACAATAAATGTTAACCTTTGGGCGGGCCTTCACACCCTGTGCATAGAGACGAGGCGGCCACCGAACCTTTCTATAGCACATTGCAAATTTATTTACCAGACCACAGATATGAATTGAATGCATGCATATGTTTGTTGCATTGTTTTGTTTGCTCACCGAGCCATGATGTGTGCTCACCCTTTCGACGTCGAATATTTTTAGTTGATGATGCAGGTACCACTGTCGAAGATTATATGAATGCTCCTGTGTACGGGCACGTGGCGGCGATGGAAGCTGAAGACTTAGTGGAAACGCATGATCCCTCACGCGAGTGCAACTCATGCATATTCTATTAGATTTTGTTTGAATTATTAAAGGAATGTAATTGATATTTTATTTATTTATGTCTCAGTTGATATAACAATAACTTGATATTGTATTTATGACTATCACAGTTAGATTTCTCAGTTTTTTTACTATAAGACTTCCACTATTGTGTATTTATTCTGATTATGGTTGTGGATGTGTATGGTTTTATTTTCAAAGGACACAGCCTATTAGAGATCTGGTTGAACCGTTGGTTTATTAGCGGTTCATCACACCATGCTGAATAGTGCGGAATTGGGGTGTGACAACTCGGTATCAGAGCATCTCAGGCCCTGTCTGTGAAACCAGTATACTTCCTCAAAAGTTCATGAACTGAGATAGGATAAAAATTTAAAAAGATGTAATAATAACACACCATAAGCATTTGTGTTGTTTGAGACAAAACTGAAAGAGAATAATGCATCTATTAAATGAGAAACAGATTTATATACAACCAAAAGAAGAACAAACGTTTATATATATGCCTAAAGCAGAGTATAGTCCACAACCCGGATAGTTACTCTGAAGTACAAAAGAAAGATAAAAGAAATACATCAAGAAGCTCGAGGAGATGGGGAAGGCGGTGCCTCACGGTCTCTGTCATAGTCCTCAGCGTAGACTCTAGTCAACCAAGCTATCTGAGTCTGGGTCGTCTGGAGACTAGCTGTGAGATCAGCCACCCGCTGGTCGGTCACGCACTGAGCAACCCTATGCTCTCCCACCCGCTGATCAGACAAGCGCTGAGCCTCTAGAAGCTCTCCCATCCTTAGATTAGACATGTGTTGAGCCTCTCGTATCTCATGCAATATCGTCATCATGTCATCAGAAGGTACATACGAAGGACCAGCTACATGTGAAGGACCAGCTGAAGAAGAAGGATCAGCTCCTGTAGCATGAGTAGATGATGGAGGAGGTATGGCATCCACATCCATGTACAGATGATCGTCATCATCCCCATGAACCCCTGCTCCAGCGGCTGCTGCTGCTGCCTCAGCGTCAGCCATCTCCACTCAAGTGCGAGGGCGCACCATCGCTTTCCTCTCCTCATCGCTGACCTGGGCATCTCACATGCCCATCTTACAGATGGCCTCCCAATCTAGAGGCGATGAGAAGGATTTCTCCTGAATCTTCTCATCTAGCAAGTCAACACCCAGGTGGGTAAGCAGCGTGGTGATCATGCGTCCATAAGGCAGATTACCAGTATGACTGGGCAATGTAGTGTTGATCATCGTCTGCATGATGATATAAGGAAGGCATACCGACTGCCTAGTACAGATACAGTACAGCAAAAACTGAGTCAACTGGGAGACCCTCTCGAAATGTCCACTCTGCGGTATCAGGTTGTGCTGAATAATCTTGCAGTACACCTACGGATCTGAACGTAGGTAACTCGCTTTCATCTCCCAGCGATTAGGTCTGATGAGCTTACGGTCTATCTCAGCCCTAATCTGTAATGAAAAGAACTGGGGCTCTCCAGGGGCACAGGACACGAAGGAGCCATCATATGAGATACCCAGCAAGTCCACTAGCCGTCGATAGTCAAAGGAAATCTCAAATCCCTTGACATAGCTAGTGATCCTGAGCTCACTACCCCTCTCAACGTCGTTGTAATCCCCCACCACTTGGAGATTACAATAAAACTGTTGTACCAAGTCAGGACAGGTACAGGCATCATAGGTGATGACAGGAAGCCAACCCATGTCACCAAAAGCCCTCTCTACGTCGAACAAGGCCAGGCTAGCCAAGTCCACCTTGTGGCCTCCCTCTACTTTCTTGCGAGCGTAGCGAGCATACTGTGTCTCGGCTTCATGGGAACGGAAGCGAAGACGGTCGCGAACACTAGGTACCTTGGTACGAGCCATAGTATCTGCAAATAACAAAGAAAAACAGATATTGGGTTAGTAAAGATGAAAAACCTAAAATTTTGACATTATAACGACGTAAATCGGTCAAAAGCCTCACTTTTCACCCATACACGTGGGCAGGAGGACTTACATAGATCCTAACTATCTTGTAAGACTCATACAGTTGGAAATTTTAGCTAATGAGATGGAATTGGAAGAAATTTCAAGAAATTCGAAATCTCGAAAAATTAGGGCAAAACGGGTAAATTTTGAGTTTCTCGATAACCAACCGATGAAACTCAAATTTATTTAGGGATTTCGTTCCTTGAGTTACCAACAACAAAAGCCCTCAATAAAAATCAAATTTTTACGGTTGGAAAAAGTTTAATTTGAAGAAAACGAGATATACGAGCAAAAACCTAGGTAAGGAAACCTAAAAATATGAAAACGTAGAAGATATACCTGTAGAGGAGGTGTAGACGTTGAAACGAGAAGCAAAAACCACCAACGGATCGAAGTTGTCACTGTAGCAACTTAGAGGGACGAGACGAGTCGGAGCGGAGGAGAAAGTATGGGAAATGGACTCAGAATCGGAACTTAAAAATCTGATTTTTAGTCCAGGGGTCCGAGAATTCGACCAAAACCATCGACCCACGGCTCTCGGTAATATGACAGAGAACCAGGGGTCGAACCTAGGGTCAGAAATCCATCGACCTCCTCATCGACCCCCGGCTCTCGGGAAGAATCAGTGATTCCCAGGGTCGATCCTAGGGTCGGATAACCATCGACCCCCACCATCGACCCTGCATTAAAAAGACAGTAATTTTTTACAGAATGATCTAAAAAGTTTGAAAATACCATTTGTTAGTGGTTTTAAAATATGAGAATGAAGTATATAATGATTCCTCACGTGTTCTATGATTTTCAGGCATTCCCACTACCGGATTAGATAATGGCTGGACGCAGAGTAACCAGACAAAGTCGTAACTCTATCCCACCACCACTACCTGTGGGGGAAGATAGCCAAACACACCCGAAAACACAGGAAAATACGAACACGGCACCGTCTGTCATTAATGGGCAGACAAACCCTACAAATATGCCAGCTCCACCTACAGACCTGGCTACAGTCGTAATGAACTTAGCCCAACAGCTACAGCAAATGCAACAGGCACAAGCTACTATACAAGCTGCCATAGGTATAACTTTTCCAGATGCACAGACACCTCCAATGCCAACAGGACAGGCAAGCACAGCTCCAGGGGGAAGTAACACAGTACCTCACGCACCTCAGACTCCATCATGCAGGCTCAAGTACAAAATCCTGAGGTAGCTCAAGGTGGATATCAATACCAACCACCTATGTATGGGGCGTATGTCCCGCAACAACTAGACCACTCCAGACTGGTGGAGCGTTTTCTGAAACTGAAGCCCAAAGAATTTAATGGCAAGCCAGCAGATCCTCTATGGCCGGCACACTGGGTTGACGAAATGGAAAGAAATTTTATGATGATGATAGTAAATGAAGAAGAAAAAGTGTTGTGTGCCACCTTTATGCTGAAAGGAGATGCACACCATTGGTGGAGGTCTACCAGGATATATTTATTAACAAAGCACGCCCAACTGACTTGGGATATTTATAAGGAGGCATTCTTTGAGAAGTACTTTCTTAAAAGTTTCAGAGATTCTATGGAAAGAGAGTTCTTGAGTTTATATCAGGGGCAGATGACCGTGGATGCATATCAACAGCGTTATGAGGAGCTGTTCTTCTTTGCACCCGCCATTATGCAAGAGGAAAACACCAAGACCCGAAGGTTCGTCATGGGACTTAGGGGAAGCATCCGCGAGCATGTTCTGGGACATGAAAAGAAAATCTATAATGAAGCAGCATAAATTACTCGAGTTATAGAATCGAGCCAGAAGGAGACTTATTTCATGCAAAACAGAGGTATAAAAAGGCCAGCTGGAAATTCTTATAACGGAGGGAATAACAAGACATTCAAACCCTTCCGTACTCATGGCTTTACCGCTGCAACCAAGACTACTCTCGTAGCTCAACAGCAACAAAAGCTAATTACTGAAGGGATAAAATGTTAAAACTGCAATCAAGTGGGACATATGGCAAGGAAATGTCCTAAGCCCAAGAAGAAGCTACATCAAGGATGAGTTTACACGGTTACATCTGAGGAAGCTGCCGCATCGCCTGATGTGGCCACAGGTATGACTTAAATTTTTTTTAAGTTGTATTACATTGTATGAGCATGTAGACTAAGTTAAATAAATCACAGGTATCGTACCTATAAATGGCATACCCACCAGAGTACTCTTTGACTCAGGAACTACTCATTCTTTTATATCTGTGTCGTTTGGAAAGAAGCTGAATTTATCCATCAAAACATTAGACTACAAACTACTTGTACGATCACCGATGGGATTAGAAGTGGAATTAGAAAAAGGTTATGGGCCATGTCCAGTTCTCATTGACGAGAAAACCTTAGATGCAACCTTGATTCAACTCGAGATGGCAGACTTTGACGTCATCTTGGGAATGGACTGGTTGGTTCGGCATTCTGCAAACCTATTATGTGCCGAAAAGATGCTGACATTTAAAGACAAGGAAGGAGCAGAGTTCAGTTTTACAGGAACCAAACTTCCCCATAAACGAAAGCTCATACTCTCTGCGCTAAAGGCTAAGAAGTGCCTTGAGAAAGGAGCAGTCAGGTATTTAGTATCTGTGGTCGACCTTACCAAGGAAGCACCACGAATGGAAGATATTGATGTCGTGCGTGACTTTCCATACGTATTTCTTGAAGAACTACTAGGATTACCACCCGACCGAGCTACAGAGTTTGTTATAGACCTTATACCTGGAGCAGCACCAGTATCGAAAGCACCTTATCTAATGGCTCATATTGAACTGAAGGAATTGAAAGTACAACTCCAAGAACTGCAAAACAAGGGTTACATTCGCCCTAGCATATCACCATGGGGAGCGCCAGTATTATTCGTAAAGAAGAAGGACGGTAGTGTTCGATTGTGTATAGACTACCGAGAACTGAATAAAGTAACAATCAATAATCGATACCCATTGCCTCGGATCGATGACTTGTTCGATCAGTTGCAAGGAGCAAAAGTGTTCTCCAAGATCGATCTTCGGTCAGGCTACCATCAGTTGAAGATTAAAGATGGAGATATTACCAAGACAGCATTCAGGACCAAATATGGACATTATGAATTTTTGGTCATGTCTTTCGGATTAACGTACGCACGAGCAACCTTTATGGAACTTATGAATCGGGTATTCCATGATATGTTGGATACGTCGGTTATTGTATTCATCGATGATATATTGGTCTACTCCAAGGACAAGGAAACTCATATTAAGAATCTAAATGCCGCTCTGCAGCGACTATGGAAGGAGAAGCTCTACGCCAAATTTTCAAAGTGTGAGTTTTGGCTAAAGGAAGTCGCATTTTTAGGCCATGTTGTATCCGCTGAAGGAATTAAAGTGGATCCTAGCAAGATCGAAGCTATCGTGAAGTGGGAAGCACCAAAGAGCGTTGTAGAAATTAGAAGTTTCTTGGGTCTAGTTGGGTATTATCGACGATTTGTGGAAGACTATTCCCAAATTGTCGTACCTCTTATCAGTTTGACTAAGAAGGGCGAGAAGTTTATTTGGACTGATAAATGTGAGAAGAGTTTCCAAATTGAAGGCTAGATTGTTATCCGCTCCGATCTTGACTATTTCAATTCCAAGACAACCATTTATCTTGTACACTGATGTATCAAGATTGGGATTAGGTTGTGTACCTATGCAAGGAGAAAAAGTAATCGCCTATGCCTCAAGACAGTTGAAGACACAAGAGAAGAACTATCCCACTCATGATTTGGAACTAGCGGTAGTAGTACATGTTGTCAAAATATGGAGACATTACCTGTACGGGGAGAAGTTTCAGAATAAATCAGACCATAAAAGTCTTACTTATCTATTTAATCAGAAGGAGTTGAATATGAGACAAAGAAGATGGTTGGAATTATTGAAAGACTATGATTGTGATATCCAGTATCATCCGGAAAAAGATAATGTAGTATCTGATGCGTTGAGTAGAAAGGCAATGATAAAATCTCAGGGAGAGGTTAGCACAACTGCCACAATGTGTACTACCGAAAAGGTATTCAATCACGGTAATGAGCAGTTTGTGATAGATGCACCGGATGGATCAGCCAACCAAGGGTTTATTCATCGATTTTCAAATATGTTCGCCGCATTGAAGATTATACCGGATATAATTGATGAAGTAAAGACAGCTATCAAATCAGATCCTTACCTAAGGATGGTATAAGAGGACATTGAAAATGATAGGACTATTCCTGAGTTCACCTTGGACGAAGAAAAGGTACTGAAGTACAAAGGAAGAATATGTGTACCTGAAACAGAAAGCTTGGACATTAGACACCGATTGATGAAAGAGGCCCATACCACCATCTACTCGATACATCCTGGAAGTACAAAAATGTATCATGATCTAAAGAAATTATACTGGTGGAGAGGAATGAAAGCAGATGTAGCTAAGTTCGTGTCTCAATGCCTAAATTGTCAGAAAGTAAAGGTGTGAGGACAAAGATGGAAATCTTTTGAAGTCTTCACCTAGATTTAGGCCTAGGACCTTAGAAATGTGAAATCTTACCCCAAGGTAAGACTTTGATTGACTCATGACCCTTAGATTGGAATTCTGGTCCATCAGAGATTAGGTAAGTGTTAGGTTCCGGTTATGGGAAGGGGTTAGGCACCCAAACCGCCCGATCGAAATCGGTCTCCTATACCTTTCCTATGCTAGACTTTATTTGCTAAGCCAAACCAAACCAAGGGGTTTGATATCATTGAACCGAATCTGTGTCCTTCAGATTGCCTACGTATCACGGAATTATTCTGAAAATCAGGTTCACCATCGTTGTTCAGGTGTGATTAAAGTTTATGGATGTGATTTATGCTTGTGCATGATTAAGTTTATTGTTCAAGTTGAAGTTTATGCTTGAAAGGCTGAGAAATCCTATGGGTTAGGATCTGGATAGTCCATGTGGACTGATAGATAGTCCTAGTGGATCTAAGAATAACCCTATTTGGGTTGAAATATGAATAACCCATTCTGGGTTGGAATGTGGATAATATCCTAGTGGATCTATGGATAGTCCAAGTGGACTAAGATGTGGATAAATATCCTAGTGGATCTATGGATAGTCCAAGTGGACTAAATATGTGGATAATATCCTAGTGGATCTATGGATAGTCCGAGTGGACTAAGGTGTGGATCCGAATTTGGGATTCTCCCAAATGGCCTACTTATCCTAGGGTTGCCCTAGGAATCAGAATCCACATAGTTCGAAACTGGATAACCCTATTTGGGTCAAAATGTGGGTAAGTATCCTAATGGATCTATGGATAGTCCGAGTGGACTAAAATGCGGATCCAAATTTGGGAGTCTCCCAAATGGCCTACGTATCCTAGGGTTTGACTTAGGAATCAGAATCCACGTAGTTCGGGCCTTTAGGTTGAAATGGTTGAGTATCCTAGTGGATCTATGGATAGTCCGAGTGGACTAAGGTGTGGATCCGAATTTTGGATTCTCCCAAATAGCCTACGTATCCTAGGGTTTGACCTAGGAATCAGAATCCGCGTAGTTCAAAATTCTGATGGGTAGATATCCTAGTGGATCTATGGATAGTCCAAGTGGACTAAGGTGTGGATCCGAATTTGGGTTTCTCCCAAATGGCCTACGTATCCTAGGGTTTGACCTAGGAATCAGAATCCGCGTAGTTCTGGCCTGGATAACCAGTTCTAGGTTAATGATTGAGATCCTATTCTAGGTTTAGGGTTTAGAACCTATTCTAGGTTTAAGGTTTGCCGAGGGGTAAATCATCCTAAATTACCCTTTTTATCCTGAATTCTAATTTTGGAAAGTTTGGCAATGAATTCTCTTTCTTTATTAAGATTTTATCATTCTCATTATGCCCTTCCCAAGAATGTGGGTGCCTAAATGCACGTCCCCACACCTACATTGTCTTCTAGAAGTGTGCATATATGGTAGTTTAACTAGGGTGTTACACAAAATAAGTTATTGCCAAAAAATAGAATATTCTATCTAAATATGGCACATAAAACATTTATGACAAGAAATTCACATACAGTAAGATTGTTTAAAATTTTTCAAATATGGCATGTATTGCAAATAAGGCAAGAGCCTACATGGCACGATCTAGTATGCTATTTTCTACCCTAATTGTTATTTTATTTCCATTTTTTAGGGTTTTCTACCATAATTGTTACATTCTTTCCATTTTAGGGTTTTCTACCCTAATTATTATTTTCTTTCCATCTTAGGGTTTTCTACCCTAAATGTTACTTTCTTTCCATTTTAGGGTTTTCTACCCTAATTATTATTTTCTTTCCATTTGTTAGGGTTTTCTACCCTAATTGTTACATTCTTTCCATTTTAGGGTTTTCTACCCTAATTGTTATTTTATTTCTATTTTTTAGGGTTTTCTACCCTAACTGTTACTTTCTTTCCATTTTAGGGTTTTCTACCCTAATTATTATTTTATTTTTATTTTTTTTAGGGCTTTCTACCCTAACTGTTACTTTCTTTCCATTTTAGGGTTTTCTACCCTAATTATGGCAATAAGCATCCAACTATGGCAATGAGCATACAAATATTCATGATGAAAAATTCAACGGTATAAATCACTATTGATGGTAATCTAACCGTTCAAAATTATTTCAACCACTCCCAAAGATAATCTAACGGTCCAGATCACTTATCATGATAATCTAATCATTCATATCCATTTACATCACTTTGAAGATAATCCAACGGTTTAGATTACTCAAATTAATAATCTAACCATTCAGATTACTCAAATGAAGGTAAATTATGATCAACGGATCAAATCAAAACTCCAAGATCAATGGTTCAATTTTAATCATATCATTCCAAGCATATGATCGGATCAATTTTAATTCCTTCAAAATTCCATATGATCGGATCAATTTTCATCATAATGCCATAATCGGATCAATTTTTTTGCCATAATCGAATCAATCTTCATCATAATGCTATAATCGGATCAATTTTCATCATAATGCCATAATCGGATCAATTTTCATCATAATGTCATAATCAAATCAATTTTCATCATAATGCCATAATTGAATCAATCATAATTTCATACGATCGGATCAATTACAATTTCATCACAATATTCAACAGTCGGCTCAAATTCGATTTCATCAATAATCATATGATCGGATCAATCAAAATTTCATATGATCTGATCAATTCAATTACAAATTCATATGATCGGATCAAATTCATCAAGATTCATATGATCGATAAGATCAACTCAATTTCATCAAAATTCCCATAATCAATGGGATCAATTCAATTTTATTACGATGGGATCAATTCAATTTTCATCACATATTCACCTAATCGATGGAATCAATTCAATTTCATCACAATCAAAATAAAATTATCATCCCATGGTACATACTTAATCTCATTACTAAAATAGGATCATCACCCAACCAATCAAATTTATTCAAAAATATATTGAATCATATGAATTAATCTTAATCAAATTCAAACTCATTCGAATCAAATTTTGATTACATGAAATTCAAGCATTCGGGTCAATAGATATGAAACTCAAACACATTCACATCAGATTTCACATTAAATTAAAACATATGGGATCAGAGGATTGATGGAAAATCAAAGGGTTGTAATTGGATAAATGATGTAGGGATGGATCAAGGGTTGGATTTGGTTAATGAGGAGGTAAGTGGTTGCAGCAGGTTATGTGGAGAGTATGGGACAGTAGGGTGTTGGGTTCTACAGAGGGTTGTGATGGACTGAACAAATGTTGAAGATAGTTGAAATAATGGTGACAGGTGGGGGTGAGTAAGCTATATGGAGGGTTTGATTAGGTGGTTAACAGTGTAGTGGAGTGGGTAGGTGTAGTTTATGGTTACAGGTAACAAAAGAAAGAAAAGAAAAGCTAGAGGGGCGGTTTACCTGAGTCTCTCTCCCTCTCCTTTACTCTTCTTCTTCTTCATCATCTTCTCTCGGGTTTGCTCTGCAGCCCTCTTTTCTTCTTCTTCTTCAGCATCTCCTCCTCTTTCGTCTTCTCTGATTTTTGATTTTTTTTTTTTTTGCTCTCTTTTTTCCCTCCCGATTTTTTTCTTTGGATCTGTTTTTTTCCAGCCCCTCTCTCCACTTATCTCCCTCTTGAAATTTTTTTTTTATTCTTCTTCCCTCTCCTTTCTTTCTCCCCTTCCTCTTCTCGGATTCCTCACCCCTCTCCCACTTCTTTCCCTTTTTTTATTCTTTTTCTCATTCTTATTTTATTCTTCTTTCTTCTCCTTTCTCACTCCCCCCGGATTCTCCTCCACTTTCTCTTTTTTTTATTATTATTTTTTTTTATCTCCTTCTTTCCACTTCCCGGATCTCCTCCTTCTTTCCTTTCTTTATAATTTTTTTCTTCCATATCTTCTCCCCTCTTCTTTCTCTCGGGTCTCCTCCTTTTTCCTCAATCTTCTCGATTTTCTCCTCCTTTCTTTTTCTGTTTTTTTTTTTTTATATTTCTTCTTTCCTTCTTCAACTTCTCTTCTCGATCCTCCTATTTGAGTCCTCAAATTTTCCAGATTCTCTCTATCACTCTTATTCTTCTCTCAACTCAATCTTTCCTTCTTCCTTTCTTTTTAGATTTTATTCGGATCCTACTTCCTTTTTATATAAAACATATAAGTATATAATAAATTAATATATTAATATATATAATATAATAAACATATAAGACATATGTATAGATTATATGATATATTATAATATTTAAATATTATATAAACATATAAATAATATATAAAAGAAATACATGCATAAGCACCGACATGAATTGGTCCGAATTGACAAGGATTAACTGGCTTGGGTTGAGCTGAGTTGACTGGATTGACTGGAATTAAATGGATTTTCTCTTTCTATCATTTTATGGGTCATTTCCGCTGTCGTCCCGCACGGAATTTTTTGATAGCCTTTATTCTAAATTTTTTGCGTTTATTTTGTAGAACATTAAAAATGAGGAATATAGGAACTTGAATCACCTCATTTGGAAGTAAAATGGTCAACTTATGAATTTTTGAAGTTTAAGCGGACTAATTATCGATAATTTGGCTGACCATTCTGCATGAGATCCTTCGAAGGCTTCTACCGGAAATATTTTACGTCCACTTTGTAGAGTACTAAAAATGGAACATAATGAGACTGGAATCACCTGATTTGGATATGGAATGATCAAAATATGAATTTTTGAATATTAAATGACCATTTCCATATGTAATTTTGCATGGGACCCTCCGGAGACTTCTACCCGAGATTTTCCACGTCCACTTTGTAGGACATCACAAATGAAGAATAATGGCCTTGGAATCATCTGAATCCGACGTAGAACGGAAAAGATATGAAGCTTTGAAGTTCTAACGATAATTTTGCATGAAAGCTCGCATGGGGCCCACTGATGACTTCTGCCCGGGATTTTTCACGTCCACTTTGAAGAGGACTGAAAAAAAAAGAATATTGGCCTTGGAATCATCTGATTCTGATATCAGATGACCAAGATATGATGTCTTGAAGTTTGAATGATAATACATGCATCGTACGATAATTACGTAAATGCCCTTGCACTTTCAAACTACGATATCTTCCTTGTTTGAAGTCAGAATTTGATGATTCCGGTCTCATTTCGAAGATAATTTCACAACCTATTCATCCAAGTAGATAATAGCCCATGACCCTGCTGTGGGGTTCAGTGGAGAATCACAAATCTTTGGGTTAAAGGCCAGAAACCTGCCATATTAGTTCACTTATGCAGAGGGTGGCAAAAATGGGGTGCTTACAGATGCCCCTCTTTAGCCGAGATTGTTACCAATTGAAGGCTGAAGATAAAAGAACCACATTTTTGGGATATGAGTGAGATTTCTTATTGGGCTGCACTTAGGGATATTTGTCCTAAACTGCCTACGTATTCTAAGGGTGTCCTAGAAATCAAGCCCAGAACGTAGTTCGATTGGCAAGAAGGTTTGCTCTTCTTGGAAAATTGATGATTGTTCTTCTTGTATGAAGCTAAGCTGTGAATACAAGGCTCATTTGTAGGCTGGGAACCTCTTCTTGCTGAGGTGACTCATGATGCAAGGTACTTGCGGGCTTGAACCCGGCTTGATCCATTTATAGGCTGATAAACTTCTTCTTGTACGAAGCTAGGCTGTGAATACAAGGCTCATTTGTAGGCTGGGAACCTCTTCTTGCTAAGGTGACTAATGATGCAAGGTATTTGCGGGCTTGAACCCGGCTTGATCCATTTATAGGCTGATAAACCTCTTCTTGTATGAATCTAGGCTGTGAATACAAGGCTGATTGCATGAGCTTGGGCTCGGCTTTGATTTGTCTGGCTGGAAGACTTGATGTCTTTTCATTGATTGAACTGAGGCTCTTTTGATTGGGATTCTGAGATTGTTTTTCTGAATAATCTAGGGCTCTGCATTCACTTATAGGCTGAGATTGACTTGATCTTTGAATGAGCTAGGGCTCTGCATTTGATTCACTAATAATTTGAGATTGATTTGGCCTTTGGATGAGCTCGGGCTCTACATTTGATTCACTTAGACTGAGATTGATTTGATCTTTGGATGAGCTAGGGCTCTACATTTTATTCACTAATAATCTGAGATTGATTTGATCTTTGGATGAGCTAGGGCTCTACATTTGACTCATTTATAGACTAAGATTGATTTGAACTTTGGATGAGCTAGGGCTCTACATTTGACTCATTTATAGACTGAGATTGATTTGAACTTTGGATGAGCTAGGGCTCCACATTTGATTCTGTAATGAGTAAGAACTCAGAAGGTCACTTTTAGGGTGAGGAATTTGCTATTGATTCTGAAATGAGCAAGAACTCAGAAGGTCACTTATAGGGTGATACTGAATGACTCATCTTGGCAATTCCTACCAGCTTTGGACCTTTGGGATTGAAAATAGGAATATCCTTCTTGGAAGCTCTATGGCTATGAACCTTTAAGATGCTTGAAAGTGACCCATACAGGAAGGCTTTGATGACTTTGAACCGTTAGGGTTGAAATCTGACCCATCTTGGCAGTCTATTGACTTTGAACCTATAAAGTGCTGGACATATTTGAAATGATGTTGAATTCCTTGGCAGTTTTCCAAGTTTTTTGCTCCTGCTTTATTGGTGAAGGCACAAAACATGACATCGATGGAAATGGTGTCATGGACTTCGCTGGCATGATACCTAGATTTGAAATTTTCCATTTATGACCTGGTACTGAAAGTTTGACTCAATTTCAGCACGGTAGGGATGACTTGGTTGCTCCCTTGGAAAGGTTCCATGTAATTTCTTCAGCCAACATTGATGTTGTTGGATTTTGGATTGAAAGAAACTCTAGTGAGGATTTTGGACAAGAATGAGGGGACCTTGACAGTCTTTAACCAAAGTGACTTTATTGATTGACCATGGTGTTAAACTGTCAAGGGACATCTGGTCAACTAAGTTATTTGACTGTGCATTATGGTAGAACAAATTGGTAGAATAGCCAAGCGGTGATGAAATGTGACATGGGTTTGGCCCTCAATCTAGGCTCATGAAAAGCTCAGGGCATTGCAACATTGTTGTGCCAATTTTGAAAGATGAATGAGCCATGGCCCCAAAGTAGGCACGAGGAGCAAAGGATTCGAAGTGTTCCTTCAGAGAATTTGGTGACCAAATCCTAACAGGTGATCGACCTCATTGGATTTTCTTCATCAACAGGATTGAGAGAACTGAGAAATTGGTAAAAACCAACTTGGATGGACCTACTTCTGTTGACTATGAAAGTAGTGACTTCAGACTAGACAATGGATCCTTGATGTAATGCTCATGATCAATTTCGATTCCTCTACATAGGGTATATCTATGCCCCAGTGTCTGCATGTTGTGACAGACCGCTACTATAAAGGGAAATGGGAAATCTAACAGAGTTAGAACAAGGTTGAATCTGGATTGCAATTAGAATTTGACCATGTTTCTGAGGTCAAGGGAAGATTGACAGATTGATTGCAGAAAATGATTTCTTAGATAAACCCTTGTTGAATCTTGAAAAATGAGGGAGCTGATGATTTGATGAATTTGGTTACATCCGTAACCAAGCCATGAGAATTTGCTCTCTCCCTAACATAACCAAAGGATTTGAAGATAGAATTCTGTTGAAAGGCAATGCTATGGAGCCTAGCAGATGATGGTTTGTTCAACTCCTCCGAGTATGATTCACTGGGGAGCAAGAGAGGTTCCTTTCCTTATGGAGGGTAAACTGGTATGACACTTGTCTACATGAACCACTGAATTTTTCTATGAAGGGCCAATGAGGGCAATGCTTTAGGGCTGCATCAGGTCGCCTATATCCATTGAGGTATTATGGGTTGCCCACTGAGGTTTCTCGGGTTGCCTTTCCCTGGCGAGGTTTCTTTTCTTCCCATTATTTTTTTTCATTTTCTTCTTTTTGCAAACCCCATCTTGGGTTGAATAAAGAGTCCTGATATGGTGAGGATAATGTCAAAATTATGGTCCTATCCAATGGTCTGAAACCCTTAGGGGAAATCTGAACGGCATGTCTTTCATGACAAATGGGTAGCCTTGCCCCACTGTTTAAGTTGACACCTACATGTATTGATAGGCGGGCAGCTATTTGAATCATCACTAAAAGCGATCTTAGGGAAATGCAGTCTCACACCAAAATTGAAAATGGTGCCAAATTATGTTTTCCTTTCTTGGAGATGTTCAGATGGAACACGTGTCCCAACAATCTATATCGAGATTCTGAATCAGTCACGATCATATCTAGGCCTGAAACCTTTAGGTTTGTTGACAAGTATTGATGTTGAAGGTCCAAGAGGACTAATGTGAAACTGTCCACATGGGTCTACCATTGGGAGAGTGTTTGGTTGTTTATATTGAATGGGTTTATCTTACCGAGAAGATCCCATTTTATTGGCTTGAGAAATGAAGGGCTTATAGGAACCTTGGGAAGCCGTCGGATGTAATGAAAGACATATGAGAGTTCCAGCCAGATTTATGAATTTGTACATAAGATGAGACATGATCATGAGATACAATGCCATAAAAATTGATAATTAAAAGAAGGGCTCGTGATAGAGACTCCTTGGAAGGCCGTCAGATTGATAGACGGGAGAGAGAGTCTAATGCCGATGAGAAATCTTTCTCTGATGATGAAGAGGTGATGAGATCGTCTCCTGTAAAGGCGGGATGTAATTGGCCAAAATCAAAAGTCCGGTCCAACATGCTGTGAATCTCGAAGAACGATCGCACTTGCTTTCAGGCTTTAGTTGGAACTACCATCTTCTTGAAGTGAGAGGGACAATTGGCTTACTTTCGAGCTCCAATGCCATTCAACATCTTTCTATTTTCTTTTCTTCTCTTTTTTTTTCTTTTTTTTCTTTTTTTCTTTTTCTCTTTTTTTTTTTTTTTTGGGTATCCCAATGACCTCATTCTTTGATTTTGAGATTGATCATTCATCATGTATCTCTTGCTTGCAGATGATATACTTTGTAAGAACTTTGGTATTTCCATCTTCTTTGTGGCACATCTGTCCTCCACTCATTTGTACTAATTGGCTGACCTGTTGATATGATCTGTTATTATATAATGCTTTCCTTGGAATCTTTTCACAGATAGAACAAATGGCAGCTTTTCCAATACATGTTTCTTGAGACTACTCTTGTGTCTCCCGATTGATCATTTAAAGCTTTCCCAGACGGGTTGGACCTTTCTTTCTCAAGAGGCCGGGTGGTGTAGAAGTTCAGGAGACGGCTCATCGTTTCAATCATCTTCAGAGTCAGAACTGACTGCGCACGTAGAATAGGAAGATGTATGAAACTGGGAGGAAATGTATGGAAGAGACAAGGCACAAAGTTTGAAATCCCAAACGGGTGATTTTTTTTTTTTTTTTTACTTACAGGGCAGATTGGACTGGACTTGTCAACAAGCATATCAATCTTGGACCTAGACATGGATGACCTATCGAATATCGATAATAGAAAGTTGAAACAACTAGTTCATCCAAGTGGCTCCAGTTGGGCATAACGCCTTCGATGGCTACCTTCAGTCGTTGTGGGAATAAATCTTCCTTCAGACCTCTAACAGCAGGACTCATCATGCCCTTCTATCAATAGGTGCAAGATGCCTATCTTTCAGGGTTCCATACAATTCTTACCTTTTTTTTCAGTTTAGGATCCATTCATAACCGGACTATTGCTTTTTAAGCACCAGGTTACTCTAGTTCATGCCCCAGTTTGGGGTTCAGTGGATTCATCAATGGACCACTTCTAGTTGAGTTCAAAATCATTCTAGCTTATGCCCCAGCTTGGGGAGCAAGGGGTATCGCCATTGCACTACACCATTTTGAGTCCAAGATTGGACCAATTTATGCCTTGGCTTGGGGGGTTCAATGGATTTCATCATTAGACCACTCTCAATTTGGGTCGAAGGTCAATTTGGTCCATGCCCCAGTTTAGGGCATAATGGCTTTCCTCATTAGACCGCATTCAATTTGGGTCCAAGGTCAATCTGGTTCATGCCCCAGTTTATGGATTAAGGGTTTCATCATTGGACCATTCCCTAGCTGTGATTCTGGTTCCTATCCTAGCCTGGGGCATATCGGATCTCATCTTTGGTCGACCCTACTACCTGGGAAAATTCCATTCCTCTCTTTGAATAATAAGAAATATCAGGGCAACTCTTTGGATTCTAGCATTTCCCTGGCCAATGGGACAGAAATGCCCGAGATGGGATAGCACTATCATAGCTGAAGGTTCATGATTTCTGATGTCTCCAGAATCTGAAACTGATCTTTATTGACAAGCAATGAGGAATGCTTATCATTCGTCATTCCCGACGAGCGATCCTAACTTGTAGCACTGGGCTATGATGGACATGGATCGGGCTCTAATTGATAGAGCCAGAGATTGATTTTGAATCGGTCTCCGATTGATAGAGACAAGATTGACTTTGAATTGGTCTCTGATTGATAGAGATCAAGATTGACTTTGAATTGATCTCCGATTGATAAAGATCAAGATTGACTTTGAATTGGTCTCCGATTGATAGAGATCACGATTGACATTGAATTGGTCTCTGATTGATAGAGATCAAGATTGATTTTGAATTGGTCTCTGATTGATAGAGATCAAGATTGATTTTGAATTGGTCTCTGATTGATAGAGATCAAGATTGATTTTGAATTGGTCTCTGATTGATAGAGATCAAGATTGATTTTGTGGACTGGGCTCTAGTTGCTAGAGGCAAGGATTGCTTGAGTTGGGCTCCGATTGATAGAGGACAAGGATGACAATCATGGATTGGACTCTAATTGCTAGAGATGATGGATTGACTGAAATTCTCTTTGATTCCTTTATGAAGTGGAACATGGACCAAAGGTAATGATTGAACAGGCCTAGAGGCTAACTCATGCTCACATTGAGTTCATATGAATGGAACCTTTCTTAGTTCCGACATGAATCAGAACCTGAACTGGAGTTGACGGTTGGACAAGCCTAGGGGCTATTTAAATTCAAATGAATGGAACTCTTCTTAGTTCCAACATGAATCAGAATTTAAACCACAGTTGATGGTTGGATAAGCCTAGTGGCTAAATGAATTCAGATGAATGAGACTCTTCTTAATTCCAACATGAATCATAACCTGAACCAAAGTTGATGGTTCGACAAGCCTAGGGGCTAAATAAATTCAGATGAATGGAACTTTTCCTAGCTCGACATGAACTGGAACCCTAACCAAAGTTAATTGTTGGATAAGCCTATTGGCTAATTGAATTTAGATGAATGAAATTTTTCCTAGTTCCGACATGAATCAGAACCTAAACAGGAGGTGAAGGGTGAAAAAAGCTTAGGGGCCGAATGCCTTCTTCATTTTAGCATGATCTGGGAGTGATGATTGAACCTGCCTAAAGGTTAAACCCTTCTTTTAATTCTGAGATGAACCAGAAATGGTGGTTGAATCTAGGGCTGAATATTTCTTTGATTCTGAGATGAACTGGATGTGATTGAATCTGCCTAGAGGCTGAATCTTCCTTAATTCTGGATGAACCGAAATGATGATTGGACCTGCATAGGGGATGAATCTTTCCTTCAGTTCTGAGATGAACCAGAAATGGTGGTTGGACCTGCCTAGGGGCTGAATATTTTTTTTTTTTTTATTCTGAGATGGACTATGGATGAACCGAAATGATGATTGGACCTGCCTAGGGGCTGAAATCTTTCCTTAATTCAAAGGTGAATAGGGAATATTGATTGGATTTGCCTAGGAGCTGAATCTTTCCTTAATGCAGAGATGAATCGTGAAATATGATTGGATTTGCCTAGGGGCTGAATCTTTCCTTAATTATGAGATGAATTGAGAAGTATGATTGGATTTGCCTAGGGGCTGAATCATTCCTTAATTCAGAGATGAATCGGGAACTATGATTGGATTTTCCTAGGGGCTGAATCTTTCCTTAATTCAGGGGTGGATTGAGAACCATGATTGGATTTGCCTAGGGGCTGAATCTTTCCTTAATTCAGAGGTACATTGAGAATGGTGATTGGATTTGCCTAGGGGCTGAATCTTTTCTTAATTCTGAGGTGAATCGAGAACTATGATTGGATTTGCCTAGGGACTAAATCTTTTCTTAATTCAAAGGTGAATAGGGAATATTGATTGGATTTTCCTAGGGGCTGAATCTTTCCTTAATTCAAAGGTGAATAGGGAATATTGATTGGATTTGCCTAGGGGTTGAATCTTTCCTTAATTCAAAGGTAAATCGAGAAGGTGATTGGATTTACCTAGGGACTAAATCTTTCCTTAATTCAAAGGTGAATAGGGAATATTGATTGGATTTGCCTAGGGGCTGAATCTTTCCTTAATTCAGAGATGAATCGAGAACTATGATTGGATTTGCCTAGGGGTTGAATCTTTCCTTCTTTCTTACAAAATTTGATGTTCAATCAAGATCTAGATTCATGACTTCCATTGATTCATTTGGAAAGATAATATGGATGGATCTCAAGATGAGAGATCAAGACAATTCCCTAATTGTAGGGGCCTCTCACCCTAAAAGAGTGGATATAGTTGCAGTTTGATTCTCTTTTCCAAAGGCATTGAAATCCAATGGAGGAATATTGAGATTCTAGACATCTAGAGGAGTAGAAGTCACATGCACAATCAAGGATGACTCAACCAAACAAGAGTTAGCTCCCTCATAAGGGCGATCAGGTAAAGATTATCCAAGTCAATTTAATTGAATTTGATTAAGCCTTGTGTTCAGTCTTGGGACCTCATGATTCCAAAATGGATAATCAGTGGTACCAAGGTCTGGCCAATTGGATTATCGAATTCGATGAAATTGAAATGGATATATTAATCCGTCGTCCTTATTAGGGATGATTAGCAAAAGCGGTTCATAGATGAACAAACTAGTTAATTTCTTCTTGACCATGGTATCTATGTCTTGACAGGGATTTTTTGTTCGTTTTTTGAAATCGACGTGTTAACAATGAGAGATTCGACACATCGAGCTTACTTAATGGAGGGTGTATAGTGACCGTCTACTATGATGTAGAACAGGTGTATACATACCTCATACTCCCAATGGGTGAGAGTTCAAGATGTTCATCGTGTAGATTCTAACATGTTGACCAATCAAGGACAAAAACGGGCAGAACTTCGACGTCTCGAACATGGATGTCATGGTTAAGCCGATTTTATCGGGTCGGTTCAGGGATGAACCAAAAATAACAAACATTGGGCTACAATCTGGGTTAGGACAGAAAAGGCCACCTTGACAAGGATGGGGTAACCTATCACCGAATGCTCGATGAATAATGGGCCCCCAATCCCTTTATATACTATGTTGCAAGGATCCAAGCGACGTGGAGTAGCATAACGCATTCCCAGGCGGACCCAAGAAACGCTCGTTAGAGGCTGCTCACCGGTCGTGGTCTCACAAAGTACAGGCCAAGGCTGTGTGTTTCGCATAGCGGGCTGCCCCATATGCATGGGACGCGATTCGGCTACTCGCACGAATGTGTAACTGATTCCATTCCCCCCAAAGCAATAATATACAAGCATAAATATAGTATCCTAAAATCTAGCATCTAATTCACACAAGGAAAGTTTTCATTTAGGAGTTTGACATTTATATCCCCAGTAAAGTCGCCACTGTGAGGACAAAGATGGAAATCTTTAGAAGTCGCCACCTAGATTTAGGTCTAGGACCTTAGAAATGTGAAATCTCACCCCAAGGTAAGACTTCGATTGACTCATGACCCTTAGATTGGAATTCTGGTCCATCAGAGATTGGGTAAGTGTCAGGTTACGGTTATGGGAAGGGTTAAGCACCCAAACCGCCCGATCGAAATCGGTCTCCTATACCTTTCCTATGCTAGACTTTATTTGCTAAGCTAAACCAAACCAAGGGGTTTGATATCAATGAACCGAATCTGTATCCATCAGATTGCCTACGTATCACGGAATTATTCCGAAAATCAGGTTCACCATCGTAGTTCAGGTGTGATTAAAGTTTATGGATGTGATTTATGCTTGTGCATGATTAAGTTTATTGTTCAAGTTGAAGTTTATGCTTGAAAGGCTGAGAAATCCTATGGGTTAGGATCTGGATAGTCAATGTGGACTGATAGATAGTCCTAGTGGATCTAAGAATAACCCTATTTGGGTTGAAATATGAATAACCCATTCTGGGTTGGAAAGTGGATAATGTCCTAGTGGATCTATGGATAGTCCAAGTGGACTAAGATGTGGATAAATATCCTAGTGGATCTATGGATAGTCCAAGTGGACTAAATGTGTGGATAAATATCCTAGTGGATCTACGGATAGTCCGAGTGGACTAAGGTGTGGATTCGAATTTGGGATTCTCCCAAATGGCCTACGTATCCTAGGGTTGCCCTAGGAATCAGAATCCGCGTAGTTCGAAACTGGATAACCCTATTTGGGTCAAAATGTGGGTAAGTATCCTAGTGGATCTATGGATAGTCCGAGTGGACTAAAATACGGATCCGAATTTGAGAGTCACCCAAATGGCCTACGTATCCTAGGGTTTGACCTACAAATCAGAATCCACGTAGTTCGGGCCTCTAGGTTGAAATGGTTGAGTATCCTAGTGGATCTATGGATAGTCCGAGTGGACTAAGGTGTGGATCCGAATTTGGGATTCTCCCAAATAGCCTACGTATCCTAGGGTTTGACCTAGGAATAAGAATCCGCGTAGTTCAAAATTCTGATGGGTAGATATCCTAGTGGATCTATGGATAGTTCGAGTGGACTAAGATGTGGATCCAAATTTGGGTTTCTCCCAAATGGCCTACGTATCCTAGGGTTTGACCTAGGAATCAGAATCTGCGTAGTTCGGGCCTGGATAACCTGTTCTAGGTTAATGATTGAGATCCTATTCTAGGTTTAGGGTTTAGAACCTATTCTAGGTTTAGGGTTTTCCGAGGGGCAAATCGTCCTAAATTACCCTTTTTATCCTGAATTCTAATTTTGTAAAGTTTGGCAAGGCATTCTCTTTCTTTATTAAGATTTTATCATTCCCATTATGCCCTTCCCAAGAATGTGGGTGCCTAAATGCACGTCCCCACACCTACATTGTCTTCTAGAAGTGTGCATATATGGCAGTTTAATTAGGGTGTTGCATAAAATAAGTTACTGCCAAAAAATAGAATATTCTATCTAAATATGGCACATAAAACATTTATGACAAGAAATTCACATACAGTAAGTTTGTTTAAAATCTTTCAAATATGGCATGTATTGCAAATAAGGCAAGAGCCTACATGGCATGATCCAGTATGCTATTTTTTACCCTAATTGTTATTTTATTTTCATTTTTTAGGATTTTCTACCCTAATTGTTACATTCTTTCCATTTTAGGGTTTTCTACCCTAATTATTATTTTCTTTCCATTATTTAGGGTTTTCTACCCTAATTGTTACATTCTTTCCATTTTAGGATTTTCTACCCTAATTGTTATTTTATTTCTATTTTTTAGGGTTTTCTACCCTAACTGTTACTTTCTTTCCATTTTAGGGTTTTCTACCCTAATTATTATTTTATTTCTATTTTTTTTAAGGTTTTCTACCTTAACTGTTACTTTCTTTCCATTTTAGGATTTTCTACCCTAATTATGGCAATGAGCATCCAACTATGGCAATGAGCATACAAATATTCATGATGAAAAATTCAACGGTATAAATCACTATTGATGGTAATCTAACCGTTAAAAATTATTTCAACCACTCCCAAAGATAATCTAACGGTCCAGATCACTTATCATGATAATCTAATCATTCATATCCATTTACATCACTTTGAAGATAATCCAACGGTTTAGATTACTCAAATTAATAATCTAACCATTCAGATTACTCAAATGAAGGTAAATTATGATCAACGGATCAAATCAAAACTCCAAGATCAATGGTTCAATTTTAATCATATCATTCCAAGCATATGATCGGATCAATTTTAATTCCTTCAAAATTCCATATGATCGGATCAATTTTCATCATAATGCCATAATCGGATCAATTTTTTTGCCATAATCGAATCAATCTTCATCATAATGCTATAATCGGATCAATTTTCATCATAATGCCATAATCGGATCAATTTTCATCATAATGCCATAATCAAATCAATTTTCATCATAATGCCATAATTAAATCAATCATTATTCCATACGATCGGATCAATTATAATTTCATCACAATATTCCACAGTCGGTTCAAATTCGATTTCATCAATAATCATATGATCGGATCAATCAAAATTCCATATGATCTGATCAATTCAATTACAAATTCATATGATCGGATCAAATTCATCAAGATTCATATGATCGATAAGATCAACTCAATTTCATCAAAATTCCCATAATCAATGGGATCAATTCAATTTTATTACGATGGGATCAATTCAATTTTCATCACATATTCACCTAATCGATGGAATCAATTCAATTTCATCACAATCAAAATAAAATTATCATCCCATGGTACATACTTAATCTCATTACTAAAATAGGATCATCACCCAATCAATCAAATTTATTCAAAAATATATTGAATCATATGAATTAATCTTAATCAAATTCAAACTCATTCGAATCAAATTTTGATTACATAAAATCCAAGCATTCGGGTCAATAGATATGAAACTCAAACACATTCACATCAGATTTCACATTAAATTAAAACATATGGGATCAGAGGATTGATGAAAAATCAAAGGGCTGTAATTGGATAAATGATGTAGGGATGGATCAAGGGTTGGATTTGGTTAATGAGGAGGTAAGTGGTTGCAGCAGGTTACGTGGAGAGTATGGGACAGTAGGGTGTTGGGTTCTATAGAGGGTTGTGATGGACTGAACAAATGTTGAAGATAGTTGAAATAATGGTGACAGGTGGGGGTGAGTAAGCTATATGGAGGGTTTGATTAGGTGGTTAACAGTGTAGTGGAGTGGGTAGGTGTAGTTTATGGTTACAGGTAACAAAAGAAAGAAAAGAAAAGCTAGAGGGGCGGTTTACCTGAGTCCCTCTCCCTCTCCTTTACTCTTCTTCTTCTTCATCATCTTCTCTCGGGTTTGCTCTGCAGCCCTCTTTTCTTCTTCTTCTTCGGCATCTCCTCCTCTTTCCTCTTCTCTGATTTTTTTTTTTTTTTTTTTTTTGCTCTCTCTATTTTCCCTCCTGATTTTTTTCTTTGGATCTGTTTTTTTCCAGCCCCTCTCTCCACTTATCTCCCTCTTGAAATTTTTTATTTATTCTTCTTCCCTCTCCTTCCTTTCTCCCCTTCCTCTTCTCGGATTCCTCACCCCTCTCCCACTTCTTTCCCTTTTTTTATTCTTTTTCTCATTCGTATTTTATTCTTCTTTCCTCTCCTTTCTCACTCCCCCCGGATTCTCCTCCACTTTCTCTTTTTTTTTTATCTCCTTCTTTCCACTTCCCGGATCTCCTCCTTCTTTCCTTTCTTTATAATTTTTTTTTCTTCCATATCTTCTCCCCTCTTCTTTCTCTCGGGTCTCCTCCTTTTTCCTCAATCTTCTCGATTTTCTCCTCTTTCTTTTTCTGTTTTTTTTTCTTTTTATATTTCTTCTTTCCTTCTTCAACTTCTCTTCTCGCCCTCCTATTTGAGTCCTCAAATTTTCCAGATTCTCTCTATCACTCTCATTCTTCTCTCAACTCAATCTTTCCTTCTTCCTTTCTTTTTAGATTTTATTCGGATCCTACTTCCTTTTTATATAAAACATATAAGTATATAATATATTAATATATTAATATATATAATATAATATACATATAAGACATATGTATAGATTATATGATATATTATAATATTTAATTATTATATAAACATATAAATAATATATAAAAGAAATACATGCATAAGCACCGACATGAATTGGTCCGAATTGACAAGGATTAACTGGCTTGGGTTGAGCTGAGTTGACTGGATTGACTGGAATTAAATGGATTTTCTCTTTCTATCATTTCATGGGCCATTTCCGCTGTCGTCCCGCACAGAATTTTTCGATAGCCTTTATTCCAAATTTTTTGCATTCATTTTGTAGAACATTAAAAATGAGGAATATAGGAACTTGAATCACCTCATTTGGAAGTAAAATGGTCAACTTATGAATTTTTGAAGTTTAAGCGGATCAATTATCGATAATTTGGCTGACCATTCTGCATGAGATCCTTCGAAGGCTTCTACCAGAAATATTTTACGTCCACTTTGTAGAGTACTAAAAATGGAACATAATGAGACTGGAATCACCTGATTTGGATATGGAATGATCAAAATATGAATTTTTGAATATTAAATGACCATTTCCATATGTAATTTTGCATGGGACCCTCCGGAGACTTCTACCCGAGATTTTCCACGTCCACTTTGTAGGACATCACAAATGAAGAATAATGGCCTTGGAATCATCTGAATCCGACGTAGAACGGAAAAGATATGAAGCTTTGAAATTCTAACGATAATTTTGCATGAAAGCTCGCATGGGGCCCACTGATGACTTCTGCCCGGGATTTTTCACGTCCACTTTGAAGAGGACTGAAAAAAAGGAATATTGGCCTTGGAATCATCTGATTCTGATATCAGATGACCAAGATATGATGTCTTGAAGTTTGAATGATAATACATGCATCGTACGATAATTACGAAAATGCCCTTGCACTTTCAAACTACGATATCTTCCTTGTTTGATGTCAAAATTTGATGATTTCAGTCTCATTTCGAAGATAATTTCACAACCTATTCATCCAAGTAGATAATAGCCCATGACCCTGCTGTGGGGTTTAGTGGAGAATCACAAATCTTTGGGTTAAATGCCAGAAACCTGCCATATTAGTTCACTTATGCAGAGGGTGGCAAAAATGGGGTGCTTACAAAAGGCTGAACAACAAAGACCGGCAGGACTGTTACAGCCGTTATCGGAACCAGCATGGAAATGAGACTGCATCACTATGGACTTCGTCACAGGATTACCATTGACTCCTCGAGTAGTTGACGCAGTTTGGGTAATAGACCGCCTGACTAAAACAGCTCGCTTTATACCTATACGACCTCATTATACACTGGAGAGGTTAGCTAAGCTGTATGTGGATAACATTGTGCGATTACACGGTGTACCTGAAAGCATTGTGTCCGATAGAGATCCACGATTCACTTCAAAGTTTTGGGAAGGATTGCAAAAGGCTATGGGTACAACATTGAAGTTTAGTACTGCATTCCATCCACAGACAGATGGACAGTCAGAGCGTACAATTCAGATTCTAGAAGATATGCTTCGAGCATGTATAATTGATTTTAAAGGATCATGGGATGAAAAGTTATCACTGATTGAGTTCACTTATAATAATAGCTATCAGGCTACTATACAGATGTCACCTTATGAAGCACTGTATGGCCGGAAGTGTCGAACTCCATTGTTTTGGAATGAAGTTGGGGAACGTAGTATTGTTGGACCAAAATTTATTGAAGAGACTTGTCAGGTGGTCGACATTATCAAGGAAAGAGTGAGAACAGCTCAGAATCGTCAGTAGCAATATGCAGATACTCGATGTCGAGACCTTGAATTCGTCGTGGGTGATAAAGTATTCTTAAAAGTATCGCTTATGCGTGGTTTGAAACGGTTCGGACAGAAAGGGAAACTCAGTCCAAGATATGTCGGGCCATATGAGATTCTAGCCAAACATGGAAAGGTGGCTTACCAGTTAGCACTACCACCATCTATGTCAAGTGTGCATGACGTATTTCATATTTCCTAATTGAAGAAGTATGTCAAGGATCCGACGCACGTTTTGACAATAGACCTACCTGATTTGACTGAAGATTTGACATTTGAAGTAGCACCAACTGAAATCACAAGTCGAAAGGTTCAACGACTACGCAACCATGATATCTATTATGTTAAGGTCACCTGGAGAAGTAGAGATATGGAAGAAATCACATGGGAAGAAGAGAATGCTATGCGAAAGCAATATCCTCATTTATTTGACTCGGAAGGTATGTACAATTTTGAGGAAGAAATTTTTATAAGTAGGGGGGAGTTATAAGACCTGTATCGAACTAACCCGGTCTTACCACCTTGAATCAGGTCTACCCATCATGGTCGAGCCAAATGGACCAAGTGCGTGAAGGAGATAACGATCCCAGGTATTAAACGAACCCAAAAACACTAAAATAGGGGGGAGGGTCACACACCCAGCTAGGCGGTGGTCGGACCCCCCCCCAATATAAATGTCGGACCACGAGTTTCTAACCGGGGTCGGACAATTTAGAACCGGGGTCGACGGGATCTCGACCCCCCTCATTGACCCCCCGGTTGCGGACGAGGAAACCCTGATTTGGAAACTTTCCAAATTTCAATGGATTATTTCCTAATCTCAATGGGACTTATTTTTGGAGTTTCTACTCTATAAATAGGACGTCCCTAAGCCTCTTTCACTCCTTTTAGAACCCTAATTGGATTGAGAGAAAGAGAAGAGAAGGAGAAGAGAAGGAAAGTAGAGAAGAAGACCAAAGAGAAGGCCTCAGAGAAACAAGTCTATTTCTCAGGTATGGATACTATCTCCATGAATTTCTTAAGACCTTAGAGTAGATAGTGAAGAGGGTATGATCTAGGAGAAACCCAAATCATCCATCCATGGTTAGGTTCCAATGGAAACTATGGAGGAGATCATTAAAACCATGTAGGTGAATAAACTATGTTCTAAACCATAGAACATGTATGGAATGGATTATAGAAGCAAGCCATAGGACCCAAACATGAAAGAATGGACTGTAGGATGAAAATCTCGACTAAACCCACGGGGGTCGCACGTGGGGTCGATGGAGAATCGACCCTACCAGACCCTAGCATCGACCCCCAGTTTTTGGGAAGTCCAGAAAAGGGGTGGTCGCACCCAGGGTCGATGGAACATCCGACCCTGGCATTAACCCTACTACAGGGGGTCGTAGAAAACTGCTACCCTACCTGCGACCCCCAGTTAACAGTAAGCTTTAAAAATTGGAATTAATTCTAATTAAATTTTATCGACTTGATTAGGTCATCTAGTGATATAATAGTGATATTAAGTTGATTCTTAAAGCTTGAAAGAGGATCTACAATCAAGCAAAGGTGAGGGAACAAGACCTAAACTAATTGGTTAATAATAAACTATTTTTATTCTTGAGTCCAATGCCATGATTGATTCTATGCGTGTATGTTTGTCATGTGCATTTAACATGTCATCCAATATTTCTATTATTACTGTTCACGCATATTAAGATTTATTGTTTATAACATGATGATGATGATGATGATGATAGGAATAGGCATGTGAATGTATGTGTGCAGTTAGTGTGCTTGATGCGAGTGAGTATCAGGGAGGTGTCATAGGCTGGGCCTCAGCACTCTAGCTCTATCTCTAACTCAAGTCTTGTCCACTGACATCGTCGTATCGCCGTTACCTTAGCAGAACTATTACGTCATAGTGTATGAGGGGAGGTGGTCTCGGACCGTGTAGTCTCTAACTCTGCCGGGGGGCCTTAGCCCTATCTCTATGGACGTATTGAGGGATGCTAGGGTGAGCCTTGGATACACTGTTTGGCATTAGGATTGGTTAGTTGCGAGCCCAGTTTGCGAGCCCTCGCCAGCAGTGTCTTACGTGTTGGTATGGGTAGAGTATCAGGGGAAGTGTCATAGGCCGGGCCTCAGCACTTTAGCTCTATCTCTATTCCATGGTAGGATGGATGGGGACGACAATAAACGTTAACCTTTGGGCGGGCCTTCACACCCTGTGCATAGAGGCGAGGCAGCCATCGAACCTTTCTATAGCTCATTGCAAACTTATTTACCAGACCACAGATATGAATTGAATGCATGCATATGTTTGTTGCATTGTTTTGTTTGCTCACTGAGCCATGATGTGTGCTCACCCTTTCGAGGTCGAATATTTTTAGTTGATGATGCAGGTACCACTTTCGAAGATTATATGAATGCTCCTGTGTACGGGCACGTGGCGGCGATGGAAGCTGAAGACTTAGTGGAAACCCATGATCCCTCATGCGAGTGCAACTCATGCGTATTCGATTAGATTTTGTTTGAATTATTAAAGGAATGTAATTGATATTTTATTTATTTATGTCTCAGTTGATACAACGATAACTTGATATTTTATTTATGATTATCACAGTTAGATTTCTCAGTTCATTTACTATAAGACTTCCGCTATTGTGTATTTATTTTGATTATGGTTGTGGATGTGTATGGTTTTATTTTCAATGGACACAGTCTATTAGAGATCCTGGTTGAACCGTTGGTTTATTAGCGGTTCATCACATCATTCTGAATAGTGCGGAATTGGGGTATGACACCTAGGGTCGATTGGTAACCGATCCTAGGTGCTGCCTTACCTACGACCCTATGATTTCAGCTAGTCTAAATTTGTTGGAATTAATTCTAATTAAAATCTATCGACTTGTTAGTCGTTTCTAGTGATTTAAAGGTGATTCATAAAGCTTGAACGAGGATCTACACTCAATCAAAGGTGAGGAAACAAGACCTAAACTAATCGGCTAATAATAAACTATTTTGTTTATTGAGTCCAATACCATGAATGATTCCATGATTGTATGATTGTAATGTGCACATCACATGTCATCCAATATTCCTGCTAATATTGTTCATGCATATTTAATTCTGTTTATTTCTAACATGATGATGATGATGATGCTAGGAATAAGCATGTGAATGTTTGTGTGTAGTTAGTGTACTTGATGCCAGTGGGGCATCAGGGGGAGTGTTATGCGGTGTTTGATCCGGACACTTTAGCTCTATCTCTACTCAATTTTTGCCACTAACATTGTCGTATCGCCATTACCTTAGCAGAACTATTCCGTCGTAGGGCATTAGGGGGGGTGGTCTCGGACCGTGTAGTCTCTGACTCTGCCGAGGGCCTTAGCTCTATCTCTATGGACGTATTGAGGGATACTGGGGTGAGGCCTTGGATACACTGTTTGACATTAGGATTGGTTAGTTGCGAGCCCAGTTTGCAAGCCCTTATCAGTAGGGGCTTACGTGTTGGTATGGGTAGGGCATCAGGGGAAGTGTTATGCAGTGTTTGATCCGGACACTTTAGCTCTATCTCTATTCCATGGTGGGAGCATGTGGGGGCGGCAATGGTGTTTGATCCGTTGGGCGGTTCCACACATTCATGTATAGAGGTGCGGTGGCCACCTATCTTTTCTATAGCACATTGCAAACTTATGAACCAGACCAAAGATATGAATTGTATGCATGCATATGTCTGTTGCATTGTTTTCTTTGCTCACTGAGCCATGATGTGTGCTCACCCTTTTGACGTCGAATGCTTTTTGTTGATGATGCAGGTACCACGGTTGAAGACTACATGAATGCTCCTATGTATGGACATGCGGCGGCGATGGACGCTGAAGTTGTGGTGGAGTCGCATGATTCGTCGCGAGTACAACTCTTGCGTCTTCGATTAGATTTTTATTATTAAGGAAATGTATTTTAAATATTTGATTAAATATTTAATTTTATGTCTTAGTTAATGGAGAATAATTGGATTATTTATTATTTTATAATTGTTAGACTCTCAGTTCATTAGTATAGAGACTTCTGCTATTGTGTATTTACTCTGATTATTGTTGTGGATGTGTATGGTTTAAGTAAACGGACACAACCTATTCGAGATCCTGGTTGAACCGTTGGTTAATTAGCGGTTCATCACACCATTCTGAATAGTACGGAATTGGGGTGTGACAGGAGGCGGGTGTAATGATCGACGCATCAAAAGAAGGGTTCCAAAAAGTTTAGTAAAGTCCTTGGATGCAATACCGGTTAGAACTAGTCAACTCCGAACATAGCGACCAGACAATTACTAAATAACATATATGATTTATAAGATCGTGATTCTTCTTGAATGTGTTGGTTCCATTTGTGTACACGTTCTATTTTAATCAATTGTGTCACTTGTTGTAGGACATGTTACTAACTGTACTAATGCCCATTTGAGGGAGTTGAATAAATCGAAATGGCCCCATGTAGATGCAATACCCTGCCTGATAGTGATGAAGAGATCCCACCACCTGGGGATGGATTAGGCAACACGCCTAATCTAGATGAAACTTTACCACCCACCACTCATGTGAGGAAGTCCTCTCAACTAGAAAGCATTCCCCAACCACCTAAAGTCACCCCTGACAACCTCCCTGCCATCATAAGGAATGTGGCTCTTATATTGAGTCAAGAACAACATAGAGTGGCCGAGGCTAGTCAGTGGAATTTCCTTGATGATTTAAGTGCGCTTCTAACCCCAGTACTTACACCACAGGAAGCTAGACAGTAAGGCAATAGAAACAATAACGTGCCACCACTAGAAGGGAACACTGCAAACCAAGCTAGATCATTTGTAGGACTAAATAGAGCACCTAATATCGTAACCGGAATCAAGTAGCAAATCAGAATCCGCCACCAATTCCTCCAATGCCACATTATGATCAGTCTTGAACCATCGAGAGGTTCATGAAAATGAAAACGCTAAAGTTTATCTGAGTCGAAACTAACCCATTGTAGCCTGCCATATGGATTAAGTCCATAGAGAAAGCACTCTGAATGATGATATGTACTAAAGATGAGAACATCCTATGTACAACATATGTGCTGGAAGGAAAACCCAACACTTGGTGGGAGTCCACTATGCCACTCTTGACTGCAAAGCACCCCCAGATCACTTGAAAAATCTTTATAGAGGCTTTCTTTGATAAATATTTCCCCAGAAGTTTCAAAGATAGAATGGAGGTAGAGTACCTCAACGTTTCATAGGGACAGCAAACAGTAGATGATTATCAGCATAAGTTTGATGAACTTTTCTACTTTGCTCCATTGACCATGAAGGAAGAGTCTGCCAAAGCTCAAAGGTATACCAAGGGTTTGAGGGGTAACATACGAGCTATGATGGATGCACTTGGAAAGGATATTTACTCCAAGGCTGTCCAAACAGCCATGATTATTGAAGCCAGTTTAAGAGATAGTTACTTTACCCAGAAGGGAGGTAACAAGAGAATAGCTAACTTCGCTGGTGGTAGAGCAATAAACAAAACTTTCAGAACTAATCAGACCATAGCTCAACTAGTAGCAACCAAGGCTTTGCCTATAGATAATCGCACGGTAATCCTAGCACCTACAAACATGAAGTGCTACAACTACTGACAGATGGGACACTATGCTAAGACCTATTCACTCCCACCTAAAGTAACAGAGTCTGGAAAGGTCTATGTTGTATCTGTAGAGGAAGCTGAAGCATCACCAGATGTGGTGATAGGAATGCTTCTATGATTAATTACATTTGAATGTGTGAGCATGCATCTAAAACATGGTATTATGATTAGGTACTGTTAGTGTAGTGGGAATTCCAGCTAGGGTACTTTTTGATTCGGGAGCCACCCATTCTTTTGTATCTCCATCTTTGGGAAAAAGATTGGGGGTGATACTAAGGCCCTAAAGACATTATCGATCTTGCGATTGCCTCTCAATGTCGAGGTAGTACTTAATGAATACCATGGGCCATGTCCAGTTCTAGTTAAAGGTAGAATTCTAAAGGCAAATCTAATCCATTTAGAGATGTCAGACTTCGACATGATATTCTGAATGGATTGGTTGTCACAATGTAAAGCTAGTCTCCAGTGTGGAGAAAAGAAGTTGAGATTTGAAGAGGAAAATGGGAAAATATTGAATTCAAGGGAGATAGAAGGGCAAAGAAAAGGAAATTGTTCTTTTTAGCGCTCAAAGCTATCAAATGTCTCCATAATGGTGATCTAGGATTCTTGGTGTCCATCCTAGACATTTTAGCTGAGCGACCCCAATTGGAAGACTTGGAAGTGGTGAAGGAGTTTCCAGATATGTTTTCAGAGGATCTACCAGGATTACCATTGGAACGCGCAACAAAATTCGTGATAGACTTGCTACCTGGCACAACACTAGTGTCGAAAGCTCCATATAGAATGGCGCTTATAGAGCTCAAGGAATTGAAGGTACAACTGCAAGAATTGCTAGATAAAAGTTTTATAAGGCCAAGTATTTCTCCTTAGGGCGCACCACTACTATTCATAAAGAAGAAGGATGGTAGCATTCGTCTCTGCATTGATTACAGAGAACTTAACAAGCTCACCATTAAGAACCGATATCCATTGCCATGCAGAGACGACTTATTCGATCAACTTTAAGGTGCTGCAGTATTCTCCAAAATCGCTCTCCGATTGAGATATCACCAACTGAGGATAAAGGAGAGTAACATACCTAAGATAGCCTTTCAGACTAGGTATGGGCACTATGAGTTTTTGGTCATGTCCTTTGGATTGAGTAATGCTCTTGTCCCTTTCATGGAACTTATGAACCGAGAATTTCATGATATGTTGGATACTTTAGTGATAGTATTCATCGATGACATATTGATCTACTCTAAGAATGCAAAAGAGCATACGACACACTAACGTCAAGCATTGCAAAGGCTACGAGAAAAGACACTATGCCAAATTTAAAAAGTGTGATCTATGCCAAATTTAAAAAGTGTGATTTTTGGCTAAACGAAGTGGAATTCTTAGGTCATGTAGTGTCAGCAGAAGGGATTAAGGTAGACCCCAGCAAAACCGAAGCCATTATTAACTGGGAAGCACCTAAAATGGTTACCAAGATCCGAAGTTTCTTAGGTTTAGCAAGGTACTATCGCGGATTTGTGCAAGATTACTCCAGGATTGTAGTACCACTAACTAAGTTAACTAAGAAAGGGGAAATATTCACTTGGTCAAACCAATATGAAAGAAGTTTTCAAACCTTGAGGGAAAGATTGGTCTTAGCCCCTATTTTGACAATTTCAAGACTAGAAAAACCTTTCACTTTATATACTGATGCCTATAAGCTAGGCTTAGGACTTATGCCCAAAGAAAATTGAAGAAATATGAGGAAAATTACCCGACAAATGACTTGGAACTAGCAGCAATAGTTTTCGCTCTCAAAGCATGGAGACACTATTTATATGGAGAAAAGTTTTAAATTAAGTCCGATCACAAAAGCCTTACCTACTTATTCACTCAAAAGGACTTGAATATGAGACAGCGGAGATGGGTGGAATTACTTAAAGACTATGATTGTGAAATCTTATACCACCTGCCTTAAGCAGAAAGAGTCTGACGAAGTCTGATGGAAAAGCTCAAAGTGCATTTGACATATCAGAAGAATCCTTAGGGAATCAAGTTGTTTGCAAGCTTGCAAGCCTTTTTTCAACCTTGCATATAAAGGCTGACTTAATTACTAAAGTAGTAAAGGAATTACCAATAGATCTTTACCTCTGAACTCTGAGGGAAGACCTACAAAGAGGAAAATCAGACCCTGACTTCGCTCTTTCTCTAGACAGTTCACTCAGGTCCCGAGGCCGACTTTGCATTCCTTCAACGGCCATAAATATCAAGGAAAGGATTTTGAGGGAAGCCTACAATGCTCCCTATTCAGCCCATCTAGGAAGTTCCAAGATGTATCACGACTTGAAGAAGTCAGTTTGGTGGAGAGGGATGAAGGCAAATGTAGTGGATTTTGTGTATAGGTGCTTAACATGCCAGCAAGTAAAAGCAATTCGCCAGAAACCATCTAGATTACTTCAACCATTAATGGTACCTGAATGGAAATGGGACTGCATCACCATGGATTTTGTTACTGGCCTACCCTTGACATCGAGAAATGTAAAAGTTATTTAGGTAATTATCAATAGACTCACAAAGACAGTAAAATTAATAGCAATTTGACCTCTATATACGTTGGATAGACTGGCTAGACTCTATGTAAATCAAATAGTTTGTCTACATGGTGTATCTCAAAACATTGTGTCGGACAGAGATCCCCGATTCACATCCAGGTGTTGGGAGAGTCTACAACCCTCAATGGGCACAGAATTGCAATTTAGTACAGCCTTTCATCCGCAAACAAACGATCAGTCAAAGAGGACGATTCAGATTATAGAAGATATGCACTATGCTTGTGCGATAGATTTCAAGGGAGCATGGGACGAGAAACCATCTTTGATGGAGTTTGCCTACAACAATAGCTACCAAGCAAGTATTGGTATGGCTCCATGTAAAGCTCTTTATGGATGAAGATGCTGAACTCCACTACACTAGGAAGAAGTTGGAGAAAGAAGAATAAGTGGGCCAGATTTTATCCAAGAGATGTGCCAAGAAGTGGACATAATAAGGGAAAGGATCATAGCAGCCCAAGCTTGACAAAAAATGTCGCACCCCAAATTTATGATATGTAAAATTTCAGAGTTGACTGAACCGATATGTATTTTTTATTCGGTCCAACCCAGAATCACATAAGTGGTGTCATGCCCATCTCAACCACATCATGACCAATGCCACAGATAACTTATCAAAGTAAATAAATAGCCGAATAATACTAAATCAACTGAGCTTGCTATTGATACTTAAATAAAATAATAACTTTGTATCAAAAATTATTCTTGTTAAACCATCCACAACTACAAATAAAAACCATTCATAATCCAACCCTATACATTGGGCTATAAAGTAGTACTGGTAAAAATAAATAAATAAACAGAAACATAAAGGAAACTAAAATAAAACTTCATCCACTTCCAACAATTGACACAACATCACTCGAACACGTAAGTGTCACATTCATAATCATCATCATGAACATCTCCTTCCAGAGCTTGTGCATCCATATACGCCATAAAAGCAATAGCAGGAGCATTCACATAATCAGCAACAGTGTTACCTGCAACATTTAAAAAGTTCATGCACATAAGGGTAAGCTCTCCAACTTGAGCTCAATGAGAAAACAGATAGGCAAATGGCATATGCATTATCAAATTATTATTTCTAAGCAATTACTATTGGTCTAGTATAATGTATGCTATAACTATGGGAAGGTCTGACCACACTCACCAAAGCTGGCCATAACCTTCATGCACGAGAGAGAATAGACACTTACCAGCCTACAACAATAGCCCTGGTGTTCCTACACATTATCCCAAGATAAACAGAGGTAAGGCAGATGGCCAATGACGCTACAACGAACATTTCCAAAACCCTCTCCCTCCTCTTCTATCCATACCAGCACCTAACCCCCTATTGGCCAGGATCACATACATGGGCTCGTTTATTTACCATCATCCTACATGTCACCCATTGTAAGTTTTCCATGACCCCCAAGTGGGAATCACAGACCATCCATTTTTCCCCCCAAGATGTTGTGCCTTGCTAGGGTAGAAAACATATGAGTTAAACACAAACAAATCAGTGAGTCAGATCCTGCGGTAGTGACCATTCCACCACTTCTCACGATGCACATACAATTTCACACACATTCACCATATTTATAAAAGATATGCAATGCATGTGAGAATAGTTATTGGATGACATGTTATCACAATCATATTTAACATTCACAATAAAATCAAACATGAATATTTAACACACAGGATAGGGATCTATTCCCTCACCTAAAACTTGTAGATAATCGCTATTCCTAGCCAAAGGGTTACTCTGGGTTACGTATAAGTCACCTATTGTATGGGAATCTCATTAGTTACTTTGTTATTCAATTCCATGTCAAAACAGGGCTTCCTAGGGTTAATCGATTACGACTCACCGATTTTGATTGTCGGGGCCGATGGTCAGGACTGCTTACTCTAGGGAACCCTTCTAGTCCCAACCTGTCTCGTATCCAATCGTGATAATGGTGCTGTCGGATGTCAGGACCGGTAACATTCTGGAGGCCTCTTAAAGGTATCCGATCGCGTGTTCGGTTTTGTATTTCATGATCGATATGTAGCGATTAGATCTCCTCCGTAGAGTTGGTCTGGTTTTTTTTTCTCTTGGATTCCAACAATGTCTTCTTATTTTAGAACTCCATCGATGGATCAATGGTCTAACATCAATATGGGATTTGGAAATTCTATTCTAGGCTTTTGAAAAAACCATAAATCCATATATTAGTTGTGTTAGGGTTTCCTTATTTAAATCTCTATGAGTATCTATTGGAGTCAAAATCGACGAAACTTATTGGATGTTTAGCCATCAACGAACAGTAGCTCCATTAACTGTTGTTGATCCCTTAAATCATCCTTCTACTCATTTTTAGAGTCCATTAGAAAGTAAGGTAGGGTTTACTTACAGTGGTTTCGAACTACAGTTTGATAATATCGAAACCCGATGGTGATTCTCAAGTAACCTTCCTTCCAGCCTCCTTTCTTCTACCTTTAACCTTCCCCTTTCTAAAGAACACTTCAAAACTCTAGGGTTTAGAATGATACATTGAGAGAGGTAAGGTTTTTGGAGAGAATTTTAAGGTTTAGGAGTCTCCCACTTGGGGTAAAACTCCTTGGAGATTTGGAAACTGCAAGGGGGCTACCACTTGGCATCCTAAGGAGTCCCTTAGGTTCTCCACTCCCTCAATTAACTCTAGATCCATTGGGAGTGGAGTGGGACCCATTGGGGTAGTCCCTACGTCCAGGGAATATTCCCAACTAATCTTAAAACGGAGTTTTGAAATGGTCTTTCGCTAGCAATCTGTAAAGGCCTTACCGGTTGCGACTGTCCGGCTCTAATTTTTGGGACCGGTAAGTCCAGACCGGTGACTGGTTTTAAGAACACTTAGTGTAAAATTTTAAATTAATACTCAATTAGTTCTGTCACAAGTTATTTTGGGGGATCGGGCGTATAAGATCCGTGCGTGCAAATTTCGAGGACGAAATTTCTTTTAAGGGTGGTGGAGTTGTAAGACCAGCACGCCACGAATCTAGTCTAATCTTACTTTCTCGTGTCATGCTAGGTCTTCCCATCATTGCTGGATAGAGTGGACCAACCGAGTGAAGAAAGACCATGAGACCAGGTAAGCGAATCAACTCAAAAACACTTAAAATTAAGTGTATGGTCGACTACCTGAGTAGGTATGGTCCACCATACGATGAAAAATGAAAATCATTGATAATTAAACGTACGGTCGATACTTTTAAACGTATGGTAGATGGATTTTGCAACCGTACGTCTGACTGTACGCACCCAAATCAGACTTCAGAGTTTGAAAACTTTTCAAATAAAGGGGGGATCTCTTTTCTATTGTTGGAGAGCTCTATATGGAGAGTTTCTCTCGATATAAAGGATGTCCCTCAATCCTTTTTCATTCTCTTGGAACATTATCAAACCCTAGACCTAAGGGAAAAAGAAAGAGGAAGAGAATGGGAAGGAGATTTAGAGAAGAAGGTTGGGAGGAAAGTTTTGCAGAGAAGGTCCTAGTTTTCTACAGTAAGCCAAGGTATGGAACTTTTCTTTGTAGATGTAGATCCTATTGAATAAGGTTTTCTATTATGGATTAGAGATGTCAAACCAATATGATCTATGTGCTCCTTTGAGTAAATCTCAAGGATAACCATATGGAATGGATTAGGGTTAATGGTTAATAAGAAACTGTAAATAATGGCCATAGGATAACCATAGGATGAACCCAAGTGATGAACCGAGAAATTGACTGAGGAAAAACTCAGATTGAAAGTAAAAACTGACCAAAAATGGTGTGGTTGCACATACGGTCTCACGTAGTGCAACCATAGGATCGACGGTACGTCGTGTGGCCGCATATATTGAGACCACAGGGGACGACCACACGATAATAGCAAGTATATTTTAAAATCAGACAAGGTTTTCGACTACTATAACTTGGTAAACTTGAACCCTAACTTAAATAAATTAATTGTTTAGGTTCCCAATAAATTCAAAGTGACTTTCAAAGCTTGGAAGAGGAACAAACATCAATCAAAGGTGAGGGAACAAGACCTAAACTAATTGGATAATAACAAACTGTTTTATATTATTTGTCCAATTCAATGAATGATTATAAGTTTGTAATGTGCATCTCGTATGTCATCCAATATTACTGTCGCATATATTGAGACCACAGGGTCGACCACAGGGGACGACCACACGATAATAGCAAGTATATTTTAAAATCAGACAAGGTTTTCGACTACTATAACTTGGTAAACTTGAACCCTAACTTAAATACATTAATTGTTTAGGTTCCCAATAAATTCAAAGTGATTTTCAAAGCTTGGAAGAGGAACAAACATCAATCAAAGGTGAGGGAACAAGACCTAAACTAATTGGATAATAACAAACTGTTTTATTTTATTTGTCCAATTCAATGAATGATTATATGTTTGTAATGTGCAACTCGTATGTCATCCAATATTACTACTATTTCTGCTCATGCATATTTAATTCTGTCTATTTATAACATGATGGTAATGATGCTAGGAATAGGCATGTGATTGTATGTGTGGTTAGTATGTTGGATGCGAGAGGGGCATCAGAGGGAGGACGTGGCATTGTGGTTCAGCCTGGTCACTAGACTCTAGCTCTATCTCTACTCAAGTCTTACCCACTGACATTGTTGTATCGCCATTACCTTAGTGGAACTAATACATCATAGGGCATCAAGGGAGGTGGTCTCGGATCGTGTGGTCTCTGACTCTGTCAGGGGGCCTTAGCTCTATCTCTATGGACTTATTGAGGGATGCTAGGGTGAGGCCTTGGATAAATTTGGATGGCATTAGGATTGGTTAGGTGTGAGTGCAATTTGCAAGTCCTCGCAAATAGGGGCTTAAATATTGGTATGGGTAGGGCATCAGGGTAAGTGTTGGCGGTGTGTGTTCTGGACACTTTAGCTCTATCTCTATTCCATGGTGGGTGCATGTGGGACGACAATGGTGTTTGATCCATTGGGCGGATTCATACACCCTTGTATAAACGTGTGGTGGCCACCAATCCTTTCTATCGCACATTGTAAATTTAAAATCAAATAAAAAATATGAATTGAATGCATGCATATGTTTGAGCATTATTTTGTTCACTCACTGAGCTCAAGTTGGAGAGCTAACCCTCGCGCACATAATTTTTTTTAATTTCTGATGTTGCAGGTGTTACGGTTGAAGACTACATGGATATGCCAACGTATAGATATGTGGCGGCTATGGATGTGTAAGCTGTGGACGACGAGTAAGACTCGTCAAACGAGTATTTCAACTATGTTTACGCTTAGTGTTTAACTTTCATATTTTAGTAATTGTAATAATTTGTTATATTTATGTTTTGATTATTTAGAGATAACTGGTTTATTATTTACTTATCATTGTAGACACTTAATTCATTATTAAAAAAACTTCTGCTATTTATTTATTTACTCTGATTACTATTGTGGAATGTGTTTGGTATAACCGGATAGGCACAGCCTATACAAGATCCTGGTTGAAGCGTTGGTTTTTTTGACAGTTCATCGCACTACTGGTTAGTCCAGAATTGGGGTGTAATAGCTTAGTATCAAAGCTCTAAGACTCTGCCCATCAAACCTAAATACTTCTACGAGAGTCATGAACTGAGTTAGGATAAAATTAAAAAATTTAATACAAACACACCATAAGCACTTGTACTGGTTGAGACAAAACTTAAAGAAGACAATAATGTACATATAAAAGGTGAAACCATATGTATATACAGACAGAAGAAAAAACAAATCCAAATGTCTCCTGATAAACAAATAACATAGAGTACAGTCTACCAGTTGGACAGTTGCCTGAGTATATAAAGGATATAGTATAGTAACAAGAAGGAAGCATCTGTAAAGCAGAAAATTTGAATACCGAGTTGGTACTCACGAGATGTGGAACTCAATGTATGATAGAGGAGAAGAAAAAATGGTTAGTAACACCTAAATCCCTCCAGTGGTAAAGGGAAAGATCTTAGATCAAATCCAACAGAGATAGGAGAATAATGGCCATACACCAAAAATGAGAGTAATTATAAAAGAAGATAAAGCTATACTCCTAGGTGACGTGGAGACTTGGAGTGAGATCTGCCACACACTGATCCATCACCACTGAGCATTAATAAGAGGTCGCAACCCAACCCCACCACTATATGGATTGAAAATATATAATGAGAACCTATATGAGCAGATGCCAAATAATAATGGTCAGACTTAAACAAATCAAAGGGATGAACAACCATGCCACTTCAGCCAATCTACCTGGACTACCAAGTGCCTTGGCCACGGTTGTAATAAACTTGGTCCAATAAAATACAAAAGCAACAAAAGATGATATCGATTATGCAAGTTACCATGGGAATCGCTACCCAAGTTGCCAATACTACACCAACACCTCAAGGTCAGACCATGTACGATACTAGTTGGTAGCAACACTATACCTCCAGCACCTATTAGCCATAACACAGTGCCTACCATACAACAGGTCCCAGTAACGCACACCCTAGTGCAGAAGCTTGGTGTACAACAAGTAGTGTATCAAGGTGGTTACCCTTATCAACTATCGATGTATGGGATAGCTACCCCATGGCAGAATGATCTGACAAGGATTGAGGAATGTTTTCTGAAGATGAAGCTCGGATATTTTCATCAAGGGATCAAATTTATTGTGGCCATATAACTAGACAGATGTATATTGGATGTGATTTTTTCGTTGACTTACTTTATGATTATAGAGGAAGCACATACCTGATTCTAAATTGTCGTACATTGATAGGATACCTTCTCTCTTCAACCTGTCAATTGAAGTTATAGATATTGTTTCTTTATAATTAGTCATGATTATACCAATCTAAGCTACTCTTATGATCGACAACAAGAATAGAGACATAAACTGAATCAACAGTTAAAGGTTTAATCATTTTAAACGTGCATCTTTTCGATTTATACCTGAGTTATTGATCTACCAAAATTTTCTCTTGATTTACTCTTATAGTGCCTTGACTAATGGCATTATATACTCGATAAAACCTGTAACCATGAGGCTAAGAGTTGTAGAACCCCTATTTTCATGTATTCAAACCACTTTGCAACTTATCGGTCCTTGGTTGTTGGTTCGGTTACCATAAATTTACTCTTGATCTTTTGAATCTAGGTTCACTAGATAAAACAAGTGTTCGTCATCATGTTGAATTCGAAAAGAAGGAAATGAATTATTTTTGGATAAATATTATAATTCTTATATTTTCTGACCTCCGTTGATAAATATGCTTAATTAATAAGAGAATTATTGGAGGGAAAATGACTGAATTCAGATTAGATTCTATAACCAAGAAACCTCAGGCGAAGTAATGGAGGATCTATTTTGAGATTGTTGAATATATAGATTTGAGTCACGGTTTGTAAAAGAGTGCATAAGCAAGAAGTGAGAACTACCAAGAGTAGCCAGTAAAGAGTAGATAGCACTCAAGTAGAATTACAGATGGCTATATTGGTATGATCTTGATAAGGCAAAAGATTTTTAAAAGCATATCTAAGAGTGGATACAAGGATGAAGTCAAAAATTATGGCATTGATAGTACTTCATTTAGTACAATTACTATTGAGTTGTTCCCAATGTCAAACAAGAGAATTGAGTAAAAACCAAGAGAGTTTGGCAGAATTAATGAAATTATAAGCATATACCGTAATGCTTACAAGCAGACATATTGGATATGTAGTGAGTAAATAATCAAAAGATGCTTTTTGAGATATACGAAAAAAAGATCAGGGTAGAACAGCAGTGATAAAAGAGATGTAAGCTAGTGAGTGCAATATGAGATTATTGACGATAGACTTTGAAAAACTAAGAGGTAAAAGGGGATTAGACGTGCCATTAAGATCTTTAAACCAGATTTTGCTAGTTCCAGCCCTTTTGGACTAGATATTGTGATGGATGAGTGTCATGAACAATGTTCGAATCGTATGGATGGATGGGATTTGAATACAACTTAATTCGACTTGAGATGGCAGACTTTGACATCATCTTGGGGATAAACTGGTTGTCTCAACACTCTACAAAGATGTTATGTGCATAAAAAAGGTTATCATTTAAGAACGAAGATGGCACATAATTTAGTTTTATGGGAAACATGTTGCCTAGGGAGCGAAAGCATATCCTCTCTACACTAAAGGCGAGGAGATGTCTTAAAAAGAAAGGAGTTGGATATTTGGTATATGTGGTGGACGTTACCAAAGAAGCACCACGGATGGAAGATATTGATATGATATAAAAAATTTCTGATGTGTTTCCAGAAGACTTACCCGAGTTACCACCTGATCTTGCAACCAAGTTCGTTATCGACTTGTTACCAGGGAGGGCACCTATGTCAAAGGCACCCTACAGAATAGCTCCTATAGAGTTTAAGGAACTGAAGACTCAACTATAGGAGTTATTAGACATAGGTTCTAATCAGCTAAGTATTGTATCACGAGGAGCGCCAATGCAATTCATGAAGAAGAAGGACAGTAGTGTTTGGCTATGTATGGACTACCAGGAATTGAACAAACTCATCATAAAGAATTGATATCCATTGCCATGGATTGATGACTTGTTCGATCAACTGTAAGGTGCAAACGTGTTCCCTAAGATCGACCTTGGATGGAGTATCATCAAATGAAGATTAAGGATAATGACATTTTGAAGACAATTTTTGAAACCAGGTACGAACATTATGAGTTTGTGGTCATGTCTTTTGGTTTGACCAATGCCCTTACATCTTTTATGGAGCTGATGAACCGGGTGTTTCTTGACATGTTGGATACGTCGATCATAGCTTTCGTAGACTATATATTAGTTTATTCCAAAGAAGAAAAAAGTTTTGTAACGGACCTTAAAGTAGCCTTACAACGGTTGAGAAGGGAGAAGCTTTATGCCAAGTCCAAAAAGTATGAGTTCTTGTTGAATGAGGTAACTTTCTTCGGTTACGTAGTTTCACAGAAAGAATAGAAGTGGACCCCAGCAAAATAGAAGCTATTGTGGGGTGAAAAGCACCTAAGAACATTGTGAAGATCAAAAGTTTCTTGAGATTAACTGGTTATTATCAATGATTTGTAGAGGATTACTCTAGAATCGCAAGACCTCTCACCAAGCTAACCAGGAAGAAAGTGAAGTTATTTAGACTAATAAGTGTGAAGAATATTTCCAGACTCTAAAAGTAAGGATGATATCAGCTCCCATCTTGATTTTTTTGGCACCAGGGAAACCTTTTACCCTATACACTGAAGCTTTCGGATTGGGTCTAGGATTCGTGTTGATACAAGGAGAACATGTGATTGCATATGCTTCAAGGTAACTGACGGAGCATGAGAAGAGTTACCTTACTCATGACTTGGAGTTAGTGGCGGTGAATCATGAAATCGAAACTTGGAAACATTATCTATACGAAGAAGAATTTCAGATAAACCGGATCACAAGAGTTTTACTTATCTCCTCACCTAAAAAGAGTTGAACATGAGGCTAAGGAGATGGTTAGAACTCTTGAAGGATTAAAACTACGATATTCAGTGTCACCTGAGCAAAGCTAATGTAGTAGCTAAGGCTTTGAGCAAAAAGGGGAATAATGAAGCCAAAAGGAGGACCTAGTACAAACGTCGCCTTGTTTTCCACAACAATAGAAGATTTAGAAGAAGAGCAACATATAATAGAAACTCGTGATGATCCAATTGAGCGAGAACTTATGGATAAACTTATGAAGCAATAGTTCCTCGCTTGCGTTCGCAGTATTAAAGATCGTCTTTGATTTGATGGACGAAATAAAAGTAGCAATTTTGTTAGATGCGTATCTAAGAACGGTGTAAGAATATTTAGATAAAGGAAAACCTAACCCAGACTTACTTTGGATGCAGAAAAAGTCCTGAGATACAGAGGATGATTATGCATACCTGAAAGTGAAAACTCGGATCATAGATACAAAATAATGCTAGAAGCCCATTCCATTCTGTATTGGGTACATCCTAGAAGTACAAAAATGTACCAAAACATGAAGAGATTACATTGGTGGAAGGGAATGGAGGCAGATGTGGTTAGATACATGTTCCAGTTCTTGAACTACTGGAAAGCAAAGGCTGAAAGACAAAGACCAGTAGGCTTACTATAACTACTATCGGAGCCAATTTGGAAGTGGAACTGCATTACAATGGACTATGTCACCAGTTTACCACTAAGTCACAGATCGATTGACGTAGTTTGGGTGATTGTTGATATATAGACAGCTTGTTTCATTGCTATACGACCTCGGTGTGCTTTAGAGCGGCTAACTAAACTATATATGGATAATATTGCCAGATTAAATGGTATGCCTGAGAGCATGGTGTCAGTTAGAGGCCCACGCTGTACCTCAAAGTTTTAAGAGGGATTACAGAAAGTGATGGGATTAAAGTTAGAGTTTAGCACCGCATTTCACCCTCAAATCGACCGATAGTCGGAGCAAACTATATAGATCCTAGGAGGTATTCTCCAAGCCTGTGAAACTATTTTAAAGGAGCTTGAGATGAGAAGTTGCCACTAATCGACATTGCTACCACGCTACCATATAGATATCACCTATGAAACATGGTATGATAGAAATGTCAAACTCCTCTGTTTTGAAATGAAGTCGGAGAATGAAGAATTGTAAGACCTGAGTCTACTGAAGAAACCTGCCGAGTAGCAGAAAAGATCAAAGAAGGGCCCAGACAGCTCAAAATTGTCAGGAGAGACACCAAGACCTTGAGTTCGCTGTAAGTGACAAGTGTTCTTGAAGATATCACTTATGCGTGGTTTAAAACGGTGTGGTAAGAAGGAAAAGTTATGTCCTATATATTTTTTGGACCTTATAAAATTTTAGAGAGACGTGGAAAAGTTGCATATCAACTAGCATTACCACCATCCATGTCTATTATGCACAACGTATTTCATATGTTTTTACCGAAGAAGTACGTTGGAGATTCATCACGAGTATTGACTGTGGATCCACCGGATTTGATAAAAGACTTGACTTTTGAAGTGGTACCAGCCTAAGTCACCAGTTGGAAGGTACAACATCTCTAAAGTCGGGATATTTATTATCTGAAAGTAACCTGGCAAAGCCAAGACTAGATTGCATGGGAAGAAGAAGATGCAATGTGGAAATAGTAATCCCACCTATTCGACCCCAAAGTATATTCAAATTTTGAGGACAAAATTTCTTTTAAGGGTGGGGGAGTTATAAGATCCATGCATGCCAATTTCGAGGATGAAATTTCTTTTAAGGGTGGTAGAGTTGTAAGACCCGCACTCCACGAAACCGATCTAATCTTACATTCTCGTGTCATGCTAGGTCTTCCCATCATTGTTGGATTGAGTGGACCAATCGTATGAAGAAAAACCACGAGATCAGGTAAGTGAATCGACTAAAAAATACTTATAATAAGTGTATGGTCGACTACCTGAGTAGGTATGGTCGACCATACGATGAGAAATAAAGACCACTGATAATTAAATGTATAGTTGATACTTTTAAATGTATGGTTGATGGATTTTGCGACCGTCATCTGACTGTATGCACCCAAATCAAACTTTGGAGTTTGAAAACTTTTCAAATAAAGGGGGATCTCTTTCCTATTGATGGAGAGCTCTATATGGAGAGTTTACACCCTAGACCTAATGGAGAAAGAGAGAGGAAGACAATGGAAAGGAGATTTGGAGAAAAAGGCTGAGAGAAAAGTTTTGCAGAGAAGGTCCTAGCTTTCTACAGTAAACCAAGGTATGGAACTTATCTCTGTAGTTGTAGATCCTATTGAATAAGGTTTTCTACTATAGATTGGGGATGTCAAACCAATATGATCCATGTGATCCTTTGAGTAAATCTCAAGGATAACCATAAGGGATGGATTAGGATTAATGGTTAATGAAAAATTATAAATAATGTCCATAGGATAACCATAGGATGAACCCAAGTGATGAGCCGAGAAATTAACTCAGGAAGAACTCGGATTAAAAGTAAAAATTGACCAAAAATGGTGTGATTGCACGTATGGTCGCATGTAGTGCGACCATAGGATTGACGGTACGTCGTGTGGTTGCATATATTGAGACCACAGGGTCAACCACAGGGGTCTAACACATGATAACAGCAAGTATATTTTGAGACTAAACAAGGTTTTCGACTACTGTAACTTGGTAAACTTGAACCCTAACTTAAATACATTAATTGTTTAAGTTCCCAATAGATTCAAAGTAACTTTCAAAGCTTAGAAGAGGAACAAACATCAATCAAAGGTGAGGGAACAAGACCTAAACTAATTAGATAATAACAAACTATTTTATTTTACTTGTCCAATTCAATGAATGATTTTATGCTTGTATGCTTGTAATGTGCATCTCGCAAGTCATCCAATATTACTGCTATTTTTGCTCATGCATATTTATTTCTATCTATTTATAACATGATGGTGATGATGCTAGGAATAGGCATGTGATTGTGTGTGTAGTTAGTGTGTTTGATGTGAGTGGGGCATCTGGGGGAGGACGTGGCATTATGGTTTAACCTAGTCACCAGACTCTAGCTCTATCTCTACTCAAGTCTTGCCCACAGGAGCCCAACAGTTTGTCTCCATTAGTCCTAACTAGGCAAACTGGCCAATAGGGCCAGAAGCGGATGGTACAACCGGGTGGTATACCATTCAGAATCACCATCCGGTTGACACTTATAAGATTTTCTATTTTACCCTAAACTAGAGGGTAGAATTTGATGATCAACCATCTGGCCTACCATCCGGCTATATACCTTATTATAACAGGGGGCTTCCAGAAGGTTATTTGGAGGCTCTATCGGGTGGTTTATCATCTGGTACTGCCTTCGGCTTACCCTTTAGCCTATTTGGAGGTTCAGGTCAATCGGACCCAGAGGATAACAGGAGGTTGGTCACCCAAAGGGTCATGCCCCCAAAAGGTTCCTCCGGTTGGGATCCTACGGTTATACTTAGGTCATTTCCACCAACACAGTTGCCCTGGCAAGGGAGGGTCTTAGTCATCCAGAGGCAGGGCCAAGACAGAGCCTCTGGTTTGATCCTCCAGTTCGTGCCTAGAAACCAGGCACAAACATGGTTGGTATCCATTTTTGGGGGTTTTGTCTCCCCATTGTCAGGGCCTTAACTTTGGTTGGTGGGGATCATCTTCCCATCATTTATACACCAATGGGAGCCTTCATTGCTCCATTAAGCTCTCCATTTATGGAGAGAAAGGAAATAACCTAAATTATAGGTTTTGGTTGGTCTCCATTAATGGAGACCATTAATAGTGAACAACCATTACTTGGTCTTGCATTCATCACCATAAAGAAAGAGGAAGAAGAGCTAGAACTTACCTCCAATGGTGAGAAGCTAGGGTTTGAGCTCCGAGCTCTAAGCTTCCTCTTTAAACACCCTCTCACTCCAAATAAACCAAGAGAGAAATAAGGAGCATTAGGCGCCTTATTTATAGAACTCGTGGAGAGAGAGAGTGGTTCACTTGGACATAAAACAGATGCTGACAACCGGGTGATGCATCATCCGATAAAGTATCCATTAGGCCAAAATATGGGCCTTTGGTCAAATAATTGGCCCCGATGCTTTGGGATGCACAATGGGATCACTTAGGGTCCACCATGACACCTAACCTTACTAGGTTTGAATAAAAAAGCTCACCTATGGCTCGGACACATCCATCGGGTCCGTGTTGGGTGCTCTATCTGTCAGTGTGTTAAGAACTAGCGTAGGAGGAATCAGTGTTAGTGGTGGATTCCAGGTGTGGGTCTTACACTACAATTGCTGATGGTTCCACTTCATAGGATAAATCATTCTTCAACTATGGTGGTTCGGTAATCAGCACGTGTGACAGGCCCACAATATATTTCTTTAGCATTGATACATGGAACATGTTGTATACATTGGATAGAGCTAGAGGTAGTGCCAACTGACAGGCAATGACCCCACTTTTTCCAAGTATCTCATAAGGTCCGACGTATCTAAGACTTAGCTTTCCTTTCTTGTTGAATCTCTTTACTCATTTAAAAGGGGACACCTTTAGGAACACTTTATCACCCACCTCGAACTCAAGGTATGTACGCCTTGTATGAACAAAAACTCTTTTGTCGAGTTTGAGCAACTTTGATCCTTCCTCTAATCAAATCTTTCTCACAGGTTTCTTGAATGATGTCCAATCCTAAGATTCTTCTTTCACAGACCTAATTCCAATATAGTGGGTGTCACACCTTAATTCTGGATGAACCAGAAGTGTGATGAACCGTCATAAGAACCAATGGTTCAAACCAGGATCTCGTAAGGTCGTGCCAACAATCCAAATCAAATATACATTCCACATCAATCAGATAATAAAGTAAATAGCAGAAGTCTTATTAATAATGAACTGAGGTTTAACATGATCAATAATTAAATAATCCAGTTATCTCCAAGTAACCAAAACATAATTAATACCTGTTACAAGTATCAGAATACGAAAGTTAACCAGTAAGCATAAACATAGTTGAAACACTGGTTTGACGAGTCATATTCATCCTCTACAGCTTGCACACCCATAGCCACCACATGTCCATATGTTGGTGCATTAGAAACTAAAAAAAATTACGTGCTCGAGGGTCAGCTCTCCAACATGAGCTTAGTAAGTAAATAAAACAATGCAACAAACATATGCATGCATTTAATTCATATCTTTAGTCTGGTTTTAAGTTTCCAACTGTGTTATAGAAAGGATTTGCGGCCATCGCACCTTTATACACGAGTATGTGAATCCGCCTAATGGATCAAACATCATTGTCGTCCCACATGTACCCACCAAGGAATAAAGATAGAGTTAAAGTGTCCAGATGACATAATGCCAATACTTCCCCTGATGCCCTATCCATACCAACACGTAAGCCCCTGCTAGCAAGGGCTTGCAAATTGGGCTCGCTACTAACCAATCCTAATGTCATCCAAATGTATCCAAGGCCTTACCACAGCATCCCTTAATACGTTCATAGAGATAGAGCTAAGGCCCTCTGGTAGAGTCAAAGACCACACAATCTGAGACCACCCTCCCTGATGCCCTACAACGTAATAATTCTGCTAAGGTAATGGTGATATGATGATGTCAATGCAAAACATGGTTTAGGGATCACACACCCCTTCCCACACAACACACCAACCACACTTACAAACACATGCCTATTCCTATCATCATCAATAAGAGTAGAACAATAAAATAAATATACATGAATAGGAATAGTAGTAATATTGGATGACATGTGAGATGCACATTACAATCATACAAGCATGTCATCAATCATAGCATTGGACAAATAGAATAAAGAGTAGCTTGTTATTATCCAATTAGTTTAGGTCTTGTTTCCTCACCTTAGATCATAATATTAGCTCTCTTCCAAGCTTTAGAAGTTAGCTTGTACTAGTTGACAACCTAGAAAATTCATAAATTTAGGTTAGGATTGTTAGTATTAGATTACAGTAGTTTAACATTCAGTTTGGCCTCAAAACAGGTCAAAACAAGCTTCCTGATTTATGTGGCCAAATGTGTGGTCGAACATTATGCTGCCACAGATGCGGCCACACAACCCTGTACATCTTCCCGAGAGTCTGTGGTCGCACATTGGTCACTCTGTAATCGACCACTGATGCGGCCACACAACTTAAAGGTTGTGTTTGAAGGTTTTTCTCCTTGTACTCCTCGGTTTATCTTTAGAGCACCTTCTAGGGTCTTTCTATGGCCTTGTTTATGGGTTTTCCATCTACAATTGTATTCTTAACCAAATCCATGGTTTCTCCTTAAGATTGTTCAAGGTATTGCATGATCTCGACTACAATACTCGGTTCAGATCATCAATTCACTGTTGGGAGATCAATTCTAACCATTCTATACCTATAGAAATAGGTTCTTACCTTTGTCCCTTACTGTAGAGAAGAATGACAAGCTTCTCTGCAAACTTCCTCTCCAAGTCTCCTTCTTCCTTCTTCTCCCTCTCCTTCTCTTTCTCTCTTAGGTTTAGAGTTTTAGTTTAAGTTCTAAAAGAGTGAGAGAGGCTAAGGGACGTCCTTTATATTGAGAAAAAACCTCCATATAGAATCCCCTCTCAACTAGGAAAGAGATTCTTTAATTTTGAAAAGTTTTCAAACTTGGAGTCGGTTCTTGATTTGTGTGGTCGCAAAACCCGTGTTTTACACAAGGCAAAAGTGTTGCCACACAACCAAAATCTGACTGACCTCACTTTTTGACTTTGTAGATCAGCCACAAAGCAAAAGTGCTGCCACACAACCAAAATTAGCTGACCTCACTTTCTAATTGAGTGGATCAGCCATACAATGCAATTTATGCTTTCACTTAACCAAAATACACTATTTTGGGTTAATTTACTCACCTAGCCTTATGGTTTCTTCATACGGTCGATCCACTCGAACCGGCTATGATGGGAAAACCTGGCACGACATGAGAACATAAGGTTAGACCAGGTTTGTGGCGTGCGGGTCTTACAGTGGGGTTCTGCAGTTTCTTCATTTTCTTATATATAGGGCTTTATATGGAGCCATGCCTATAGTTGACTAGTAGCTGTTGTTGTAGGCAAACTCTATTCATGATAGATTCTCATCCCATTTGGTCTTAAAGTTCAGAGTACATGCTTTAAGCATATCTTTTAATATTTGAATCGTCCTTTTTGATTGACCATCAGTTTGTGGATGAAATATCGTACTAAACTTCAATTGGGTACCCATAGCATTCTGTAATCATTCCAAGAAATGCGAAGTAAAACGTGGATCCCAATCAAAGACTATACTTACAAGAACTCCGTGTAGTCTGATGATGATCAACGTAAGGTTTTCCTAACCGATCCATAGTATACTAAGGTGAACAACAATGAACCTTGTAGTCTTAGTGAGTCAGTCAATAATTACCCAAAAGACATCAACGGCTCATGCAGTTAATGGAAAGTTGGTAATGAAGTCCATGGTTATGTGGTCCCATTTCCATTTGGGAACTGGTAAAGGTTGTAACTTTTCACCCTGTCTTTGACGATCAGCTTTAACTTGTTGACAAGTCAGACATTTGTAAACAAATGTAGCCACATCGGCTTTTATTTCTCTCCACCATTAACTCTTTTTTAAATCATGATACATCTTTGTACTACCAGGGTACATGGAGTAGGGAGCAGTGTGAGCATCCATCATGATGGGTTCTTTCAATTTTTCATCACTTTTTGATATACATACTCTCTCCTGAAAGTAGAGCAATCAATCGTCACCTTTGGTAAAGTCAGAGACCAGTTTGCCTTTGTCATGGTCCATGACGATTGTCTTGAGATAAGGGTCCTCAGGTGTAGCCTCCTTATGTTTCAGGTAAAGACGGCTTAAACCTCAATGCATTGAATAATGTAGATGTGGCCCTGACAAAGTCCTCAAGCAAGGTATTCGTGAGTGTCAAGCTTGGAATTACTGGAGGGTTTGTCACTTTTGTGACCACCCAATCATTTTAATTCCTACCCATTATACATGTTAAGTAGATACCGAAATTAAACCACTATTCCTTCCATAATGCATATTCATTGTAATTTGACATAATAAAAATGTACTAAGTAAATTGAGCTCTATTATTAACTTATATTAAATAAATAAACGTGTGACGATATTCAAGGGTTATTCTTGGTCTTAGTCAATCAAAGAAAACATATCTGCTTAACCCTATAATAGTGGGCATTACTCACTAGTAAGATTGAAATACTATAAACTATTGTCAAATAATGAATTCATAGTTTGGAGCGGTCTTCTACTTAGCCACGTTTCCCTCACATTCACGATCCACCGCTTGTCTCATCATCTTCATAACTACTCCGTCAGGGTACTTTGTACCTGGTTGGGACACCTTTACGATCTTTCTCCATAATACCTGCAGACACAACTAAAAAGAGTAGTGATCACAAGGGTGAGCTCTTTAACTTGAGCTCATAAGAAACAGACAAGCAAGCAATCATCATGAATCAATTTATCCATACAACAAGAGTCAGGTAAAATGTATGCTAAATATGCTAGTGTAAGGCCTAGCCATACTTCTCCGAAGCTGATTATAACCTCCATGCACAGGAGTATTTGGACACTTACTAGTCTACTCCAATAGCCTTGGTAAAGCCATGCAACATCCCAATTAGAATGGTGATAGGGTAGCAAGTCTGACCAGTGATGCTCCAACGAACACTGCCAATCCTTCCCCCTCATTACTCCTTCCTACCAGTACTGGACCCCCTACTAGACAGGGTCACATACGTGGGTTCTATCACTAACTAGTCCTATATGACATTCTATGTACCCTTTTAATACCCTAGTAGGATTCCCAAGACCATCCGTTTTACCCCCCCCCCCCCTTAAGATGTTGTCTTCACTAGGATACTGGATAATACATGCCAATTAGTTTGCTCAGTAGGTTGGATCCAGCGGTCCTTGACCCTTTCACCACTGCTTACTAAGCGTTCATACATATAACCACAATCAATCATAGTATTGATGCAATGCATGCAAAAGAATAGTTATTTGATGACAAGTTATACTTAATATAAGCATAAGCATGCAACATCAATCATCAGCATATTTCAATCACACCAAAATTAGGTCAGGGTTCTGTTCCTCACCTGATATCACGTAGTTGTGATTATCTACGCTAAAATAATCAATTTTTCCAAGGGGCTCTACACCTATACAAAGTGTGGAGTTCTTGGTTACAAGTTTTACATTATTTATTCTCAATTTACAGAAGTCTAGGGTTTATCGGTTGGTGGCTCGGTTGTACCTATCGTGACTGACTTAACATCGGTCAGAACCTTCTGCCAAGGGTCGGTCATGGTGTCAATGGGTACAATAACAATGACCGCCACTACGTCCGACCACTTCTAGTGGCCTTCTGGAACAATTCAGTTGTTAGGCCAGATCTTAAGGTCCATCGTCGGTAGTAACGTCCGGCCTTTGATAGAAAGGTTGGCTTGAGTAGCTTGGCCTGGTCAGATGCTCAAATTTTGCATCTAGCATACCATCCAACTCTGCTTTCAGGCTTTTCCTTCTGAGATTCCTGACGTTAAATTGGATAGAAGCTTGAGTTTTTGGCCTCACGACCTTATACACCTTTATTACCTTAGCAAGAGATTTCCCTCTCTTTCTACCAAGTCTATTAATTTTAATATTAACAATAAACATTGATAATACCTACGTTACGTGAAGCCATTCTTACTTCCATTATTCATTTGTGATTATCACTGATGAATTTCCATGTTCATCCACCATCATACTATTTGACTTCATGGAATCTATTTTAATGTAGTTTTACAGCGTAAGGTACAAGGTATTACCTACAATGTAGGTTGAACTGTGTGAACGAGAGCCCAACAACTCTAACAGCACTTGTAGGCTTCTTCCTTTCTTCTTCTCCTTTTCCCTCCACTCTTTCTCTCTTCCAAGAACATTTTCTCAAAGAATGTGTCAGAGGTTTTTTAATGACTATCACATCTTCAAGAGAGGGAGGTTTGATAGGGTTAAACTTCTAAGTCTCCTTGAAGCACAACTCTTCCAGAGTGGGAGACGATAGAAAGAGGCCATATGGCAAAGAAGTTGAGAGGATTTAGGAGTTCCTACTTCCTAGAGGACTCTAAGGCAGTTATACGTGAGATGGGACTTTAATGTGTCATCCAAGGCAGAAGGAATATTCCTAACTGCCTCTGGAATCCATCTAACTTATTCCATTCCAACGGACATGTTATTTACCTTGCCCTGTCGAAGCTGGCTGGATCTTACTGGCTAGGGTTTCCCGATCGGCCCTAGCATCTGACGCTAGTATCAAAGGCTTAATTGTAAACTTTTATTTTATTTCTGGTTTGGTCCACCTTTGCTACAACTAAGTTTCTTGTTAATGACTCAGGATCCTATTTGGTTGATGGTGAAAAACTCTCCTACCACAACAGAAATCCAGTTAGGCTTGGTTTTTTGGGTGCGGGTTTTACACTGATTCTTCCATTTTCGGATTTGACAGATTTTTGGTCTGGATTGTATTTTTATATTTAAAAGATGGAATTTTTTTTAATCATAGATGGTTGACACATAGCAATAGAATCCCTTGGATGGTTGACATGTGTCACAGGAGAATGAAAATGGTGTCGGATCAAATCGGCTGATCCAGCCCAAGATCCAATCTTGAGACCAATCCCAAGTATTAGTCAGAATTGGTTTCGGTCTCCATAAATCTGGTATCGATATTTAGAACCATGAAATCACATCTCACTGGTACAATTATTGTTCTAAATTAGAAATCATCAACTGATCTCTTTTGACTTTCATTTGTTTTTGCTTAATGTCGCTCATAACACTGAATGCTAAGATAGCTTTTTGTTAAAGAGAACCTAAATAATGCAGTACTACATTGTAATAAATAATTATGATAGATAGGGTTAAATTCCCCAAAATAATGTAGAATACCATATGTCTGATTAAAAGCCCCTAAAAATGGTTTTTATTTGAAAATTCTTTAAATTTATTTATGATTATTACTTTAGTATTGACCTATTGGTAATTGCATCAACATAGGTTAAGCTAATGGTCTTAGTTTTGTTCATGAATATTTAACGAGGTATCATACTCTCTGAATTTGGTATGTAATGCTTGGAGTGTTGTTGGGTGCTCTTGATTTGTGTTCTCTTATTTTATGGGTTCTTTTAAATACTTGGTTTCTTTTGTTGTATGCATACGTGAAACTGTTTGTAGAAAATGTGCATACTCGTTAATGATGATCGAGTCAAAGTCCTTGTACTTTGATTTATAGGTCATTCTCTACCATAGTTTCATTGCTTGGTGTACACACACACACACACACACACACACAACAACACACACACACACACACACACACATATATATATATACAAACACACACATACACACACACACACACACACACACACATATGTGTGTGTGTGTGTGTGTGTGTGTTAATGTAATAAGGGTTTGTTATTTTTCAAACATAACAAGACACTAATTACCCTCTTAAAACTATGGGAGACATGTGATTAAAAGTTAATCTAGAAAGATAGTTTAGTAAAATCACATTCACTGTTGGAATGAAAGTTAAATGAAAAACAAAAAACAAAATCTTTAAATACATCTATTAAAGAAGGTTAAAATCATAATTGAAAACAACCCATCCAGATACCCAACTCTCAACTCTCTCGTTTCCCTTTCTCACTATCTCCATCGGTTGGTAACCACTACAACTCCAATTTTTTCCCCAATATTCGAACGATAAGAAGTCCAGTCAGTCTGCACCCAGCTCGGTTCTTTTCCATCCTCTCTCTCTCTCTCTCTCTCTAAGCAATCTCACCGCCATCTACAAGATAGGGTTTCAATTTGGTTTGGGATTCTGACTTCTTTGTTGTCCTCATTGTAGGGTTTCGAAAATTTGTCACTTCTATAACAATTTCCCAAAGTTCTTACGTATTGAAACCTTTTCACGGTTTTACCCCCTAAACCTTGCTATTGATAATGGCTAGCTAATTAAATAACTATTTCGTCCGAGGTGATTCTCTATCTCTCTGTGAAACCTCAATAGAGCATCAACTGATATTGGAACTCATTCTTTCTTTAAAAAAAAAAAACAAAAAACAAAGAAAACCGTCAATAATTTTGGATATATGCAATTTAGTAGATGATTTTTTTTTAAATTAATATTATTTGAATGTTAATGTGAAAGAATCTGAAAATCGATGCATTTGTTGATTTGTAAATATGGAGAAACATGATGCCGCAGATCACGAATGATGAGGATGATGCTAATCGTGGAAGCATGCCGATCATTGAAGCAAACGTTGTCGATCGCAAACTCGTATGCGAGCCTCTTCCCTATCTATTTACAAAATCTGGTTATACTTCCTCCTACAAAAACTGAAAAATCCAAAACCCCTTTTCCCCTCTTCCTTTCTACTTATTTGCTTTGACTGAAATCCATGTTTGTCGGGAGGATGGAATGGTGCTGATGAATTTTAATTAAAGATTGATTGCTTCTTTGCAGATTCCACCTGGGTTTATTTTTTTCTCTGGTTCGAAAGTTCTGCTTTTAGCAAAATTCTACCATTGGCATTAGTGTTATTGTTATGAAAAGGATTTGGTCTTGCTATAAGAGACTAATACCATTGAAGTTAATCTGTTCATTTATGGATTCTAATTTCTCCCAAATCCTGTTGGAAACTGGTATGTGTTAGTCAAAGGAGTAGGTACTGAAATAACATATATAACCTTAAATTTTTTTATTTACAACATAATATTGAGGTATTATTAAAATAGGATAATATGTTTCGTTTGCCCTACTTAATTTATCATTCAATGACTCATTGTTCAATGCATTTTGATCATTTCAGTGTTTTGTTATATTTTTAAACGTAACAAACCCTTGTTACAATAACAACATCCATATATATATATATATATATATATATATATATATATATATATATATATATATATATATATATATATATATATATATATATATATATATATCTTCCAATTGTTGATTGTGTTGGAATGCCTTAGACGATGTGCAACAGTTGTCCTTTATATGTCTGTTCTCTTATTTTATTTGGAAGAGGTTTTCTTCAGATATGCTCCCTATTAGGGCCCGTTTGATAAAACTTCTGCTTCTGGATTCTGGTTCAAATTTGGATTCTACTCCAAGCTACTCTAGGATTATTTTGGAGTAAAAACTTGTTTGATAACGCAATTCTGAAATGGATTTTAGAGCATCTTTGGATTAAAAACATGTTTGATAACACACTATCCCTCCAATCAAAGTCTAGAAAAACAGTCGTAGTAGTGGTGGTGGGTGGTGGTGTTGGTGGTGGTGGTGGAGGCGACGGTGGTGGTGGTGTTGGTGGATGTGGTAAAGGTGGCGGCGACGGTGGTGGTGGTGGAGGCGGTGGTGGTGGTGGTGGTGGTTGTGGTGGTGGTGGTTGTGGTGGTGGTGGTGGTGGTGGTGGTTGTGGTGGTGGTGGTGGTGGTGGGTGGTGGGCGGTGGTGTTGGTGGTGGTGGTGGAGGCGGTGGCAGTGGTGGTGTTGGTGGTGGTGGTAGAGGTGGCGACGGCGGTGGTGGTGGTGGTTGTGGTGGTGGTGGTGGTGGTGGTGGGTGGTGGGCGGTGGTGTTGGTGGTAGTGGTGGAGGCGGCAGTGGTGGTGGTGATGGTGGTGGTGGTAGAGGTGGCGGCAGCGGTGGTGGTGGTGGCGGCGGTGGTGGTGGTGGTGGTGGTGGTGGGTGGTGGCGTTGGTGGTGGTGGTGGAGGCGGCGATGGTGGTGGTGGTGGTGGTGTTGGTGGTAGGGTGGCACGCTTGTGGTGGTGGTGGCGGCGGTGGTGGTGGTGGTGGTGGTGGTGGGTGGTGGCGTTGGTGGTGGTGGTGGAGGCGGCGATGGTGGTGGTGGTGGTGGTGTTGGTGGTAGAGGTGGCGACGGCGGTGGTGGTGGTGGTGGCGGTGGTGGTGGTGATGGTTGTGATTGTGGTGGTGGTGGTGGTGTTGGTGGTGGTTGTGGTGGTGGTGGTGGTGGTGGTCAAATGATAGTCATGTGAGTGTCGACTCTTTTTTTTTTCTTAAAAAGTTGATCCAACAGTTTAGAGCAAGTATTTATGACTCCAAAATTTTGGATTCTGGAGTCATTCTGAATCCGCTTCACTTTGTGGGAGTTGGAATCTAACTGGACTTATCAAACACGCTTCTACTCTAAAATGGTTCTCTGGGAGCCAGAATCCATAGAATCCAGAAGCAGAAGTTTTATCAAACGGGCCCTTAGCACCCTAATTTTGCCACCACATCAAATTTTCATTTTGTCTTCTCACCTTGTATACTGAGGTAGCTCATTGGTCTTAAAGACCACAGTAGGTGATAAGTTAAAATATTTTTTTGGACAGTGTCAATCATATATAACAAAATTGATAAGATTGTTTTATTTTTATTTTTTATATATGATTAGCATTACATTATATGACTTTTTTATCCTTAGAAATGTATATATTGTTATATATATCAGTAGATTATATGGTTTTCTTTCTTAGGATTATACATATTTCTTTTATATAAAAAGAATATAAATATATTTATAAGGTATAGTCCCCGAAGGTCTCATACATTTCACAAAAAAAAAAAAAAAAAAAAAAAAAATCTCATTTGGGGAAAATCAGGGAACGGTGAGAGAGAGAGCGGGGGATATCGGGAGAGACAGGCAGAAAGGCGAAGGGAGGAAGGGAGGAGCTCGGATCAGGTGGGGGGGATTTCAGGGTTTCTTGGAGAGGGGGAAGATTTAGAGATGGGTCTTCTAGGTTTCGGTTGAGCTAGAGAGTGGGGAAGCTAAGGAGAGGCCGGCGGGTTTTGAGGGTTGAGAGGAGGGCTTGCGAGTGCTTCAGTCAGATCGGGGAGAGAGTGAGAGGGTGAGACAAAAGAAGAGGAAGATCAGATAGGGGAGCCGAGATCGGAGGACAGAGGTCCGAGAGGTGGGAGAAGCTCTTGGGCCAGTTCGAAGTCACAGAGGGGCGTGAGAGGTTATCGGCCAGATCCAATCGGCAGAGGGGGATCCGAAAGGGGCTTCGGCAGAGAAGGTGAGCAGATTGAAGGAACCCGCAAAGCCTGAAACTCGGAAAGGGAAGCTCCTCCTAGGTATTATCCCCATTCCTTTAATCGTTTTACTATCTCTCTGTTCTTCAATTCAATTCTATTTTCCACTTATGTGATATCTGTCTTCTCCATCCTTCATTTGATTCTTTTTGATCCTTTAAGATGGGTTTTGTGGATGTGTTTTGGCTTAGTATTCTATTCTTTGTTATCTCTGTAGCTAATCCCATTTGGGTAGATTCTGCCATCGTTTCAAAAGAGAGATTCATTTACTTAGGGTCCATATAGGTTATAAAACCTAGCATATGTGCTGTTCTCTATTTAGTTTTCTTTTTTAGCATATAGTTTGGGAGCAATGATGGGTGTTTCCTATAGAGGGGGAAGGATGATTGGGAACATGCCATTTTCATTGTTTAATGGGCAGAAAGGGAAAAAAATAAAAACCGAAGAGAAAAAGAAAAACAAAATTCAAGCTAAACAGTAACACAATCTTCATGTGTTCTCTTTCAATTTCATATCTTTCTGTGTTTCTTCCCCTATTAAACCCTTGTTTCTCTTTCTGTGTTTCTTCCCCTATTAAACCCTTGTTTCTCTTTCTGTGTTTCTTTACTCTTAAACCCCTCTAAAGAGTTCTATAGGAATAAGGGTAAGGGAAGAGGGGGGAGAAGAGACATACACACAACTTCACATAGTACACAAGAGAGACAGATGGGTAGGTGGTTGGTAGTGATTATGGTATCTTATTTTGCATCTTGCTGTTCTTGATAAAATGGTGTATTTTTGTTAACTAAATATGTTATTTTGGGTAAATTAAGTTTGATTGGTTGACTGAGATCTCCTTATTCTTCCATTATTCTCTTCCATTTTGTTTTGAAAGCTTCTCCTTTTGATTTAAGTGCTCTTCCTCTTTTTCTTCCTTGAGCAACTGACTTGGTCCTTTGGGTTTCCCCTTGTATTCTATTGAAATTTGCTGTCTATTTCTTCTAGATATTTTATTTTATTTTGAATATTTAAAGGGTAATGAATGATGGGGTTTCTTGTATTGAGATTTATATCTTCCAACCATGCAGAAAATACTCTTTTTTTGTGCTCTCCCCAAAACATACTATTTTGATATAATGTGTTTCTTGTGGAACACATGATATGCTCCCTAGGTTGAAGAAGACCCATATGCTGTGCTTCTTTCCCTCCCTCTCTCTTCTCCTCTTCCCCGCGACTCGGAACCCCTTTCCTCACCCCACATATTCTGGATTAATCTCTCTCACCTCCCCTTTGTTCTTCTTCAGATTTTGGGTGTCAGATGTCCACCCTAGGTGACTGTAGACCTAGCTTCCTGGCAGCTGAAACTTATCCTGTTGTGAGTTATTCGTCTGAGATCAGATCTGAAACCTGTTTTTACCTTTAGGTTTGGTATCAGAATCTTAAAGCTCTTCCATCGCTTGTTGTTTTGGGTGATTATTAATCACATTCAAGAGGAATATGAGTACTGAAACCTACCTTAAAGTTTCAGATTGATTGGGCGCTGATCGAGAGAGGTATCTCTCTCGAAATAGAACTTGTTGCTGCTGGGTTTGGTGTGAAGTGATATTCCAAGGTTGAAGAAGACCCATATTTTAAGATTCCATCATTACTCTTGCTTTAAAGCAAATTCTATTATGTCCTCTTTTAATATCTCTTTTCAAGAATACCCTCACCGCTTTAAACATAATCTCCATTCTATCCTACAACTTGTTAGTTTCCTCTAAAGGTCTTATTGTTCCTAAAATTACAATTCTGCTACCATTGATATTATTTGATCATATATTATCCGGAGTGGGCCACAGCGATACCAAATTAGGGTTTTGCAATCCAGGAGCAGGCCATATGGCTTTGACTAAGGACATAAATTATAGCTTGGGGCATGCAATTAATAATAGAACTTTTGCGCTTGTGATGGGTGATTGGATATTGGGCATGATAGGAATTGAAGGTTTCTTTAGGATGTGCATTGGGGGACAGTGTGAGTGAAGGGGATGATACTAATTTGATGGTTGAAATGAAAGATAAGGATTTGAAAATTATTCTAGAGCTAACTTGAATAGGCCTTAGATGATACTATTGTATTGAGAAAAACAGAAGAGGTAATGATCCTCTCCCCACATCACTTTATATATAATCAACTAAAAGGAAGCAATATTACAGAAATAACCCTCTAAGAGATAAAGTCATAAAGCAACTAAAAACAATAAATTAAATACTAAAAATAACTCCAACGATTGAACTATTAGTGCTAACTACTACTCGACTCGACAACACTCCCCCTCAAGTTGGTGCATAGATATCATGCATTCCCAACTTGGACAATATTATTTGAAATGGCTTGACAGGTAAGTCTTTTGTGAAGATATCGGCCAGCTGATCCTCTGACTTGATATGCGGAATCTGAACTTGACCACTTTCTAGCTTCTCTTTGATAAAATGACGATCTATTTCAACATGTTTAGTTTGATCATGTTGAACTGGAATCATTAGCAATGCTGATGGCGGCTTTATTATCACAACAGAGAATTAGAGGTTGAGAGTAATTTACTTCAAGTCACTGAGTAAACCTTTCAACCATAGAAGTTCACATATTCCTTGAGCCATTGTTCGGAGTTCTGCTTCTGCATTGAAGCGAGCCACGACGTTTTGTTTCTTACTTAGTCAGGTGACAACATTCCTCCCACAAAAGTACAAAAACCAGAAATAGATTTTCGGTCTGGACTACCTGCCCAGTTAGCATCAGTATAAGCTTCTACTTTAAAATCATCACGTGGAGAGAGTAAGATTCCTTTTCCTGGAGTTGCCTTTAGGTAAAAAAGAATTCTATAGACAGCCTCCAAATGTGTAGAATAGGGGTCATGAATAAACTGACTCACCAGACTGATTACAAATGCAATATCTGGTCTAGTATGGGAATAATAAATGAGCTTTCCAACCAGCCTTTGATATCTTCCTTTGTCAGTTGGTGTTCTTTCTCCTTTAACTTGGTATTTGGATCTAATGGGGTAGCACACGGTTTGCAGCCTAGTAGATCTGTCTCTGATGGAAGATCAAAGATGTACTTCCTTTGAGAAAGAAATGTGCCTTTTGCAGAACGAGAAACTTCAATTCCAAGAAAGTACCTAAGTTTTCTTAGATCTTTAATTTCAAACTCCTCCCTGAGAAACGCCTGGAGTTTTTTGATCTCCTCGTCACTATTTCTAGTGACAATAATATCATCCACATATACCAGAAGGGTAGTAAAGTTTCCAACTGAGTGGTTGATAAACAAGGTATGGTCAGCATTGCTCTGTGCATATCCAAAAGCAGTCATGGCTTTATGAAGTCTGCCAAACCACGCTTTAGGGGATTGCTTGAGTCTATAAAAAGAGCATTTCAATTTACATACCTTCCCATGGGTGCTTGCGTCTTTAAACCCAGGTGGACAGTCCATATATATTTCTTCTTTAAGTTCACCATGGAGGAAGGCATTCTTTATATCAAGCTGTTATAAATCTCAATTGTGTTGGACAGCACATGCTAAGGGAACCTGCACCTTTGTCATTTTAGCCACTGCTGCAAAAGTCTCTTGGTAATCAATACCATATGTTTGTGTGAATTCACGAGCTACCAGTCTTGCTTTATACCGATCCACTGTGCCATCACTGTTCTGCTTGACAGTAAAAACCCATTTGCACCCTGCTGGTTTCTTACTCGGTGGGAGTGAAACAAGATCCCAAGTATTGTTCTTCTTCAAGGCTCTCATTTCTTCCATCATTGCAGCTTTCCACCGCCCATCCAAAATCGCATCTTGCCATTTCTGAGGGATAGACACAGAGGAAAGAGAAGACACAAATGCATGGAAGGAAGGAGATAAAGCATCATACGAAACAAATTTAGAGATTGGATGGAGGGTGCATGCCCTAGTACCTTTACGAACAGCAATAGGGAGATCAGAATCAGAATCAAAAGAAGCATAGATAAGAATGTCCTTACCAAGCGTTTGATCAGTCTTTGGTTCCTGGTTTGACGAAGGGACATGTGAAGTTGCATTGATGGTAGTGGTCTTTCCTTGCTTGCTTCTGGCACGACTATAAACTTGCAAAGGCTTAGCAGCGGACATAGGTGTAGGTATAGGTGAAGCTGGCGGTATATATGTGGGATTAGGAACAATAGGTGAAGCCGGCGGAATATCTGTAGGATTAGGAACAGTAGGTGAAGCTTTCGGTTTTTCTGTGGGATTAGGAACAACCGGCGGTATCTCTGCCTCTGTGCTTCTTACGTGGACTCTTTCTGTCTCCATCTCCATTGGTATAATCAAGGGCACATCTTCAAGATCAACTTCATCTGTCTCCCCTTGAAGATGTGACTGATAGTACATCATGTCTTCATGGAAGAGAACATCCTTGGTTACAATGGTACTTCGACTCGGGGGATAATAGCATTTATACCTTTTTTGTGTAGCAGGGTAAACAAGGAAAATACAACGAACCCCCCGTGGATTAAGCTTGCCAGAAGAATGGTGGTTGGGAGCATAACATACACATCCAAACACCTTTGGAGGAAGAGTAAAGGAATGATCACCAAGTAAGAGATCTAAAGGAGCTTTATTGTGGAAAACTCTCGATGGCAACCTGTTGATGAGAGAAATTGCTGTAAGAACCGCATCACTCCAAAATTTCGCTAGGACATTGCCTTCAAACATAAGGGCTTTAGTTGTTTCAAGCAAATGACGATTCTTTCTTTCTGCAACCCCATTTTGTACTGGTGTGTCGACACAGCTCGTCTAATGTAGAGTCCCATGGTCAGAAAGATATCGCTGAAAATGTCTATCAAGTTGCTCACGTCCATTGTCACTCCGAAGAACCTTTATTTGGGCTTGAAATTTAGTCTGTATCATCTTATGAAACTGGCTGAAACACTCAAAAACTTCACTTTTGTGGTGCATCAAATATACCCAAGTAATCCTAGTATGACAATCAATAAAAGTGACAAACCGTTTATAGCCAGATATAGAGGTTGTCCTAGTTGGACCCCAGACATTAGAATGAACCAAATCAAACATACTATTGCTTTTATTAAATGTAGGTGCATAAGTTGTTCGAGCCTGCTTAGCAAGAATATATGCTTCGTATAATAACTTGTTTAAATTACAATGCTTTGAAAGGGAAAGAAACAACTGGGATAAAATAATTGGGGAAGGGTAACCGAGATGGCGATGCCAATGTTGTAATGTGCTCACAGTTGAATAGAGATGATGTGTAGTAGGTGGTGGTGAGGGAGGAGGTGTTGAAGGATCATCTGCAAGCAAGTAAAGACCACCATGCAATCTACCATGTCCAATCGCCTTCCCGTTCTCCAGATCATGAATTACACTCGAGGAAGGGAAAAATGTTATTTTACAGTTAAGAGATCTAGTGAGACTATTAATAGAAAGTAAATTTATAAAAAAACTAGGTACATGAAGAACTAATTGTAAAGTAAGAGTAGGGGAGCAGCGGATGGAGCCTTTTCCAGATATAGGAGAAGGGGACCCATCTGCAACTCGGACTGTGTCTTTCCCAGAAGAGGCAGAGTACAGGAAGAACGAGTTGGTTGATCCAGTCATGTGGTCAGTTGTTCCAGTGTCCAGTTGTTTCAGTGTTATAACCCATGGGTTAGAGATAGAAGAAGTACACAGACCCACATGAGAAGTACCTAATTTTACAAAATAAGAACCTGGAGTGACAGATGGTTTTGGAGGAGCGGCTTGAACTGTAGCGGATGGCCTTAATAGATTCTTGAGTGCCTAATGTTCTTTAGTTGATAGTGTGGGTAGAGTCCCAGTAGGAGGACAAGTCTCTGTCTGATTTGCCTGTGGTGCTCGAAAATTTTTGGATCTCTGTAGGTTCTTCTCACTCCTCTTGGCCTCAAAATCAGCTGGTTTGCCATGCAATTTCCTGCAAGTTTCTTTAGTATGGCGTTCTTTCCCACAATATTCACATCGAACGAGGCTAGGTTTGGAGAAGGGAGAGCCACTGGGCTTAGTAGTCTGGAGAGCTGATCTCTCTACTGGAAGAGGAGGCATCATAGATGTACGGCGCATATCCTTAGACTAGATTAAGGCATAGGTCTGCTCAAGTGATGTAATGGCTCTTTATTGAGGATTTGAGCATGAATTTGATCGAAGTCAATATTAAGTCCAACCAGAAAATTATACATCCAAAGTTTGTCTTTGGCACTTTTTATTGTTGCAGCTGTAAATGTATCATAATAATCTAATTCCTGCCATAAATTGCGGAGCTCAGAGTAATATTGGCAGACAGTTTTATCCCATTGGTTAGTAGCACCATTCTTCACATGGAGGTCATAAATCAAAGAGTAATTTCCAACCTGTGAATAAGTTTCCTTGGCAGCCATCCAAATCATAGTAGCCTCAGGTAGCAAAACATACCCTCTACCAATCTTGGGTTCCATAGATCCAATCAAATATGCCATTACAATATAATTCTCAGATGCCCATTTTTCATAAGGGTTATCAGTAAGTGCAGGTGTCTTCTTTTTATTGTTAATGTAACTCAAGAGGCCTCTTGCAGAGATGGCCATCTGTGCTATTTTAGACCACATCAAATAGTTGGTCCCATCCAGCTTAACAGGATTAAAGGGAATAGAGGAGAATTCAATTTTAAAGGACTCCATGCGAAGAGAAACGGCTTCAGACGATTCAGCCATGAGAATAATAACAACTCAAGAACAATCTGACAAATATATTGAGGTGGAACAATGTAAAATACCTTGATAGAGAAGCCGTGTATCAATCTATGGGAACTAGAGACACGTTTGCAGCAAGTTTCGATCTCTTCATACAATCAGGGAAGAATCAAGGCTGACTATTCTTGTGTTCTCTTCAAAAAAACATCCTTGTAACAAGGGATATAGGGCAATAGATGAAGAAGAACTTGAGGAGAGGTTTAGTTCATAGGGAAGAAATTAGAGACGATAAGGCAAGATTCTGGATACCCTTGTAGGGCTAGGGGTGATTGCGGTAGTTTTTTAGAAGTGATTTAGAACCAGAAAAAAATTCTGGCGATAAGGGCAGATGTGGTTTAATAGGGATGGATGTGGTTTAATAGGGATTACAGTAAGTTTTAAGGTAAAAAAAAGGTATCGGCAGGTATGAGTGTGGCGGTAATGGAGAAAAAAGGTATTGGCAGATTGTAGATAGGGAGAACAAAGATGATGGTAACCAGTTGCAGGGGTGAGGAAGGCTGGTAGAGTCTTGGCGGTAACCAGTTGCAGGTTGGGTAATCAGTTGCAGGTTCTTGGCGATCGGCAGAAGGGTTGGTAGGGTTTAATGGTAAGGTAGTGCTGCCGGCAAGGGGATCTGGGCAATAGAATGGCAACAGGTTGCTGGGTAGTTGTGGTGGCAGCTTTGAAGAAAAGAGGAAAAAAGAAAAAGAAGGAGAAGAGGTGGCGGCAGCCCTATGGAGGCTCTGATACCATGTTGTATTGAGAAAAACAGAAGAGGTAATGATCCTCTCCCCACATCACTTCATTTATAATCAACTAAAAGGAAGCAAGATTACAGAAATTACCCTCTAAGAGATAAAGTCATAAAGCAACTAAAATCAATAAATTAAATACTAAAAATAACTCCAACGATTGAACTATTAGCGCTAACTACTACTCGACTCGACAACAGATACAATTATATTGTGGATTGGCTATTATAATGCATTCCTTTTTGTTTTTTGTTCTCGTACACTATCTCTATGTACTGTAATTTTTTCCCCCTAGTAAAATTTTTTACTTGTATATATCTAAGGAGTGATTTCTTTCTTGCTCAGGGCTCTGTGGTTAGGCAAAAACCCAATTCTGTCCTGAAATTCAACTGTGAAATGGACTCTTATATCTAAATGTGTGTATGGTGTTCATGTTTCATGGTTAGTTTTGTGAACCATGAAACATGAAGTACCAGATTAGGCTGCAGTTCATGGTTAGAACCAGTTTTTTGGTTCAGACCAGATCTGAGGACCAGATAAGGTTTGTCCCTTCTGTGGGACGGGGCTTATTTTGACTTGGGGTTATAGAATCCCTGAAAATCAGGAATCATATCGCCAAGATACTTGCGGTTCCAGAATCCTAAGAATTAGGATCCTTGTCTTCAGTCTAGGTGGTGGTTCAGTGGATTCTAGGTGTTCCTCTGCTGTAGATTCAGCAGGTAATCTCGCGGACACCAGATTAAATCAGGTGGATTATCTTCTATTTCCTACGCTTCATTCAGTATAATCTCACCAGGTTGATATATCTTTTATATCTTCATATCGGATCTGAAATTTCTTTTCTGCCTTGCATGTTTTGCTTTCAGCTTAGTTCTGTTATCAGTTAAAGTTAAGGATCCTATTTGTCAGAAGTTATAACAGTCCAATAATAGGTTCTGCTTTGAATCCACTTAATTTAGCCATTGATTTCTGCAGCTTAGCTGGTTTTCAAGAATCCAATCCTTAGTATAATTCTTCTGTTATTTTAAATCTAGCTATCTGATCTGCATCATGTTTTAAAGACTTGTTCATACCATTGAATCAATCATTCGACCAGGCTTTGAATCAAATCAGAATTTGTTTTTGTTCTGTTATCGAATTACTATCAAATCCAAAGAACTTAGATTTGAGGAGTTGCTAACATGTAATTGTTTATTAATATGTGACTTCGTATAATTCTTAATGCTTGAGGGAGTGTTTACAAATAATGTTATATGTTTGATTTATATGTTCTAATTAATGCCTTTTGATGTTTATTAGCTTAATGTTTGGTTTGGTTTGGTTTTGTTTGTTTTAAGTGTCTAATCTGGTTTAGGGTTTAGTGTTCAGGTTTCAGTCCAACTTTAGTCTACTTTTTTCTGACTACAGAGCCAAAAGCCCTGTACAAATCCATTAAGCACGACAGTTCGAATAGCTGATGCCATTGAGCTGGGAGGACCCTAAAAATCATAGTTCTGTTGATGCACAAGCCCTTATTTGGGGTAAGAAGGTATGCATTTTTCCTTATTTTCTTTAGAATTCCAAAACATGTTTAGTGCAAAAAGGGGGGGGGGGGGATTAAATTTAAATCATAGTTCGAAATCTCGGTTCTCGAGGGTGTCTCGACCCTTGAGAAAACCGAGATTACCAGTCAAGATCTCGGTCTCGGCGAGAACCTGCCGAAACTTCCAGAGGGTAAAAATGGGAGTTTCGACAGGATTTTTTTATGGTTTAAGCCATTTTTTGATGTTTTAAGTCCATTTTAGTACCATTTTAAGGCTATATATTGCAGGAAAATACTTTTTTAACATATATAAACACATTTGAAGCATAAAAAATAATCACATTATCGAAAAATCATACATTCATAAATCATAAATCTCACAAAATGACATAATTTACAAGTACTCATTATATGAAAGACTTAAATACTCAAAATGAAATAATACATTCCCATTAGTCCATCCCAATGTCTAATCATATGTAGAGTGGCGTGCAGGTTCCATCTGATCAGATTGACTTTGCTGAAGAAAATATATCTCGGTCTGATAAACAAAATCCTGCCACGACATCCTTCGGCTATAGAAGGTCTGGTAGTCTTCCACATATTTCTCATACACATGATCCGGGAAGTTTCTAAAGATACCCAACCTTGGATACAATTCACTATAATGTGGAGTAAAGTGAGCATATATTGGCTGGTGTGGGGGTGTGGTTCTTTGCAAATTTGGGACTGAAAAGAAACTGTCCACAAAGTTTGAGTCAGTCTGTAATGTAGCATTACTAGTATCAGCGGAATAATCATATGAACTTCCCATCATGCGGTCATCATCACCGGAATAAGAATCGTACGCCGAAGTGGTGCCAAATCCATGAGCACTTCACTGCCTCTGCTCCTGTCCACTGCTACCCTCAATGCTTAGTCCTCCAAAACTTGTGGACATGCTATCAATTTCAATATCAGGCATAATATCAGGATCAGGAACGATGTCAAAGAAACGATCTTCTTCTTCTTCCACTGGTTGCAAAGGGCGTTCCCGTTGACGAGACCTACGTGTATACCCAGTCGTAGGCCGTGATGAAGATGCGCGTCCACCATGATCTGGATCTTGTGTAGCGTGTGTATACTGACTCTCACCGGTCCATCTAATAATGGGTACAGTAGGTCTAGGATCACTACCACCACCCTCATCACCATCACCACTACCATCATCACCACTACTATTAGAAGTTGACCAGCCACTTTGATCCATTGTATCATCATCGCCTTCTGAGTCACTACCAGTACCAGCTGGGGGGTCAAACGGTCTAGGCGACTATGCGTCTACACGACCCTCATCCGAGGACATAAACCGCTCGAGATTAGAACCCATCGGAGCAGACACAGTGGGGTCGGGCATCCCACTAGGCTCATCCATCACTGGAACTGCTCTGTCTCTCACCCATTCCACATAGGGATCCTCTTCATCTGAAGATAGTTGGAAGATGTCGGCTAGCTCGATCAGCTCTTGTTCATTTCTTTGTTCAAATTTCAAGCATTGTACCCTTAGTCTCATGTTGTAATGGGCGTAGACCAAGTCATTTAGCGGTTGAAAGCCCAATTTATTTCATCTATTTGAATGGATAAGGGAGAAAGTACTCCAATTTCGCTCACACCCAGATGCGGAACATGTCTGAGATAGGACTTTGATTGTTATTCTTCTCAACTTAGCTGCATGATCGCCATACAACAACCACCACTCAGCTGCACAAGATGAAGAACACATTTTAATACACATATTAAATAAGATATATTACTTGAAAATTTCAATTTCTATAATTCCATACCAGGATCGGTTTTATCTCGTCCAGCCACTACAGCGGGAGTTCCAAAACTCCCAAGAGCATCTCTGAACGTTTTCATCTACACCCATTTCAAAATTTATAACCATTAGCCATTGTAATATGTGGATATTCAAATAATTCAGCACTTAAACCATACAACTCACCTCCAGATTGACCAATGCTTGTATAGTATAATCTGACACCAATTTTGCCACAACATCTTTTATCGCACCGATAAGGTCAGAATTGAGCCCAAGCACATTTGTTTGGGATTCAAATAGTATGCTGCAAAATATGAGTCGCCAGATTAAAATAGAGTACTAACTATTAAGTGGAACTAAATTAAAGACATTATTAAATATACTCACCAGCCTTATGCAATGGGTGCATCAGCTGACTCTCCCATCGATCTTTGATAATCTTCACAAAATGTTTGTTTCCACGTGGAAGAACAGTTTTTATACGGTCCTTCAACATATCCATGACAGCATATAAATGTGGCATGGTCGACTGGAATGCTGTATCCACTAATCTCAGCACCTTCACCACTGGCTCCAGAATTTTGACTACATCTTTCAGTGTTCTCCAAAATTTCTTTGAAGCTATAGTAGTCTGTGCTTGAACCCCAGCAGGAGAGCTGGACTCCCTCCACCCAAACCAGTCCTTAGATGCAAACATCGATCTGAGGCCTACCATCTTTGCTTGAAAGCTCTTTAGTGCTATGTAGTTGGTAGCAAATCTAGTAATGCCGGGTCTTACCAAGTCCCCTCCACATCTCTCCCTTAGCAAGTTCAAAGAATAGCCATGGTTGTATACAAATGTTGTCACCTGGCGTGCTTGTTCAACAACTTGATTTACTTTTTGGATCTTACCCATGTCCTTCAACATTAAGTCAATGCAATGGGCAGCACATGGAGTTCAAAAAAGGTTATAGTTAGCCATCACCATCTCTCCTGCCTTCTTGTAGTTGCTGCCATTGTCTGTCACAATTTGCACTACATTTGTAGCACCAACTTCATCCACCACTGTCTGTAGCAATCCATAGATGTAGTTAGCATCTTTTGTGCATGCCGATGCATCTATAGACTTCAAGAATGATGTCTTTCCATCACTGTAGACCATGAAGTTGATGATGGACTTTCTAGTGGGACCAGTCCAACCATCACACATTATAGTGATCCCATATGCACCCCAATTATTCTTTAACCCTTCTATTCATACTTCTAACTTTTTTTAATTCTTGGGAGATGGACATTCATCATTTCATATGGAGTGGGGGCTTTAACACCAGGACCAGCCTGAGCAACTGCATCAAAGAAAGGCTGATAGTATGGGCTACTACTGGCATTTACTGGGATACTATTATAGATGGACCACCTAGCAAAGGCATCCCAATAAATTCTTTTGTATCCTTCAGTTCCACATATTCTTCAATTTCTTCTGCTTGGCGCCAGCCTTTCTAAAAACTGCTGGATCCTACTGTAGAATCTCAACATAATCCTCATCCCTAGCAGTAGGTGGTGGTGCCTGGGGTTGTGCTCTAGTACTTTTTGATCTTTTAAATATAGAAGCCAACCCTCCCTTACTTCGTGTTTGTGGTTTTTCGGGCTGCTGAAATGTTCTACTACCATCTGCCCCTAAGGCTCTTTGCCTCAACCTTTCCATTTCCATCTCATGGCTGACTTTACTAGCCATTGTTGCCCGTCTCAGATCTCTGGCTTCTTCCTCAGTCAAACCCCTGGTATCTAGACCATCATCATCTGAACTATCATCATCCAAACCACGCACTGTACCTCAGATTGCTTTCTCAAATTGTTGTTTACTTTTTTTTTCTCTGCCCTTCTCTGCTGGCCTCCCTTCATCTGTGCAGCTATGGCCCTGGTAATCTCTATAGGAACTATAGCACACTTTGCCACGTCTGTAGAAGTCCCACTCAAGTGTTGCTTAAGTCTGGTAATCCCACCAGACATAAGCTTATTCCCACAGAATTTGCATTGAGTCTTCTTTCTATCACCGTCAATGGCGGTACAATACTGCCAAGCCATTTCAGTACGACCGGCATCACTACCTCCCTCACGAGAACCCGAAGCAGCCATAATATTTAGAACGACACATTGTTACATAAGATGATAAATAGAGAAATTTAAATCAATAGATTTACATTAATAAAACTTAAAATTGAAGAACATAAAAGCATCAAATATGCGAATATCACTCAAAACACATTGAAATTACTTTTCAAAATTTTAAAACTATGTTACAAGAAAACAGAATATTTTTCCTAATTTTCCATAATTATTTAGATATTATTAATAATTTTGGATATTAAATAAAAATAATTTATTTTTCGAAAAATATAATCTGATAACATGAAACCGTAGATTGGTCAACATATATTATTTTGAACACCAATAGATAAATATTAATATTTTTTATTAATTTTTTATTGCTGAAAAATAGAATTTATTAATAAAAAATTCATAAAAATAAAAATATGTACAGATAAAAAAAACTGAAACCTTGACTGCGTAGATCAGCCAACGATGTTCAACATATACTATTTTGAACACCAGTAGATAAGTATTAATATTTTATTATTAATTTTTTATTGCTGAAAAATAGGATTTATTAATAAAAAATTCATAAAAAATAAAAATATGTACAGAAAAAAAAAAATGAAACCGTGACTGCGTAGATCGGCCAACGCTGTTCAACTTATATTATTTGAAAGTAAACTGATTAATATTTAAGAAATGTATTTTTTATTTTTTTAAACTAAAAATAAAATAAATATATATATATATACAGAAAAAAAAAATGAAACCGTGGCCGCGTAGATCGGCCAGTGGGGTTCATCATATAATATTTTCGACACCATCTAATTAATATTTATCATATTTTTTAAAATTTTTAATTGCTGAAAAATACATTTTTTAATAGAAAATCAAAATAAAAAATATATATGCAAGAAAATAATTTCGAAAGGATGAGGTTGTAGATCGGCCTAATGACTCTCACATATATAAATTTCATGATGAACCAACATGTATTAAACATATTCATGTAAAAAAGTAAGTTTTAGGGAAAAAAACCATACCTCAAACCTTAGATTTGCAAAGAATATGTCAAAATGAGCCTCCAAAAACACTTTGATGGAGAGATTTGCAAAGAACAGAGGTTTTCGAACCTTAGATGCAAGGTTGGAGAAGAAGGAATGGAGGAGAAGAAGAAAACAGAAGCAAAGTTAGAGAAAAAATGAGTCTCGGTCGAGATCTCGATCGAGACTCTTACTTATACCTTAAACCAGTTGGAAACTAGTCGAGACTGGTCGAGATCCAGTCGAGAACTGGTCGAGACTGGTCGAGACCCAGTTTCGAACCAGTTTCTCGTCTCGACCTTTTCGAGACTACCGAGAAGGTTGAGAGACCTTCTCAGTCGAGGTTTAAAACTATGATTTAAATATTCATGCTTTATTGCTTTTGTAAATAGACCACATGTTCATGTCTACATTTATGTCGAAATAGAAATATATCGGAGATTACTACTACAACTTTGACATTTTCATACTCATTTGAGCTGGTCTCTCCACAAATTTGAAATTTACTTCTCTCTCCAGGTAATGCGCAGAAGCCTTTACATTCCTAGCCGCGCATTCTCTAACGTGTCTCTACGATTCTGTGGACTTGAAACAAACAAAAAACCTCCATTGGATTCAGATGATCGCAGTTGGATTCAGATGATCGCAGATGACTTCCCATATCTTAATCTTTTAGAGAGATGTCCAAGCTTGAAAGAGCTGAAGGTAATACATGGCCAGATGATCGCAGTTGGTCTTGTTCGTTACACCTACATCAGAAGCCGTATTCTAGCCCTTTACGCAATATCCGAGTTCAAAGATTTGAACTGTGCCCAATTAATTTTCGACCGGATTCAGATGCCTATCATTTACAATTGGAACACCATGATCAAAGGCTACTCCGGAAGCCCTGAACCCAAAAAGGGTCTCTCGATTTATATGCGGATGAGAAGCCAAGCAGTGCAGCCCAATGTGCGTACTTTTCCTGCCTTGATTAAGGCTTGCGTTGATTTATCTTCGCTTTGTCAAGTTCATGGGCAAATATTTAAGTTCCGATTTGATCTTGATGTTTATGTGGTCAGTTCTCTGGTGAAGGAGTACTCTAAATATGGTGCAATTGATCTTGCTCGTCAAGTGTTTGACGAAATGCCGAATAGAAATGTTGTCTGTTGGACCAGCATCATTTCTGGGTATTGTAGTGGTGGACAAATGGATGAAGCTAGGCAACTATTCGATCGGATGCCTGAGAGAAACGATGTTGCTTGGAGTGCCATGATTTCAGGGTATGTTCAGAACGATTACTACAATGAAGCAATTTATTTGTTCCGTGAGTTGAAGGTTTGTTCTAATGTGAAGCCCAATCGTTCTCTTTTAGTGAGTGTTCTCAATGCTTGTGTGGGTGTAGGTGCTTTCAATGAGGGCAAATGGGTTCATTCCTATATGGATAGGAATGGGTTCGAGTATGGGCTTGAGCTGGGCACTGCACTAGTAGATTTTTATGCAAAATGCGGACGTATAGAAAGTTCTATTGAAGTATTCCGCAAGATGCCGTGTAAAGATGTGATAACTTGGAGTGCGATGATTGTTGGTCTAGCCATTAATGGATGTAACGACTTGGTCTTCAAGCTGTTTGAAGAAATGGAAGGGAGTGGAACTAGACCCAATGCTGTAACATTTGTTGGAGTCCTCACTTTATGTAATCATGCTGGATTGGTGGATGAAGGGTGGCGATTTTTTGAAATGATGAGCAAGGTTTATGGCATCTCTCCAATGATTGAGCACTACGGTTGCATGGTTGATCTCTTGGCACGGGCTGGGCAGATCAAGGAGGCAGAGCAATTGATCAGTGGTATGCCCATTGAGCCAGATGGGATCATATGGGGGGCTTTGCTTAGTGGGTGCTTGATGCATGGCCATGTAGAGTTGGGGGAACGTGTGGGGAAGCGTTTGATTGAATTGGAGCCTCATTATAATGGAAGATATGTACTTACAGCAAACATGTATGCCACCATGGGTAGATGGGATGGTGTGGAGAGGCTAAGGAGAATGATGAAAGACATGGGAGTAACCAAAATTGCTGGTTGGAGTTTCATTGAGATTGATGGAGTTGTCCACAGGTTTCTAGTTGATGACAGGTCTCATATTCATTCAAGAGAAATCTATGAACTTTTAAATCTTCTTAATACGGAACTGATTACTTTCTGTGAACCAGTTATACTTCAAACACTGAAATGATCTGGGACCTGTTTTATTGTAAATCAGCAATTTACCTTATAATTAATTGGGTATTGCTCTCTGTTTCTGCCAACAAATTGAGTTCAAGTAAGCCTACTCCAGTGAAGCTTACTTGATAGATTGGTAAGTTATGTCGAGCCCTTCAGTGGAGCTGCCTGCTTCCTGATGCAGTATTGTTCCACCAACAACAGCCCATGCCAATGGAGACAAAATGTCAAAACTAGCCAGCCACTGTTCACGTGGTATTGGTCACGTGAACAGTGCCAACAAATTTTAACAGCTGAAGAATCTTTGAGAATCATTGGCCTGCTTTCTATCATAGCACTTTCTAATTTCATTGAAATGTTGACCAAGCAAGCTACCTTCTATTTTCAATGTTTAGGAAAGTTTTTTTTTTTCCCTTTACTTACCATCTTTCTTAGTTTCTATTTTCAGTTTTGGCAATTCTTTGTTTAGCCATTAGCTAGTATATTGTTAAAGAGTTTCTATTTTTTGTTTTTAGTAGTTCTTTGTCTTAGAAGTTCCTACTCTAGAGTTGCTATTTCATTATTTAGAAAGTTTTTATTAGCTCAAAGGATCTTAGCTTAGTTTCTATTTTTACAATGGATGTAATAGGAAGGTTTTTTTTGTTTATGTAATATGGAGTTTCTATTTCTAGGAAGACTTGGTCAACAAGAGTTGCCATTGACTACTTTCTATTTTTGTAACTGTCATACCCCGAGCTCGATATGTCAGAATAGAGGAATGTAACGAGATCAGAATAGAGGAATGTAACGGGATCGCTCGAAGACAAGCCAATCCCCACTAGAATCATAGGTCGTAGTATATCAACCACCAATCCAAAAACCAACCACACACATAACAAAGCACAACTACAGCGTAATAAAGGAGTAAGACACAAATAAAAGTGGAAGTTTTTAACTAAATCAAATAAGTAGTTGACAACTAAATGCTAATAAGGTAAATGTAAGTTTAACCTAAATGTTACATCAAAATGTAAATATAAACTAACTCAAGTAATACTATCAACTAAATGGACAACGTGCCCCCAACTGAAATAAAACCTAAGTATTAATAATAAATAAAGGACTGGTCATGCCTAAGCATAGACATAGTCATCATACACTCAACTAGAGCTGTGAACATCTCCCTCGTTGTCATCATCATCATCCTCCACACGGATGGACGATACCTCGGAGCACCCATGAAATTAGCAATGGTGATACCTGCACCATCTAAATAAACATGTGTATACAGGGGTGAGCTCAATCCACCGAGCTTAGTAAAGGAATCAAACGTGCAACATACAAAATGCATGACAAATATAATATTGGTCAGGTTTAATAACTGATGAATCCCAACTTGAGACCAATACCACATACTCTCTTGATTGCACGGGTCTCCACCATAGAATGTATGATACATCCCCTGGAGTGGGATCACCATCTCCTAGTATAGGTCCGGCATCTCGGTCCTAGACCTCAACTCATCTTAAGACCACCCATGGTGATTAGGAGGAGATTATCCTTTTTCGTAATTGACTCGCCCTCCCATTCAATACATCGCAATGGGAGCATCGCAACTATGGTCATATCACCTTTGTATAGAACCTATGCCAATACGTAACCCCCTATAGGCTAAGGTTATAGTTATAGGGTACGTGTGTAACTAACCAAGTCCCCCTAATCATTTTCATATTACTGGACCGTATTCCCAGCCAGGCCTCTGACTTAATCCAAATCTTCACATAGATCATCAGGACCCTATTAGTTTACATTGGTCAATGCAAAGCAGTGCTGTATGAGAGGACTATTGAGTGTCCCATACCACGCAGTTCCACTCACCGAGTGTAACCAAACATCATGATATCAACCAAATCAATAACCCCTCATGGGAAGATTGCAAAGTGTCCCATACTACTTGCTTTCCCCCATTACGGTCATTACTAGCCGCAGCAAAGCGTTAATGCATATGCATGATCAAACAATACAGATTTTGGATGGCATGTTATCCCACAATCGATCATATCATCAATCATACATTCAATCATAAGAAAATAGAGATTAAACAAACACACAAGCAAAGGTCTAATCCCCTTACCTGAGAGACAAGTAGTAAAACTACTCTAGCTCTATTAGAGTAGGTCCTTCTAGGTACCACCTTCGTAGCTCTAACTAATCACGTGGTTACGTGTATTATTCATCTTTGGTTAGCTTTTGCATAATTAATGTCTTTCATAATGTTCTACAATCATTAGGTTATTGTTTATAGGTCAAGGGATACATCCCTAATTCCATTGGTTAGACCTAAGATAAGACAGGCTTGATGTCCACGTGAGGTAGATGAAGTGTGGATGGAAGTCCATACCTGACAGTGTCCATCCTCACCTCATTAATCCATTTAATATTAAGAAGGGCTTCTCTGTTAGCACATTACAGTGATGTATGGATGGTCATCACACTGTGGCATGGCCATCCCCACTTCACAATGATAACAGAACAATAATTCCCATCGTGTAATCGATGGATGTATGCGGTCGCATCCATCGGCCGGACAGTGATCGATCGCACCCATCCGGATACTTGTGCGGCTGGACTGAACGTTCTCGGTCTGAACTGAAAATCAATCCTAGAATTCAATAGTGATCCGTGGTTCTATTCTCTTAGGGTCTTCCTTACTCAGTAAGAGGATCCTGGGCTTGATCTTAACATCCTATTATCACAATGATCATAGGAGCTTCTGTCCATGATTCTAATCCATGGACAACACTTCATATGCTCTTGGGTTGCACCATTAATGGTGGACAGAGGTTTCCCTCTATATACAGAGAGTAAGATCTCTCTAAGGGTATGCTATGTCATAAATCTCAGAGAAGGAGAGATGACTTACCTTCTTCCCTTCCTTCTTCAAGCTTTCTTATGTTTAAGACGTAGTTTATGCAACTCCTCAATGGTCCTTCTTCTCCTTCTTCCTCTCTGTTCTCTAAGGTTTTCTCTCAAAAACGTGCGTTGGAGAATGTGGGATTTTCCCAACACCTCTACCTTTATGTAGAGGTTTGATGGTTAGTGGTTAGGTGGGAGTCCAACACTTACTTAGAAGCAAACCTTACTTCATGAAAGTGTTGACTTAGTCTTCGTTAATCCAATTATATTAGATTAGTGGGTTGTGTATTATTAAAATTTCAAAACTTAGGTTAAATACATTATTTTTATAAGCTATAGTATTTATATTCCCGTAATAGTGGGCCCTATAGCTTGTGGACAATAAAACAGTTCGCTGGCTATGTGCGACAGATGGGTGTTGCGGAGGATGGTCTATCCTCTTGACCACTTGTCTATCTGGACCTCCGAAAATATGTGTAAACCATAGTTGTTTAGGCGATGCCTAGGTGTCCAGGCGTGATTCAAGGGCCTGGGTGCCTTATTACTGTTGCCTGGGCGACGCCCAGAGAGCGCCCAAGCTCTCTGGGCATCACCTTGGACGCCTTGGGCGCCCAGAATGCCTGGGCGGTCACCTTGAGTCTTATATGTGTTTTTTTTCTCTTTGATTTTTGAATTTGCTTCACAAGATTTATTAGGTTAGACATGAACAACATTTATCAGACAATATTTATTTATGACTAATATCATTTAAGTAAATGATTTTCATTTAAGTAAATGATTTTCATTTACTTAAGTTATTATTCATAAATAAGTAAATACCCCCTATTTGAATCCAATAAAAATAGTCTAAAATTCAAATTCCAGAAGGATAAAACCTTAACCCTCCAGTTCAAGAACAAAAATCGTATTTTTGGGTGCGGGGGTGATTTTTAACTTCTAAATGCTAGTTTTTTTCCAAATATAAAAATTCCATAAATCTTTTTATAGTAAAGCATTACTAAAAACAAGGAGCGCGCTAAAATAATCTCTTGCTTTGATGCCCAAAAAATAATTTACATTCAGACGACTTTAAACAGTATTTGCGTACTCCGAACAAGGTTTGACCGGAGTGTAACTCCTTCATTATAACTCGGATTCAAAAAATCTCAGATTTGTTGGAAAATTGATTATGCTAGCGTTGCAATGAATTCGAGATTGCTTGAATCTGAACTATATTAAAGGAGTTACGCTCTGGTTAAATTTGTTAGAAGTAAACAAATGTTAGTCATAAATACGTGTTGCCTACTTAACTCAATTATTTGTTTCTTTGTTGGTTTTCTCATATTAATTAAGCTATGTCTTAAATGCTGATTATTTATGTAGAATGCTGCATATATATATATATATATATATATATATATATATATATATATATATATATATATATATATATATATATATATATATATAAACATTAATATAACATCAATATTTTAGATTTAAAAAAAATACACTGGGAATGCCTTGGTCGCCTAGGCGGCCAGGATGGCCCCAAACGCCTTGGTTCGCCTTATCGCCTTGACAATTATGGTGTAAACTTAACTGTTATCTTAAGGATGGTTTTAGGTTGAGTTTATGTTACCTCCATTGAGTTTTGTTGACCTTGGTCGTGTCGGTCCAATACGTTTGGGGTAGGATGACCTATTACAAGGCAACTTTCCAAATTAGAATGGAAATTTGGGTATGGGTCTTACAATTCCACCCCATCAAAGAAAATTTTGTCCTTGAAATTCGAATATAATTGTTTCATCAAACAATTGCAGATATGTTTCACGCATGTCGTCTTCCATTTCCCATGAAGCTTCATCTTCGTTATGACTCTTCCATTGTACTTTGACAAAAGAGATTCTGCTGTTCCTGAGTTCTTGAGTTTTTCGATCCACATGTCACAGCTTATTTTGGGGATTGGGCATGATATCCGGGTTGACCCACAAGACAACCCGCATTTTTCAACGACCGAGAACCACAACGTTCTACCATATAAATCCCACAATCTACACAAGCAATAATTATAACAGTGATCAAGTAATAGCAATAGAGGAAGCATTTATAAATAACAGATGCAACTATATTGATATCATAACCATAAATATGTTTGTTATGAATTACACATCATTGTTCTCCACAAAATAATACTATATCCAATATACACATGGCTTAACCAAAAAGGAATAAATCTGTAACATTGTTTTGATAGATGTCATCGTTTACCAACAAAAAAGAATCATAATGGGAGAGGAAGAAAGAGTAAGGTAAGGGCTGCGTCATGCGTAGACACAAACACTGCAGGTGCAGCCCTCAGGTGCTCTGGACTGAAATCCTCAACCCCAACGACGTTGCTCGTAGACGATGACTCCATAAAAGCAGCTATAGAGTAGTCACCTGCATCAGAATTTGAAAAGAAGTATCGATACGAGGGTGAGTTCCCATCCCAGCTTGGTGAGAAATCAGGTATCACATGCATGCGTCACACAATGAAATGAAGTGTAGTTTATTATTTAAGTTTTATGGCTAATGTTTCTACTTGGTATCATATTGAGATTCGGCTAGTGCTTTCGGTCCTACCTACGGTCCCCTAGCTTCCAACTCTCATATACCGGGCAAGGGTAGAAGCAAAATAGATGACCCCGGGCCGTTAAACGACTTCTACAAGCAAACCCCCTTTCAGGTCCTAGACCCTTCAGGCTTGTCACCTCCCACCATAGATCCTAATTCCTATCTGACATCAGAGACCCTAGGCCGATCTGATTTCACCCATCAGGTCTCTGACCAAGGGAGTGTGAGTCTATACTAGTACCTAAACCCCTACTGGCAAGGGTGTAGAAACAAGGTAATGGCACCACATATGTCTATCCGGGTCATTCCTTTTTCCGGTATACGAAATGGGAGACTTCACTAAGTCCATTCTTATGAAATTTTGAATAAGACCATTTACCCCTACTTCAACAAATGAAGCATGAACCTCTTCTTCTTGTATAGAAGAGCCATTTTTGGCTTGGTCCATGTGCATTAATTAATTAAAGCTGCATTCCCAGCAGAGATTCCCGGCACCACTCCAATGGATTACCATGTCCTCGCTAGAGTGCTAGCAAATCCAACATGATTCATGTACTCGTGCTCCCATGCTACTGTACTGCGAAGCCGACAGAAGGCTTCCACCTTACCCACGTCAATTTACCTGTCAAATAAAACAATTTCATTAGGTTGGTTGTACATCTTTTAACCAGTATGGACCTGATATGTCTATGCATGGGTCCCAAGACAAGCTGGGAACCCAACAGTTGATCCCCATTAGTCTTAACTAGGCAAACTGGCCAACAGGGCCAGAAGCGGATGGTACAACCGGGTGGTATACCATTCAAAATCACCATCCTGTTGACACTTAGAAGATTTTCTATTTTACCCTGAACCAGAGGGTAGAATCGGATGATCAACCATCCGGCCTACCATCCGACTATATACCCTATTATAACAGGGGGCTTTTAGAAGGTTATCAGGAGGCTCAGCCGGAAGGTGTATCATCCGGCACTGCCTTCGGCTTACCCTTAAGCCTATCTGGAGGTCCAGGTCAATCGAACCCAGAGGGTAATCGGGGGTTGGTCACTTGGAGGGTCATGCCCTCGGAAGGTTCCTCCGGTTGGGATCCTCCGGTTATACTTAGGTCATTTCCACAAACGCATTTGCTCTGGCGAAGGGAGGGTCTTAGTTATCTGGAGGCAAGGCCAGGGCCAAGACCAAGCCTCCGGTTTGATCCTCTGGTTCGTGCCCAAAAACCAGGCACGAACATGGTTGGTCTCCATTTTTGGGGGTTTTGTCTCCCCATTGTTAGGGCCTTAACTTTGGTTGGTGGGGATCATCTTCCCACCATTTATGCACCAATGAGAGCCTTCATTGCTCCATTAAACTCTCCATTTGTGGAGAGGAAGGAAATAACCTAACTTCTAGGTTTTGGTTGGTCTCCATTAATGGTGGACAACGACCACTTGGTCTTGCATTCATCACCATAAAGAAAGAGGAAGAAGAGGTGGAACTTACCTCCAATGGTGAGAATCTAGGGTTTGAGCTCCAAGCTTCCTCTTTAAACACCCTCTCACACTCCAAATGAACCAAGAGAGAAATAAGGAGCAGTAGGCTCCTTATTTATAGAACTCGAGAGAGAGAGAGAGAGAGAGGGAGGGGGAGGGAGGGAGGGAGGGAGGGAGGCTTTGGGATGCGCAATGGGATCACCTAGGGTCCACCATGATACCTAAACTTACTAGGTTTGAATGGAGAAGCTCACCTATGGCTCGGATACGTCCATCGGGTACATGTTGGGTGTTCCATTTGTTGATGTGTCAAGACCTGGCACAGAGGGAATTAGGGTTAGTAGTGGATTTCGGGTGCGGGTCTTACACTACAATTGCTGATGGTTCCTCTTCATAGGATAAATCAGTCTTTAACTATGGTGGTTCGGTAGTCAGCACGTGTGACGGGTCCATAATGTATTTCTTTAGCATCCTCTTCATAGGATAAATCAGTCTTTAACTATGGTGGTTCGGTAGTCAGCACGTGTGACGGGTCCATAATGTATTTCTTTAGCATTGATACATGGAACACGTTGTGTACATCGGATAGAGCTGGAGGTAGTGCCAACTGATAGGCAATGGCCCCACTTCTTCCAAGTATCTCATAAGGTCTGACATATCTAGGACTTAGCTTTCCTATCTTGCCGAATCTCTTTACACATTTGAAAGGGGACACCTTCAGGAACACTTTATCACCCACCTTGAATTCGAGGTTTGTACGCCTTGTATCAGCAAAAACTCTTTTGTCGAGTTTGAGCAACTTTGATCCTTTCTCTAATCAGATCAACCTTCTCACAGGTTTCTTGAATGATGTCTGGTCCTAAGATTCTTCTTTCACAGACCTAATTCCAATATAGTGGGGTTTTGCATTTTCTTCATTTTCTTCCATATAAGGCTTCATATGGAGCCATGCCTATAGTTGACTGGTAGCTGTTGTTGTAGGCAAACTCCATTCATGATAGGTTCTCATCCCATTTGGTCTTGAAGTCCAGAGTACATTTTTTAAGCATATCTTCCAATATTGGAATCGTCCTTTTTGATTGACCATCAGTTTGTGGATGAAATGCCGTACTAAACTTCAGTTGGGTAACCATAGCATTCTGTAATCATTCCCAAAAACGCGAAGTGAAACGTGGATCCCGATCAGAGACTATACTTACAAGAACTCCGTGTAGTCTGATGATTGATCAACGTAAGGTTTTCCTAACCGATCCTTAGTATACTGAGGTGAACAACAATGAACCTTGTAGTCTTAGTGAGTCGGTCAACAATTACCCAGAAACGTTAATGGCTCGTGCAGTGAGTGGCAAGTTTGTAATGAAGTCCATGGTTATGTGGTCCCATTTCCATTCGGGAACTGGTAAAGGTTGCAACTTTTCATCCGGTCTTTGACGATCAGCCTTAATTTGTTGACAAGTCAGACATTTGTAAACAAATCTAGCCACATCGGCTTTCATTTCTCTTCACAATTAACTCTTCTTTAAATCATGGTACATCTTTGTATTACCAGTGTGCATGGAGTAGGGAGTAGTGTGAGCATCCATCATGATGGGTTCTTTCAATTTTTCATCACTTTTTGATACACATACTCTCCTCCGAAAGTAGAGCAATCAATCGAACAGTTGCCTAGCTTCATCCATTTGTCCATCACGACAATACTTAGAAATGATGTTGGTCTAACAGACAACATTTCTATCAAACACTTGACAAGCAAGATCAATTGCACCATATTTAGAGTACTCCTTCACCAAAGAACTGACCACATAAACATCAAGATCAAGTCGGAACTTTACTATTTGCCCATGAACTTGACAAAGCGAAGATAAATCAATGCAAGCCTTAATCAAGGCAGGGAAAGTACGTACATTGGGCTGCATTGCTTCGCTTTTCATCCGCATATAAATTGAGAGACCCTTTTTGGGTTTAGGGCTTCCGGAGTAGCCTTTGATCATGTTGTTCCAATTGTAAATGATATGCATCTAAATCCGGTTGAAAATGGATTGGGCACAGTTCATATCTCTAAATAGGGATACTGCGTTAAGGGCTAGAATATGGCTTGTGATGTAAGTGTAACGAACAAGACCAATTGCGATCATCTGGCCATGTATTACTTTCAGCTCTTTCAAGCTTGGACATCTTTCTAAAAGATTAAGATATGGGAGGTCAGTTGGGGAATCCAAAGGAGGTCTTTTGTTTGTTTCAAGTCCAGAGAATCATAGACACGTTAGAGAACGCACGACTAGGAATGTAAAGGCTTCTGCGCATTACCTGGAGAGAGAAGTAAATTTCAAATTTGGGGAGAGACCGGCTCAAATGAGTATCAAAATGTCGAAGTCATAGTAGTTCTCCTTTTGTTTTCTTTTGGGTCGTATTGCGCCGTAGGATTTAAACACATAAATCTCATCTGTTGATTTAGAATAATATTTTTTAGGGTAAATTACATTAACCTCCCTAGTACTTTGGTTAAATGACATGAACCTCCCCTGTCAGTTTCAAAATTACATGAACCTCCACTGAATTTTCAATTTCATTACACTCAACCATAATTATTTAATTCTCCGAATTATTCTTCTGAACCGAATAATACGAATAATTCTCCCAAATTCGAATTATATTCAATTATTTTGAAAATTTTTCCCATTTTTGGTCTAGAAATAAATATCGCGAATAATTCTTTCAAATCCAAATTATACCGAATAATTCTTATACTAAAAAAACTATTATTATCCTATTGGAAGACTTAATGCCTTAACTACCATTCTCAAACAAAATTTTCCAAAAATGAGAAAAAAAAAATTAATGTCATAACTGTATGCATCTTTTCCAATCTAAGACTAATTATAAGTCTAAAAATCATTTTATAATATAAAACAGATCATTAGTTTCATTTTTTTTTTCCTATGTGAGATTAAATATGAATATGAAAATCAAATCATAATACTAAGCAAATCATTAATTTCATTCGACAATGTGGAATTAAATATGAGTATAAAAATCATACCATAATACAAAGCAAGTCATTACTTTCGTGTACTTTTCCAATTAGGATTAAATATAAATCTAAAAATAAATATTATAATACAAACCATGAGAAAGTAATTAACGAACATGAAAAAGACATGGATTTCATGAGGATGATTGGATGAATTTATGAAAATGTTTGATTTTATGAACATCAGCTTCACTAAATTGGTATTGAAATCATAATAAAATCTAATGATCCACATTATATACTGTAATGAAATCTAACAAATCCACCTTTATACATACATACCCATCTATTATTCGGTTGCAGCAATGGGAACCGAATTTTAACATCCATAAGAAGCGTATACTGTACCATGCGCAATGGGTTCATCTTCTTGAGCTTGGTATTGAGTTTTGGGACCAAGACATACTGTTCTCTGTGGGGAAGGCCTTGGGCAGACCAATTAGATTGGATAACAATACGAAGAATAAAGTATATGGACGATATGCCCGTATGTGTGTGGAAGTGGAGTCCGGTGGGAAAAGGCCAGATGAAGTCATGGTGGGCTGTGTGCTCAAGGGGCAAAACAGTTCTTTTTCTGACAACCAGTGGAATTTGAAGAACCTCAAAGTAGGTGTGCTGACTGTGGAGTTTTTGGTCATTGGTCAGGTGAGTGTAACAAACAACAAGGTAAAGAGGTGAATATGGGTGACGAGTCTAGGCCGGTTATGTCACCCGTGAGGGAAGATCCTATTGTTAGTGATCTGTCTCCCACTCAAAATTCTAATTTAAACCATGAGGTGGGTAGATGGGCTGATGCTACAGATGAAGGGTTGGATGAAATTCTAGAAGAGGGGAAATTTATGCATTCACAGAAATCAGATGCATGAACAAGTTTCTATATTGGTGGATTTGACTGCTCAGGAACATCATGATAATCTGGTTCAAGTGGAAACTGATCTGCAAGCCTTGGATGGTAACGTGGAAGACCACCAGAGTGTAATGTTTAGAATCCTACTGAAAAGGCTCTCTTTCCAAACTGTAGTGGGGTGGAATTCTCTGCTAGACCAGGTTTTGTGGAGGTTACTTTTACAGATGTTGAGATGGCAGATGCAATTGCTCAAGGAAAAGGAAGTGAGTCCAATTCTGTGGATAAAAAACTTCCTGGACGGCCACCTGGCAAGGGGAAAAAAGTTGTGGAAACTTCGAGTGCATTGGAGGCTCGATTGACACGGTTAGAGAGCTTACGTAAAAAAGGTCAACAATGAAAGTAATGTTTTGGAATGTACGGGGTGTCTCGAACCTGATGCAGTCCAAGAAGCAACCAGCCCAAGGTACCGTCAACATGGGCCCGGGCCTAGCCCACACTGTTCACGTGAACAATGTTCACGTGAACACTGTTCACGCGGTACTATTCACGTGAACAGTACCAACAGCATTAGTTATGACTCTTTTGATTAGTTTCCTAATTTTCAGTTTACTTATTTCCATTGTTTAGTTTCCTAAAAATTAGGCTAGTTAGTTTAGAAGTCTTAGTTGCTTAGAGACTAAGACTTGCCTAAAATCGAGTTTCCTAATTCCAGTTTTTAGAAACTTTCCTATATCTATGTTTTAGAAACTTCCTAAGTTATAAAGGAGGTTTAGCTTTTCCAAATTTCGTTCTTTCCTAAATTATTTGTAATATTTCAAAGCTATAAATAAAGAGAATGCAGGCTAGCTGCAGTAGAGAGAATTTTCCAGAAAAAAAGAGAGTGAAACTTTTATTTTTTGGTTGAGTCTCCAAGGTTGTGAGACTCAACCGAACTCTATTTCCTTTGTTCCTTTGCATTCAATACTCCTATTTTGTTCTTTGTTGCTGGTTATATGTGAAACACTCAACACTAATTAGAGGAAGTAAAAACCAAATCAGCAGCCGACATCCTTTGAACCTGCCCAGGTTTTGGCGGCACCAGGTACAGCAAGGTTACAAAGCACATAGCTCCTTCAATTCTTTTCGGATCATTCTTAGATTTTGAAGGGTGTTCATAACTATTATAAAGGCCATTCAACCCAAGTTTCATCAATTTCTGATGGTCGGATTTCCAGATAAGAATTTTTTTCTATTACTTTTCTCTGTAGATTTTTATGTTGGACTGAATTAAGATCCTATAGCAAAGAGGGTTTGTTAATTTGAGATGTCTTAACCCCTTTGCCATCAATTAGTATCAGAGCATGGCTGAAGAGAGTTCTACCTCTCCTAATCAGTCCAATAATCTCAATGACCTTGTTAATTTGGTTCTCCAACGATTGACAAAATTGGATGCCAAGTTAGACAGTATGGATGGAAGAATAAGTAATTTGGAGGAACGGGATAATCCTAGGCCGGCTCGACTAGAAGCCCCTAGAAGAGAAATTCCCATAGCCAACCTAATGCCAAGGCGTGTTCCTAGGGCTCCCCAAAGAGTCCATAGAGAAGAATACCAAGACCCACCCTATGAAGACTATGATGGCAATCAACCTATTCGGTATCAAACCCATAAGGTGCGAATGGACCTTAAGGAGTTTTCATGGGAGGCAAGACCCTGAAGCCTTTCAAGATTGGTTGAATGCTCTAGATGACTACTTTGATTGGTTTAGCCTTCCCGAACCTAGAAAGCTGCAATTGGCCCGCTCCAAACTAGTGGGGGGTGCTCATGATTGGTGGCGTAACTATGAATATAGTCTCATGAGGAGTCGTAGAGAACCCACTACTTGGGAGGAGATGAAGGAAGAATTGAAAGAAAAATATTTGCCACGATCCTTCCAAAGAAGGTTGCATGACCAGTTGAATAATCTTCGACAAAGCACTATGAGTATGGAAGATTATGTCTATCAGTTTGACCAATTGTGTGCACGGTCAGGTTCACGAGACAATGATGATCAAATGATATCTCGGTTCCGTTTGGGGCTGCGACCTGAAATTAGAGAAAAATGGGAGTGGTTGATATTGTTAGTTTTAACGACTGTGTTGATAAAGCTTTCCAAGCCGATGACCTTTTGAAGTTAACACCAAAGCCCACCTCCAGTTCTTATGAATTGAAAAACCCTACACCAAACAGTAAAGCCATAGGGACTACATATCATGCTACTCCAACGACAGATAAAGGTAAAACTCCCATGGTAGCAGCTACGGATGTGCAATGCTATCACTGCAATGCATATGGTCACTTTGCTAGAGATTGTCTACAAAAATTAAAGGTAAACTCCTTAGTTGCTGCTATCGAGGCCAACCCAGATACACAGGTATGTGAACCACAAAGTGATGACACTTCTGTTCCTAATACGGATGTCATGGATGATGGTAAGGATTCATATGGAATCCATATAATCAGCAGTATGGTTTTGATTGCCTCAAAAATAGATGTGGATAATTTTGATGCCTTTGCTAAAGCTTCAGGGATTGAGAAAGGTGACCACAGTTCTGATGAAGACCACGGTATTATGGAGACAATTGCAGAAAATGAAGAATTGAACAAGATAGTCCCTATGAATACCACGATTTCACTTGACTTTCCTCAAGATGTTGAGCATATTGACTTTGTGATACCGTCTAAATATCTTGAAGAAAGTGGACCCAAAGTGATGGATTTTCTTCCAACATTGCAAGGACAACCAAAATTTCAAAATCAGAAGACGTTGCCTACCGAACCCACTGAAATCATTCTTCATCATTATCGAACTCGTGGACGAGTTTATTTTAAGTGGGGGGAGTTGATGCAGTCCAAGAAGCAACCAGCCCAAGGTACCGTCAACATGGGCCCGGGCCTAGCCCACACTGTTCACGTGAACACTGTTCACGCAGTACTGTTCACGTAAACAGTACCAACAACATTATTTATGACTCTTTTAATTAGTTTCCTAATTTTCAGTTTACTTATTTCTATTGTTTAGTTTCCTAAAAATTAAGCTAGTTAGTTTAGAAGTCTTAGTTGCTTGGAGACTAAGATTTGCCTAAAATCAAGTTTCCTAATTCCAGTTTTAGAAACTTTCCTATATCTATGTTTTAGAAACTTCCTAAGTTATAAAGGAGGTTTAGCTTTTCCAAATTTCGTTCTTTCCTATTTTATTTGTAATGTTTCAAAGCTATAAATAAAGAGAATGCAGCCTGGTTGCAGTAGAGAGAATTTTCCAGAAAAAAAGAGAGTGAAACTCCTATTTTCTGGTTGAGTCTCCAAGGTTGTCAGATTCAATCGAACTCTATTTCCTTTGTTCCTTTGCATTCAATACTCCTATTTTGTTCTTTGTTGCTGGTTATATGTGAAACACTCAGCACTAATTAGAGGAAGTAAAAACCAAATCAGCAGCCGACATCCTTTGAACCTGCCTAGGTTTTGGCGGCACCAGGTACAGCAAGGTTACAAAGCTCATAGCTCCTTCAATTCTTTTCGGATCATTCTCAGATTTTGAAGAGTGTTCATAACTATTATAAAGGCCATTCAACCCAAGTTTCATCAATTTCTGACGGTCGGATTTCCAGATAAGAATTTTTTTCTATTACTTTTCTCTGCAAATTTTTATGTTGGACTGAATTAAGATCCTATAGCAAAGAGGGCTTGTAAATTTGAGATGTCTTAACTCCTTTGCCATCAGAACCCTAAAAGGAGACGAACTCTGAGAATGATTTTGACTGAGCATAGCCCAAATGTTATAGGGCTTGCTGAACCTTTGGTAGGGACGATGAAATTCCCTAAATCATTATTTGTTAGGAGTGGTAATGAAGCGGACTTGATACCCAATGAAAAGCAAGGGAAGGTGCCAAACGTCTGGATAATGTGGAAGAAAATAATACCTAAGCCGAGGGTCCTTGTATCTTCAGATCAACAGGTAACGGTTGATGTCATTGTTGATGTCCTTGTTGATAGTGTTAACCAATTGTTTACTTTTATACATGCCAATAACCGGCAGGTGCGAAGAAGGGAACTCTGGAATGATTTGGTGTCAATGGGAGCTTATGGTAAGCCTTGGTTGGTTTGGGAGATTTTAATTGTTGTAGGTTCTCCCATGAGATAATTGGACCGGGACAGTTTTCGATATCCTCGGCTACGGAGTTCGAGGCGTTCATTGATACTGTTGAACTGGTAGTAGGTCTTCCTTCCACTGGCCTAAAATATACTTGGACGAATAATAGGGTGATTGGACACGTGAAGGCTATTTTAGACTGGAGCTTTGGTAATAAAGCTTGGTAGGACTTGTTTACTCATGCCTATCAAAGAGTTCTCCCTTGAGTAGGGTTTGATCATGCTCCAATATTGGTTGGATGTTCTGTCATTCCAAAACCAAAAAATATCCCTTTCAGGATCCAAAGGTTTTGGATGGAGCATGAGTCATTCAAAGGAGTAGTGCAGGAGGTGTGGGAATATCAAATAAACGGTAATCCTTTCTCTGTGTTGAACTCAAAGTTAAAAACTTTGAAGAATAGACTGAGGTCTTGGTTTAGAGAGGTATTTCCGAACATTGACAAACAGGTCAATGAGATGAGATTTGCATTGGAAGACATTCAGGTGGTGGGCTGTAATGAAATGTTGAAATTTCAAGAAGAAACAATGTCAAAGGAGCATGATGATGCTTGTGCCATGCATGAAGCTCTATGGAGGGATAAGGGTAGAGTTAAATGGCTGAAGGGAGGTGATCAAAACTCAAAGTTCTTTCATGCTCATGCTATGGGTCGAAGGAACAGAAGCTGGATTTGTATCTTACATAAGGAGGACGGGACTGTTTTAGACACTTAAGAAGATATTAAACAGTATGTTTTAAGCTATTATGAAGATTTTCATAAGAGTTTTGGATCAAGTATTGTTGACCAATGCTTGGATGTTATTCCCTCTATTTCTACCATGGAAGACAATCAGATGCTGGACAAGACCCCATCTGATGATGAGATTAAAAATGCAGTGTTTGGGATGAATCAGGACAGCTCTTCTGGCCTTGACGGATTTTCAGGTAAGTTTTTCTGCCTATGTTGGGATATTGTGGGTAGAGAGGTTTGTACAGCTGTAAAGAGTTTTTTTTTTATCTCAGGTATTATGCCAAAGGGAGTAAATAACAACTTTGTTAGTTTGATCCCAGAAAAGGATGGGGCAATTAAATTGTCTGATTTCAGACCAATTTGTGTTGCCAATTTCATTTATAAAATTGGTCCTAAAATCTTGGCTAATAGACTGGGCCAATTAGTGGATAAATTCATTTCACCTGACCAAGGGGTTCGTGAATGGAAGGGTAATTCACAACAATATAGGGCTAGCCACTGAGCAAGTGTCCTTAATGCATAGAAAGACATAGAAAGGGAACAGGGCCTTGAAGATTGATATTCATAAGGCATATGACACTATTGAATGGAAATTCCTATTAGACGTTCTTAGAAAATTTGGTTTTTTGACAAATTTATTGGCAGAGTAAATTCTCTTTTGTAGTCTGCTAGGCTCTCAGTGATGCTTAATGGGGGACTAGTGGGTTTCTTCGGAGTAGAGAGAGGTCTAAGACAGGGGGATCCATTATCCCCACTTCTATTTGTTCTGGTTGAAGAGGTTTTATGTAGAGGACTAAAAGATATGATGACTAAGGGGCTCATTGATCCAGTGTTCAAGGGAAGAGGTGTGGTGGCTCCAACACATCTTCTGTTCGCTGACGACATCTTCATTTTTGTGAAAGCTTCTTTATCATCCTGTAAACATCTAAAGAGGTTCCTAACTCAATATCATGAATTTGGTGGACAGCAAGTTAGTCCATCCAAGAGCAAGGTATTCTTCACTCCTGATATTAGCAGATGTAGGCGGTAGAGGATGATTGCTAGTTTGAATTTTACTGAAGGCTATTTGCCAACATCTTACTGGGGAGTGACTCTTTTTAAAGGTAGAATCAGAAGGGAATACTTCAACCCCCTCATGGATAGATTTAGGAAGAAATTTGTTGCTTGGAAAGGTCGTTCTTCTATCCTATGCAGGAAGGGTAGAGCTTGTGAATCAGTCCTTGGCAGCGCTTTTACACATTCATTTTGTGTTTACAAGTGGCCAAAGCCATTAATAAAAATAGCAGAAGGCTGGATGCGTAATTTTATTTGGTTAGGCGACCCAGATAAAAGAAAGGTAGTTGTTGTCTGACCCAGATAAAAGAAGGCAGTTGTTGTCAAATGGGATGTCATGTGTAGGCTGAAGAAGGAGGGTGGTTTGGGCATTCGTTGATTATGTCAGGTGAATGACGCACTACTGAGTAAAATGGCATGGAAAATAAAAACTGAATCGTCTCCTTAGTTTATGAGAGGCCGTTATTTAACTAAGGAGGGATTGGTTCGTGCTCCACAATGTACGTCTCTAGTTTGGCGTAGTATAAGAAAGATCTAGGATTGAACTGCAAAACACACTAAGTGGCTGGTTGCAGATGGAACCCAGATAAACATTTGGTCGGACAATTGGCTAGGGGATTATTCACTGAAGGAAAGACTGGGCCTGAACATGAAAATTTTCTGTGGGATGGACTATTCATTGTAAATAACCGGTGGGTCTGGCCTAATGTATCATCTAGAGAATTGAAAGACCTATTTAATGCTGCCAAGGATATTCAATTGACTCACAGAAACAGTGATAGGATGATATGGATTGGTGAACCGTCAGGAAAATTCAGAGTCAAGTCAGCTTGGGAACTTCTGAGATCACACTACCAAAGCCGAAATGGGTGTCTGCGGTTTGGGAACCCTCCCTACCTGCAAGGGCTTCATGGTTTGGGTGGAGATGGTGCTTGCGGAAAATTGCATCTGACATATGTCTGAAAGGTAGAGGAATCTCGATGGCTTCCAGGTGCTCATTGTGTTGTATGGCGGAGGATGATTTTGATCACATTTTCTGTCAATGCTCATTCACCAGAATGGTGTGAGGGAGGTAGGTATGATCTTCGGTATGAATATTCCCAGTTTTGACATAGGAACTAATCTTTTTGATTGGTGGATGAGAAAAGCAACTATAGCTCCAATTCGGTGTCTTTGGAAAGGTTGCTTCATTATATGTGTTTCATCAATGTGGAACTGAAGGAATAATTCCATATACAGATCTGTACCACCGTCCCTTATATTAGTATGTGCGAAAATCAGGAGGGGTTGCAAAGATATGTCAGTAAGGAAACCATGTGTCGTCCAATCGGTAGATGATCTATGATTAGCGCGACTACTTGATTTGCAGATGACGTATAAGAAGAGACAGAGTTTATGAACTATATTGGAACCATCCACCAGCTGAGGGGTGTAAAATCAACACCGATGGATGCAGTCTAGGTAACCTTGGATGGGTTGGAGCTGTGGGGGGGGGTTATACGAACAGGTAGAGGACTGGTGGTTAATGCATTTTCTAAATTCATTGGGATTGCTTCTAATTACACAGCTGAGTTGAAAGGTATTTTACATGGACTGAAGACTGCGGTCAACCTAGGATATCATAATCTCTGGGTTGAATCTGATTCAAATTCAGTAATTCACATCATAAGGAATGGAGATGTGCCTTGGTTTTATCTTGAAGAATGGAGAGCCATGGCTGCTAAACTTGTTTTTTGTAATGTCCGGTACTCTCACTGTTTTGGAGAAATCAATACAGTGGTTGATTCACTAGAAAGGAAGGCAGCCTATGATAGACAATCCTATGGTTGGGATTCTTGTCTGGATTTTGTAGCATGAGATGTGGTATGGGATGCTTCCCACCGCCCTCGGTTTAGATTTCAGTAGTTTCTATTATGGTCTGGGATGACCCCTACTGATGGTAATGCCGAAGGTAAGGGTATTACATCCTATTAAGCCCTTGATGTACTTTTTTACTTTCTCTTAATAAATTCTTTTGGACTTCTAGGAAAAAAAAATCCATCTATTATGTATTATATTGTCATTTATAAATTAAATATTATTCTAATGTCACTTGTATATTATGCAGGTGTGATAATTGATTGATAGTGTGAAATAGGAGCACCAAATATTAAAAATTAAAAAATTAATAACTGAATTTTTTGTTTGAATTTTTTATAGACAAAAGAATAATTCCCGAACCGATCCGAATTCGAATTTTGTTTTAAGTTCGCCTTTTTGACCGCAACTTTGACCAAATTCTTAAATTATCGAAACGACTCATTCTGAATTATTTTCCTCCCAAATTATTCCGAATCCGAATTAAATAACTATGCGCTCAACTATTGTCCATTGGTTGAAGCACGTTAGTTGTTGACATCACTTGACCAAATTAATTTAATGGCCAAACTAACCATTAAAGGTAGTGAAGTTCCACGTCTACCTTTAAATCCCCAAAACCCTTTCCTTCATCTTCTTTTTCGTTTTTGTGATTTGAAAACATAATACTCTTTCATCTTCTTCGGGAGCTGCGAGGTATGGCTGGGAGCGATCAAAAGATCGGCCCAGGTACGCTCTAAATCTCTGCGAGAATGGATTCCCCTTATTTAAGAAGCCGGTTGTTGCAGGTAAGGGAAACCTTTGCAATTTCAAAACAAAATCTTGACAGAAGGAAAACCAATGACAGTTGAGAAGCACAAAACCCAAGCCAAGGAACCTTGCAATTTGTAAATCTGGCCGAGTTCGACGAACAACGAACAAATAGGGGTAAACAATGAAAACGATAAAATCCCCATTCATCAAAGAAACGAGCTTATTCCTTTCTGATTTTAGTTCTTCTAACAGCCTCACCCTTATTTCCGAGCCTTGTAGCTCCCCTGAATCAGCTCCAGATCATCCACTCCAATTTCATGAGTCCTCTCACCTTCCTAGGGTGTCACCCTTCCGCTCTCTCCTCTCCTCCAACCTAGCCCTCCACCCTGCGGCGGAGTTGTCCTACTGCAAGTTCTTTTGAGCCATCTCGAGCTTCACCTCATTGTACATAGAAAGGCCGGAGCTGCAGTTGGTGGTGATGCCTCCGTTTGGAAGCTGACCCATCTGCTAGAATCAACAGTAGAGGTATCAGACTCGTCGCATTCGGGTATAGTGGCCGGAGGGAAATGGTGGCAGCGAGTCACTCGAACCTGTTAGGTTCTGCTAGATCAAATTGAATATGCTCTCCCTCATTGCATCACCCTGTTTCCAATTTAAATTACTCAAACCACATCCAAATCATTAATAATGATTAAAATCTTCAATGACAAACCTCTCATTCTCCGACTCCTTCGTCTCTCCATCCCTTTGTCCAATTTCATCCTTAGACTCCTCCCCTTTCAATTTCAGCTCTTCCAACTTCCGTCTCACTGCTTCCTCTATCTCCACTTATCTTCGCCTTGATCTCCTTGGTTTTGCTGCAACAACATTTCTGCTAAGTTAATAGTGGGTTCTTTGTTGCATCATTCTCTCCATATCTTTGTCCTTGAGCTTCTAATCGACGACCCAACGACTGCATCAGTAGTCCAACAATAATGTGCATAGGTCCCTTTGTATAAGTTGGAAAATTGTATAAATGTGTATGATCGAGATTGAGACTATATACTCAATCTGCCTATGTATCTCGAGTGACTAATTTAAGAATCAAGTCAAACATAGTTCTACTGAGGATAAGTATAAATGACCTAACAAAGATTACAGATGGGAAAGTATAGGCACCCAATCCGCCCAGCATAAGTCGTCTTTCTACTAGATGCTAGACGCTTATGAATAAAGAGTGTTTTCTCATATACAACCTAATCACAGGTTGCTATGTTGACAAGCATGGATGAAATGATAATATCTCAAATGAAAACAAACACAAAATGACAAACATGCAAAATTATGCCTCGCGAATACATACCAATAGACAGATGATAAAAATGCCCTGAACTAAGACACAAATAGAAATGATAAATATGCCACAAGTGAGTGCATAACCTGGGTAAAGCACGGAGAAGCATTGTTTAATTTCATTAGAGCAATGATCTCTTCAAATGATGTGCTGCATGGGTTTTTGAGGAAGAATGAATCCCCCATAAGGACTCGCGGGTAGAATCCCCGCCCAATTCTCATTAGGGGGTAAAACAACACAAGTAATAATGAATAAACAACTGATAATAGATGTTGGAAGACGATACTTGAGGTTTTTTTCTAAAAGCTTGTAAGGGTGGGACCCCTGGCTCAGGGGAAACTACTCTTAGAATAGTCTAGAGGGGGGTGAATTAGCTTTTCTTTATGGATTGCAAATTTTAGCAGATTACCAAATATTGTAAGAATGTAGAGATTAAATCACCAAATAACACAAGATTTATAGTGGTTCACTTTGGAGTCTCTCTACAAACTAGTTCAATTGTTCTCATGATAAACTTGAGTTTCACTAATTCACTTCCATTTAATACGATAGGTGGGAAGAACACTTTTTTACAAAATCTTTTTAGTAAAGACGAACATTACAATCTTTGTTCAAGGTCAAGAGGAACCTATCAAATCTTCATTCAAGGTCAAGAGGAACCTATACTCTTTTATAAATAAAGGATCCTTGTAGTGCCAAATATGGAAAGACCAACGCAATTCTTATGAGATCAAGAGGAACGTTTACAAAAGAAATAAATGTAAAATGAAAAAGATGAGATATTACCTACACAAGGAGTGTGACAAATACTCCTTGTGATTGAGTAATGTGATGATGAAGATGATGCATAGGGATGCTTCTCTTCAGACTTGGAAGTTGAGAGAAGTAGGATGTTGAGCTTGAGCCTTGAGCTTAGAGGGATTACAAGTTGAGACTCGAAAGTGAGCTTGATCTCTTATTGGGATGATTGCTTATAGCAATTTGAGCTCAAGAATTGGCTTGACTTGATGTGTATTTGTTGGTCCTTTAACCTATCCAAAGGATGGGTATTTATAGCAAAATGAGTGGCTTAAGTGGGTGATTAAAATAGCCTCCAACGGATTTTTTTCTTCTATATCGATCGAACTCTATAGGATACCAATCGATCGTTATATGGCTAAGGTTCAATATAGCATAGTAGTTTAAGAAGCTTGCTATTTTAAGAACTATACCGTCCAACCTCTATAAGATACCGATCGATCATTATACAGCTAAAGTCAAACTAATATAGCGGCAACTTGAAAGATTGCTTATTTAAGACCTATACTGGTCGACCACTATGTATACAGGTCGACTGTATAAACAACCTGCAACCACTAATGCTTTTGGAGGATTCAACACCTAGCATACCAGTCGACCTCTATATAGTGGTCGATTCTTGGGGGCTTTCTGCCTTGATTGATCGGTATGATGTCAGGCGAACGCTATAAGGGACTGTTATGGTATTTGACCCCAAATCATCTTTCGATTCTTATCCCATGCTTTGGGTATTTTTACCAACTTTTTTCCCAACATCTTTAGGTCAAGATGCTAGGTCCTGGAGCACCATCAAGGGTCTTACTAATATGTAATGCAATGCATGAATTACATTTATTATTGTGCATGTGCATGTTTAGGTGTAAGCACTTCATTTTTATCATCATATTTCGAGTAAGTAGCTATGACGTCTGTTTCATCAGTGCAAGTCAAAACCGTCATTCCCAGACAAGTAGGGTAAATTTGGGAGAGAATGATATTTCGTAGATTGCACAACCTATGTTTTGAAGAGGTAAAAAGAAAAGGTCAAAGCCCAAAAGAAAAGAAAGAAAGATTGGGTTAGGAAAGATTTGGTTCCAAACCCATAAAAATCTAGTCTCAAAACAAAAAAAAAGGGAGAAAAAAGAAAGAGAGATTTAGGCCCAAATCCCTAGAAATCTAGTCTAAAAAAGTTTCTTTAGGGAAGAGAGAAAACTTGAATAATTAATAATAGGAAAAAAAGAAATTAAAATTTATAAAAAAAGGGGAGGGAGAAGAGATGGGGACTTTTTTCAAAGCTAAAAAAATTATTTGTTTGCTCTCTTGGCCTTAAGACTATTTGCTTTTTTTATTGGGGGGAAGAACTTCTCTCAAAGTTGGAGCAACATCTCCTACATAAAATTTTTCACATGCTCATTGAAATACACAATAAAATATTCTTCTTTGACCTTATGCCATGATTTATGATTAAATAGATGTCTTGTTTGGTTATAATCATATTTCATACTTGAATATATCTTAATACTATGCTTGGTTATTTATAAAAATACTAAACTTGATTGTTCTTCCTCTTGAGATTTCATGAGAACTTTTAATTGAGAGGTTCTTCCAATTGATGCTTTATATCATTCCTTCGCATAATGAATACTGTTTTAATGACATATGTTAGGGAAATCTCCCACGTCACCAATGACGTGACGACAGCTAGGATCCAAGCATCCACGTCAATACCTCCACATTTCCATAAATCCAACCAATGGATAAGGACAAAAGCATCATTTCTACAGTTTTGCAAGGATACTTCGGTCATCACACATCAAACAAGGGTAAAAACGACATTTACAAAGATACATTATTCACTATAAATGCCACGAATCCCGAAATTTCAGGAACTTTTTACATTTATTACTCTTTCTTGGGATTATCGCTCTGACATCTCGGACTAAGAATCTCTCACCTACCCCATTTAAATATTGTTGTGGGCTCGGATACCGAGTCCATCGACTGTTCATAGAGCCCTAACTTAAGCATTGGAGTGGACCTGGGGCCATAGGCCCGCCTCCCCTTTGTCTTTGCTTGTCTTGCAGGTCTCGTCAGCGTGGTGGACCTCGGATACGGATTTGGGCCGAAACAGTTTAATGGTCCACTATCTCACTGACCAGTCGGGGAGTGGGTATACGAAACCCAGCCCTGAACATCTCTATGTTTACACACAACTCGGACACCCGATCCCAACAAGATCTTTCTGCGGGTTCAGGCATTCGAAGCTCTACTACGGGGGGAATTTGAAAGCGATCTTGTAACCTCACAAATTCTCTTTTGGTCAGTAAGCAGACTTGCTCCATTGCATCAAATTCGATATGGGGATTCGCATCCTCTTTAGCTTCTCGGATTGTGTCTGCGCCCAACCAGTGAGAGGCCAATCCTGCCGTTGATTGGCTTATGGCACTACTATGGGTGGGAACAAAGTCTGGCATGACGTCATCCGGAGATTCTTGGGTTCTGCCTTCCATCGCAAATTCTTCAAGCCCCTCCATGTATACAAACGTATTGCTATTACTTGTCGAGCTACTATCTGACGAATCGCTACTAGTCGATGATGATGAGTCAACTAAGGCTAGGGACGTCGGTCCCGTAACATCAATTGTTTTGATGTCTACTTCTACCTCTACCCCTTCACTTGCAAACATTTTTTGACAAATAAAAGAAACTAAAGTTGAGAAAACTCACCGATGAATCGCTGCCCGGAACTTCTTGCAAAACCAACGTGAATCATTGACACCAAGGAGGTAAAAAACTTCTTATAGCGAGCACTACTTACAACAAGGGAACACTCTTGAGACAACTCTTACCACAACAAGGTTACTAAGTTACTATGAAGTAAAACAAAGGAGAGGCCCTAGGGGCCATATATATATATAAGAGGGAAGATTCTAGAGAAATCTGACAGAGTCCACATGGCTGTGTATCACAGGATGACTCAGATCCAACATCCAAACCCACTTTCATCTTTCACCTATATCCAGTATCAGATTAGTATCCATATTTGCTCCAGCTCCATAAATCGACCCCCCATCTGGATCCATGAACGACCCAGATCCATATTTGCTCCAGCTCCATAAACTGACCCCCCATCTGGATCCATGACCGACCCAGATCCATATTAGCTCCAGCTCCATAAACCGACCCAGATCCAACACCCAAACCCATTTTCATCCTTCACCCATATCCAGTATCACATCAGTATCCATCTATGCTCCAGCTCCAATGCCCGACTCTGCTTCAGTGTATGATCTTTAATTCGGCACATACTACACCAGGTCGGTCTGAGCATATCAATATGGGTTGATCTGTTACGCCTTGGTCCCCCTTTAAGAAATTACTGACCCATGTTGGCCGAGGCGGCCAAGTCGGTCCGAGCATATCAATATGGGTTGATCCGTCACATCATGGTCCTCCTTTAAGAAATTACCGACCCATGTTGACCGATGCGGCCAGGTCGGTCCGAGCATATCAATATGGGTTGATCCGTCACGCCTTGGTCCCCCTTTAAGAAATTACCGAGCCGAGGCGGCTAGGTCGGTCCGAGCATATCAATATGGGTTGATCCGTCGCATCATGGTCCTAGTTTAAGAAATTACCGACCCATGTTGACCGAGGCAGCCAGGTCGGTCCGAGCATATCCAAATGGGTTGATCCGTCACGACACGGTTCTCCTTTAAAATATTACCAACCCATGTTGGTCGAGGTAGCCAAATCAGTCCGAATACTTCAGCAAAGGTCACTCAGGAAAAAAAAAAAAAAAAAAAAAAAAAAGAGAAGAAAAATCTATCAATAAAAAAAATAAAAAAAATCCCGACCTGAGCTGGCTGAGGTGGCCAGCTCTGTCGGGGTGACCTTGGTCTAGCGATCGAGGTATAAAAAAAAAAAAAAAAAAAAAATCCCAACCTTAGCCGGCCGAGGTGGCTAGCTCGGTCGGGTGACCTTGGTCTAGTGACTGAGGTGGCCAGCTCTGTCAAGCGACCACGATTTGGCAACCGAGGTAAAAAAAAAAAAAAAAAAAAAAAATCCCGACTTGAGCTGGCCGAGGTGGCCAGCTGTCGGGTGACATTGATCTGGCGACCGAGGTCAAAAAAAAAAAAAAAAAACCGACCTGAACCGGCCGAGGTGGCCAGCTCTATCGAGTGACCTCGGCCTGGCGACCGAGGTCAAAAAAAAAAATAAAAAAAAACACATGAGCTCGGCCATGTGACATCAGGTCATTTCTTGCTTAGTCAAATCTTACAAATTCACCAGAGCAACGAGACAAGTCTTGGGAGAACATTTTTTTTTTTTTTTAAAACTTTTACTTGCTCAGTCGAACCTTACAGATTCACCAAAGCAACGAGGCAAGTGTTAGGAAAATCTCCCACGTCACCAATGACATGATGACAGCTAGGATCCAAGCATCCACGTCAATACTCGAACATTCCCATAAATCCAACCAATGGATAAGGACAAAATCATCATTTCTACAGTTTTGCAAGGATACTTCGGTCATCACACATCAAACAAGGGTAAAAACGGCATTTACAAAGATACATTATTCACTATAAATGCCACGATTCCTGAGATTTCAGGTACTTTTTACATTTATTACTCTTTCTTGGGATTATCGCTCGGACACCTCGGACTAAGAATCTCTCACCTACCCCATTTAAATATTGTTGTGGGCTCGGATACCGAGCCCATCGACTGTTCACAGAGCCCTAACTTAAGCATCGGAGTTGACCCGGGGCCATAGGCGCGCCTCCCCCTTGTCTTTGCTTGTCTTGCAGGTCTAGTCAGCATGGTGGACCTCGGATACGGATTTGGGCCGAAACAACATATAATTATATTCATGCTTGTTGCTAGTACATGAAATTTCTATTGGATTCAATTTTTATTCATACATATGATTTTCATTGAAATTTTTATAGAGGTATTTTTCATCTTAGAGATTTTTTTTTTGGTTGATATTCTTTCTCTCTTTGGAATAATTTTCTTTTCATTCTTGGAAGGTTGCATAAATATCTTTCCATTCTTGGAAGATTGCATAAATTTCTTTCTAGTCATGGAAGATTGTATAAATTTATTGCCATTCTTGAAAGATTATATAAATTTCTTTCCATTCTTTGAAGATTGCATTATTTTCTTTCAATCTTTGTGATTGTATAAAATTCTTTCCATCTTTGTAAAAGTGTAAAATTTCTTTCCGTCTATTGTGATTGTAAAATTTTATTGACTTCCATCTTTGCAAGATTACAAGATTTTATTGATTTCCATCTTAATAAGATTTTAAGATTGAAATCAATCTTCAAAAAATTACATTGCAAGATTTTATTGATTCCCATCTTTAGAAGATGCTTTTCAAGATTTTATCTTCAGTCTTTAGAAAATTGTATTGTAAGATTTTATTGACTTCCAATCTTTAGAAGATTGCATTGCAAGATTTTATTTTCAATCTTTAACAATTACATTATAAAATTATATTGCCTTTGTTGAAAGATGTAAAATTACATTTGAGATCCATTGCATGGATTTCTTGCTTTTTTTTTCAAAAAAAAAAAAAAAAAATTTAAAGATTTGTATCAGAATTCTTGCCAGATTTAGAGTTTTCAATTTTAGAATGTTTTGCATGGATTTTTCTGTCATATCTAGAGTTTCTATTTTTAAAAAGTTTTCCATTGATTTTTTGTTACATTTTTAGAGTTTCCATTTTTAGAAAGTTTTGTATGAATTTTTCTACCACTTTTAGAGTTTTCAATTTTGAAAAGTTCTACATTGATTCCTACCATATCTAGAGTTTCTATTTGAAAGTTTTACATTGATTTTCCTACCATATTTAGAGTTTTCCATTTCTAAAAAGTTTTGCTTGGATTTTCTTACTATATTTTAAGTTTTCGGTTTTGAAAAATTTTGCATGGATTTTCCTTCCATATCTGGAGTTTTTCAAAAGTTTTACATGGAAGTTTCTACCATTTATACAGTTTCCTTTTTTGAAAAATTTGGATGGATTTTCTTGCTATGTCTAGAGTTTCCATTTTTGGAAAATTTTGGAAGAATTTCTTCCATATCTAGAATTTTCATTTTTTGAAAATTTTTTAAGAATTTTTCCTACCATATTTAAAATTTATATTTTTGAAAATTTTAAAAGATTTCTTGCCATATTCAGAGTTCTATTCTTGGAAACAATATATGAACATTTTCTTAAAGATGAGGGGAGTTTTTTGTAATTAGAAAGATGAGGCGAGGTTTCTTTTGTTGGGTCAGTTTTAGTTTTGTTATTGAAATGGGCTGAGAGTTTTAAGTGGGTTTATGTTTAGGTTTAAGTTGGGCTTGGGTTTATGTTGCTAATTAGAGTCCATTCTTTTATTTTAGGCCTGGGCTCAGATTTAAGCCATTTTTTTTGTTTATTTCTTTGATGGCTTCGTTACATTAGCGGACTTAGGTGTTTTTTTTATGGGTTGAGTCCATTAATGATTGCAGGAAATTAGTTGTCAGCTTGGGCCTACCATACTCGGGGTTAGATCTTAGATGGGGCTTGTGCGTAGGATGGTCCAATTAGGTGTTTGATAGGATAATAAGGAGAGGAGGTTTTCTGGCCATTGGACCTGGCCTCGTGGTGGTTGATATAATGCAATGAAGAATATAAAAGTCTTATGGGCTCAAGTCCATTTGGAGAGAAGGGAGGGAGTTTGTTGGAATTAATTTTAAGAGAGGATGATAACTCATTCCACAGGGAATCTAAACCCCAAACAAAAACCTTAAGAGAGGCGTTTCGGAAAAGGAGAGAGGAGCTAGGTTCATGAGAAGGAGAAAGTAGTGAGAGGGTGAGAGACCGAGAGAAAGGGACTGAGTGTCGGCCAAGGAGGGGAGAGAGGAAAATCGAGGAAAAGGGCAAAAGGAAAAGGAGGGTGTGGAGAGAGAGGGTTTGGTTTTTGTTCTTCATGTGATTGACTTTGGTAGCAATGGCGATCTTCATTCTACTTTCTTCACTAATTCGATCTACTAGCAGCTTTACTATCTCCTTCTAGTTTTCCATTGATTGATTCGTCGCTGAAATTCATGGTTTTATCAGATCTTGCAATCGATTCGCTTCCAAAGTTCTTGGTTCTCTGGTTTGCGATTGATTTCCAGTGACAACTTCTTCATTTCTTTCGATCTTGATGCGCAACGGCAAAAACCTATTCATCTTCTCTGATCTCGATTTGGGGTGCCAACCTGGTTACAATGGTGAAAAATCTTTAATCGATCTTAAGCGACAATGTTGTTTTTGTTCATCAATAAGTTCTTTGCTCAAATGTTCGGTTTGAGCAATGGTAATTTTGCTTGTGGGTTTGCAACAGCGACTAAGTTGTCTAATCTACCGATTAGCCGACACCGAAGTTCATTCCTTCATCAGGTATTCTTCATTTATATTCTCATTTTTTTTCTTTTTGTTATGAGTATGCTTATTTGTGAGTATGACGTTTAGAGCTTCCCCTGATTTATTCCGTAATGATATGTCTTCGGTGGAACTTATTCCTTTGTGCTTATTTTCTTTCAATTTTGGCCTCACTGAGAATGACTTTTAAGAGGTTTTTTTTTTGTTTTACATTGATTAAAAGTTCATGATGAGCTTTTCTCAGTTTTGTTTGGCATCGGCATAATTTTAGATATTTCTCATACTTTGTCATGAGTGAATTCTATCTCTATAATTCTTCTGATTTTTTTTAGTAATTTCTAAACTGAATATTTTCCATCCTTCGGTTTCTTCCTCCTCCTTTGATAATGGTGTCTCTGACTTCTATGTTTCTAATGTTTTAATGTAGGTTTATTGTTAAATCTATTCTTTAATCTATTCCCAGGGTGGATTTTGATGTTTTATTCAAGCTGAACCTTATCTTAGTATATGTTGTATAAATTGTAACTGTTCATGCCATCATTAGTGTTTAGCTCAATGGTCTAGGCTCATCTAAGATTTTATTTCATGATTCAGTTTCCATCAGTTAGAGGTCTCGTGTTTTTCTCTTTGCAAATTTGTTTTCTTTTTATGCTTATTTTCCTTTTGTTATTTTTCTACTGAGTTTATTTATTTATTTATTTTTTACTTTTGGTTTCAGCCGAATATGCTTCTGTCTTAGAGTGTTGATCAGTTTCCTTTTTTTATTATTTTTTCCTCTTGCAGTCGATTGTCCGTGAGCTACAAACCCATTCTTGCTGTGTGCCCTATATGTGTTCTGTGAATCTACCTATACTCTTTATTCTTCAACTTGTGTTCTTTGAACCTGTTCATGTTAGTTAGACATCATGTATATAGGCAGTAAATCTTATGTGATGCTTGATGATTATCGTTCATATGAATGCTTCGATTGCATACTCAATTGGTCACACTCATGCTTAGTTTAAGAGGGCTGATTGATTTTTTTAACTTGGTTCAAATGCTCGATCTAATGCATACATGCTTAGGTTTGGATTATCTAACATATGCCCGAATTCATGTTTAGCAATGTATTCACTGTTTGCTATGTTGCTATCTACATAGTTATATTATCTTATGAATACCTTAATTAAATGCTTAGTTCAAAGCATTATACCTATCCCTAGGAGATGTATCCCCATTTTTACAGCTCCAATTTGTAATACCTTAGGGGTACACTATGCACGGGTGCACCAGAGACCCCACATGTATGACTGTGGTACCTTCCCATGATGATGATATTCGGGGATTCCAACGAGTCCAACCCCGCAAGGGATCACAGTCCTATGCTAACCTCTATGAGCCCACCTAGGTTGAGGCCCGCACATACCTTAGGTCTGGATCCATAAGTGTTTAGGTAAGCGTTGTACAAATGTATAAATGAAATAGATGTTGGATATATGTGATGGATGTTTGAGTATGTGGCCTTGGGGCCAATTTGTTTTTCCCAAATTGGGATGAGTGAGATTAGCGAACCTCTATCAAGTGAGGGGAGTAGAGGCAGTGGCCTCTTGAGTGTTGCCATGCAACACCTAATAGCCCGTCAACTATTGGGAACTACATTGACCTGATTCTCATTTTTGAGATATGTAGGCAGTGGGAAGTCATCTCGCTTCGCACCCGGTCAATTTGGAGGTAAGTCCCTTGACTCAAGGATTATCTCATCAAGGGGAAGTTTCTATGATTTAGGAAGTACCTCACACATGGGATGTGTTCCATGATTATGTGAGCATCTACCGTTTTGATGTGTCTCATGATTATGGGAACACTGTTGTTCACACATGTACATAAACCCCCACATGGGTGGGAACTACGTTGATCTGATTCTCATTTGAGATACGTAGGCAATGGGGTGCAACTTGGCTTTGCACATGGTCAGATTGAGGTAAGTCCCTTAAGTCAGGGATTACCTCACTGAGGGGATGTTCCTATGATTTAGGAAGTATCTTGCACGCGGATGGTTTCCATGATTATGGGAACATACTCTTTTTCGATGTGTCTCATGATTATGTGAACATCTGTTGCACACCGGTATTTAGAACCCCCCTCGAACTATGTTTGACCTTATTTCCGTCATGTTGGACTACGTAGGCAGTTTGGGATGCTTCCCAAACTCAATTATATAGTTATTATGCCTTTATTTGTTTTCTTTAGATGCAGTTGTTACTATTTTTAGTAGTAGCTTATTGTTAATTGCTGAATGATTGAATAATGATGAGATGTCAGGATGTGACGAGAATTAGAGATCAATTTTAGAATCCCTATGTACGTTACATAGAATAGATCACGTAATCCCAAATACAAATAATGGAAGGAAAGAATAGGACATAGGGAAATCGGTCAATGATCGGGCGATTTGGGTGCCTAACACTTCCAAACTTGTAAATTGGGTGTTTATCCACCTTTGGTGAGAATAGTAAACTAATCCATTAAGTCAAGGGAGTCAATAGAGTTTTTTCTAATGAGAAACAACTTTATAGGTCCTAGACCACAAATTTATAGATCCTAGACCTTATCTACATGACGACTCAAGATTTATACATTCCACTAGCATGAGTGGACAAGATCTTAAGATGCAAATCTTTCGATCTTATTTGAGTATTGAGAGTAGAGAGCTGCCCGGAATTACAACAAATAACAACTTAAAAATAAAAGAGGATACATTACCCAAAAAAGGGAATCATTGTTTCTCACCATCGTCTTCACAATATGACAATTAGCTAACTTTTAAATAATATCTTAATCACATAAACTACCTAATGGAGATGTATTGATAAACACACATCAAAATCCATAAAATTGGGAAGCGTTTGATTTAGAAGACTATATAGGCACACCAATCATAGGCTAGAATACGGGGGTGGCTAGTCTTGAATAACTCTAAATTCTCTACTTGTCCCTTCATTAGCCTAAATAGAAACATTGTGTACACTAGCCTGCGGTGTCACATGTTGTAGGTAGTGATTTGTTTGAATCAATGCGGAACTCAAGCAAGTCTATTTGTTAGGAGGGATCTCCCTCACTTCTTTCCTTTTTAAATATGGGTCATAACTTGATAGGCTTTGAATACTTCTTTCCTTTTCAAATGTTAGTCACAGCTTGTTCGGCTTTGAATACTTGTTCCCTTTTTAAATTTTCGAACTACGCAGAGATCTATATCCCGAGCTATGTTGGGATATGTAGGCAGTTTAGATAAAGCTCTCTCCAAATTCGATCCATCTTTTGATTTTGCTCAAATTTGGTTTTAGTTGGTCATAGCTTATTAGGCTTTGAACACTTTTTTCCTTTTTAAATTTGTAGAACTACGTTTGGACTTGATTCTCTGACTATGTAGCGATACATTGGCAGTTGGATACAAATGTTCCGAACTCAATCCACCTTTGTTTCAAATTGATTCAAGTTATTTCAAAGAGATTCAAATTGTTTCAAAATGAGTTTAACTTGGTTCAAATATTGGTTTTGTTTAAAATTGGTTCAAATTTTGGTTCAAATCATTTGTTTAAATTTTGGTTTAAAACATTGTTTTCATCATGGTTTAACTAATTTTTCATCAACTATTCTTCCTTAAAATATGCGGGTGTAAACACCCCATTTTTGCCTCACTAATCTCTCACAACTTTCACCAATCATTTTAAGGTTAACCTGTGTTACCCCTTAACACTAGGAAGCTTCACTTGCCATTTTAAGATCATCCTGTGTTATTCTCTCCCTAGGTTAAAAAAACCTATCATAAATAGCCCTCCTAGTGTCCAAACCATAGGTAGAGTCTAAACTTTCTATAAATAGCTCATTTAGTGTCCAAACCTAAGCTAGAGTTTAAACTTTTTATAAATAGCCCTCTTAGTGTCCAAACCCTAGGTAGAGTCCAAGCTTTTCATAAATAGCCCTCATTGAGTCTAGTTTACCATCAGGTTAGAAAACCTACTATAAATAGACTTTCTAGTGTCATCCTTGAACCTAAGTCTAAAACCTGTCATAACTAGGTCCATTAGTGCTAAACCTCCCTTTAGGTTTCAAAAACTATCTTATTTAGGTCATTCTGGATCATTTCCTAGCCTAAAGCCACCTAAAACCATACCATGGGTATTTTAGTCATTTTTTCAAAGATGGTCAAAGTGGTCAAAATTAGTCAAAGTTAGTCTACATTTAAACCCTAGAGTCAACCTAGAATCACTTAGAGTCAAAGCCATGTCAACCTATCCTCGTCACCTATGACCACCCAAAGTGTCATTAAGAATGGTCATGTATCACTTAGAATCATACCCATCCATTTCCCCCCATAGCTCATAGGTGATGTAAGACAGAGGTAAGGGAGAAAATGGAAAGAGAGAATGAAGAGTAGTGTGGAAGCCTACTTGAAACCCTCTAAGCCTAATGGGCCCACGGGGTGGATTAAATGTAGTCCATATTTCATTCATGGGCTGAATTGCAAATAAGAGAAAGGCAAGGGTTAAAGTGTAAATAAGACAAAAGTGCATAAAAAGACAAGCGTCGGAAAACCAAATAAAAAAAAGAAAAGAAAGGTTAAATTCTCTCCTCCATGGTTTTAGAGAGAGAATCTTTCTCTAATACAGTGTGGGAGAGAGATAGTGTGTGTAGGTGGCAATTAGTTAATGAAAGAAAATAAAAAGAAAGAAAAGAAAAGGAAAGAAATTAAAAAAAAAAAAAAAACAAAGGATGGCTAATTGGACTCTAATTAGATTCTAATATAAAGATATAATACCAACCAATAGTGAGATGACTATACTAGCCAATAGTGAGATGACATGTGTCGTAGACTTATTATGGATAAAAATCTAATTCAAAATATGGAAATTAGAGAAATATCGAAGAAGGAAACATGAGTTGGCAATGGGTTGGCAAGAGAGAAGCCCTAGCTCTATATAAATAGCACAACGGGAGAGCATAAGGACCATTCTTGAAATTAGAGCCCCCTAGTGGCATGAGCAAGAGAGATAGACATAGAGGAAGAACGAAAGAAAGAGCGAAAGGGAGAAAGGGAGAAGGCACTCACCTCCATCACCTCCATTCAAGCTCTAAGGATCTGCAACAAGGTCTCCATCCCCATAGAGGGACAAGGTAAGTCATCCTAATCTTCCTCTATTGAAGCTTCATGGTGTTATGTATGCTAGAATAGGCTTAGATAGAAGCAAGTGTAGATTTCATGAGTGATTGCATTCCTGTGTGATTTCTACAACTCTTTCTTTAAGTTTGATATTTTTCATATAATCTACTTGATATAAGGATTATTCCATCTGAATTTGAGCTCCAGCCATGGAAATTTGCCTAGGCAAAAAATTCCATGAATGAAGTTCAATCTGGAATCCGACTGTAGGAATGGATTCAAACATCGAAGATGAGACTTTTTGGACTCCAAAAAATTATGATATATGCCCTATTAAGTTAGGTAGATGTTCTAAAAACCTAGATCTATTTAGATCTGGGAGGACCTCTAAAAAATTCATGCAATGCACTGAGGTAAAAAGCAGAGGCAGAATGAAAGTACTCTAAGAATGAGCATAGAACTAGGTTTTTCTCTCATAGTTTGAAGAAACTTAAAACATGAGAAAGCCTATAAAATAATATAGCTTTCAAAACTGGTTTTGAGTGATTTGGATGAAAGTTGAATTTTTAATGATTCTTGCACTGATTTCGGCCAGTTTGGAAACAAAATCTGAAACAGAATTTTACATTACTTTGTGTGTTGAATCTGGTCATCATAGAGCTTCTTTCTGTAAATGCATATTAAAGAAGAAAAGTTAGATTTGTCAATCTAGTTTCAGGTTAGGCAATTAGATTTGATTTTCATGTGTAGATTATTTTATATAGATTTTATAAGTTTATTGGTCTGAATCTAGAAACTAGTCAGGCCAATACATGAATCCAAACTATTGAGGGTTTTTTGATCAATTTAACCTTAGAATTAGGATTTTCCTATTTTAAGAAAAGTTGTAGGTCTCTGAAAGATCTTTAATTTGACATAAGATGGAAAAATTTTGGACATAAGTTGCCCTCTGTGCATCAGTTTTCTTACAGGTCATAGCATTTGTAATTTTGATATATTTGGTAAGTAGCATATTTCTTACCATCTCAATATGATTTTTTTTTTTATATTTTTGATAAGTAGAATAATTCTTACAATATTTAGATATTTTTGGTATATCTGGTTAGTTGGATAATTCTTACTATATTTAAATGATTTTTGATATTCTTAGTAAGTAGGATAATTCTTACCATATTTAAAGATTTTTGACATTTTTGGTAAATAGGATAATTCTTACCATATTTAAAGATTTTTGACATTTTTGGGAAGTAGGATAATTCTTTCATATTTAAAGATTTTTGATATATTTGGTAAGTAGGTTAATTCTTGCCATATTTAAATAATTTTTTTTATATATTTGGTATGTAAGATAATTCTTACCATATTTAAATGATTTTTGACATTTTTGGTAAGTAGGATAATTCTTACCATATTTAAATATTTTTGATATATTTGGTAAGTAGGATAATTCATACCATATTTAAATGATTTTGACATATTTGGTAAGTAGGATAATTCTTACTATATTTAAATGATTTTTAGACATATTTGGTAGAATAGTATATTTTTCTTACCATATATGATGTGTTTGGTAGAATAGAATTTTTTTTTTACCATACATAATACTTGACATATTTGGTGGAATATAATAGATTTCTAATCATATATGCCTATTTGGTAGAATTGCATAGATTTCTTACCATATATATACATGCATGTTAAATTTTACTATATATGTTGATTGTCATATATATGATAATTACCATGTTTAGATAAAATATCTTATTTTGGGTAATAATTTAATTTCTGCAAACACCCTAATTAAACAAGCCATATCTGTACATTTTAGAAGACAATCTATGTCTCACCCTGATTCTGGACAAACCAGAAGTGTGAATGAACAGTCATATAAATCAACAGTTCACGCCAGGATCAAAGACCATGCCAGCAACTCAAACCGAATACATTCCACGTCATAATAAGAAATAATAAAATAAACAGCGGAAGTTTTTATTAATAATGAACTGAGGTATAATATGATAAATAAATAAATATTTCAATTATCTCCAAATACTAAAATATAAGTAAATAATCTATTACATGTCCTCATAATTCAATTAGGAAAATAACCAAGAGTAAACACATTGAAAGCATTCGCATGAAGAGTCATGCTTGTCCTCCACGGCTTGCATGTCTATAGCTGCCTCGTGTTCGTACGACGGTGCGTTCATGTAATCTTCTACTGTGATACCTGCATCATCAACTAAAAATATTCGACGTCGAAGGGTGAGCACACAATACGGCTCAATGAGTAAACAAAATAATGGGCAAACATATTCATGCCTTCAATTCATATCTTTGGTCTGGTATAAGCTTGCAAATGTGCTATGGTAATGATAGTTTACAACTACACCTCCATACACGAGAGTGAGCACGCCCAACGGATCACACACCGTTATCGTCCTACATCATCCACTACGAAATAGAGATAAAACTAGAGTTCCCGGATCACACACCACCAGAACCCCCCTGATACCTTAGCCGTACCAGTACATATGCGCTTACTAGCGAGGGCTTGCAAACTTAATTTGTGACTAACTAATCCTAGATGTCATCCAGATGTATCCAAGGCTTTACCCCAGCATTCCTCAATACACCCATAGAGATAGAGCTAGAGTCTGGCGGTCAGGTTGAACCACAATACCGTGTCCTCCACTTGCTACCCTATGACGTACTAGTTTGTTAACGTAACAGCGATACGACGATGTCAATGCGAATAACGGAATAGAGATAGAGCTCAAGTCTGGCTTTATTCGATGTAGAGAGGGAATTTGGTGACATGGATTGGCTTTTAGTGGCCCAATATGAAGGGTGCACTTGTCCAGAATTGGTCAAGCATTTCTACTGTAACCTTTAGCTGGAGGGTGATCCAGAGGACCTGGACAGAGGTAGGGATCTTGGGATCACTAGCTGGGTGAAAGGGGTACCTATCTCATTCAACACTCAGTAGTTGGTAGATGTTCTAGGCATCTCCAACCATGGTGGGTTGGTCTACTGCACTTCAAAGGAGCGTAAGCTCTTGACAGAGACTATGCGCGCCGAAGTGAGCCACTAGATCCTATGGAGTGATCGTTGGGAGATGAAAGCGATCAATTTTCGTCCTGAGCCACGTGTATACTACAACATCATCCAGCATAATCTTATACCGCAGAGTGGCCATTACGAGATTGTCTTGCAGCTGACCCAGTATCTATTGTACTGCATCTGCACCAGACAACCTGTCTGCCTCCCATACATTATCATTTGCACTATACATAGAGCCACGACGCCCAATCTGAAGGGCAACTTACTTTATGGTAGCTTGATCACTACCCTTCTCACTCACCTGCAAGTAAGCCTGGAGGGTGAGAGAATTTTTGAGGATACGATATCAGTAGACCTCGATTGGGATGTTATCTGCAGGATGGGGATGCAGGGGGTGCAAGTCAGTGACGAAGAACAAAACGCTATGCAGTGTCCTCTCAGTCGAGTGGCGGCAGCAGAGGCAACCTTTGAGGTAGCCGCAGCAGAGGGTGATGAGGATGATGACTGTATGTACATGGATGTAGATGACATCCCTCCTTTTACGCCATAGCACACTACTGGGGTTGGCCATTTACAGACTACTCCCTTTGCTGGTCCTTTTCAGTCGCTATCCGAGCGAATCTTGACTCAGCTCCAGGATATCCGAGTGGCTCAACAGACTCTGCTGGAGACCCAACAAGCAATCGATCAGCAGGTGGCGGATCTTGCTACGAGTCTTAGTTCGACATAGAGATAGGTAGCTTGGCTCGCAAGAGTCTATGTGGAGGACTATGATAAGGATAGGGAGTCCCCACCTCATCCTCTACCAACTCAGGGCTAGATTTTTATTTCTACTATTGATATACTTTTATTTGATGTTTATATTTACAGGGTAACCGTCCAAATTGTAGACCATACTCTGTTTTTCTTATCAGGATGTACATTATCTCACTTTTGTTTTGGGTCATTTATATATATACATATTGTTTTACCTTTACATTATGTGCATTATCTTCTTGCTTAATTTCTATCTCAAACAACAATGTGCTTATGGTGTGTTTTTATTAAAGCTTTTAATTTTATCCTAACTCAGTTTATGGACTCTTGTGAATGTGTTCAAGTTTGATTGGCAGAGTCTTAGAGCTCTGATATCAAGTTGTCATACCCCAATTTTGAACAAACCAGAAGTGTGAATGAACTGTCATATGAACCAATGATTCACGCTAGGATCTCATACAGACCTTGCCAACAACTTAAACCAGACACATTCCATATCATAATCAGAAATAATAAAATAAATAGCGGAAGTCTTTATTAATAATGAACTGAAGTTTAACATGATAAATAAATAAATATTCCAATTATCTTCAAATACCAAAACATAAGTAAATAATCTATTACATGTCCTCATAACTCAATTAGGAAAATAATTAAAAGTAAACACATTGAAAGCACTTGCATGAAGAGTCATGCTCATCCTCCACGGCTTGCATGTTCATAGCTACCACGTGTCCGTACAATGGCGCATTCATGTAATCCTCCACTGTGGTACCTGCATTATCAACTAAAAATATTCGACGTCGAGGGGTGAGCACACAACACGGCTCAATGAGTAAACAAAATAATGTACAAACATATGCATGCCTTCAATTCATATCTTTGGTCTGGTATAAGCTTGCAAATGTGCTATGGTAAGGATAGTTTGCAACCACACCTCCATACACGAGGGTGTGAGCACACCCAACGGATCACACACTGTTATCGCCCCACATCATCCACTACGAAATAGAGATAAAACTAGAGTTCCCGGATCATACACCACTAGAACCCCCCTGATACTTTACCCGTACCAGTACATTTGCCCCTATTGGCGAGGGCTTGCAAACTGGATTTGTGACTAACTAATCCTAGATGTCATCCAGATGTACCCAAAGCCTTACCCCAGCATTCCTCAATATGCCCATAGAGATAGAGCTAGAGTCTGGCGGTCTGGCTGAACCACAATTTTGCGCCTTTCCTCTTGATACCTTACGACGTACTAGTTCCGCTAACGTAACAGCGATACGACGATGTCAATGCGAAGAACAGAATAGAGATAGGGCTTGAGTATGGCGGTCACGCTGAACCACAGTACCACATCCTCCCTTAGATACTCTACCCAATACAACACATCAATCACATATACAAGCACATGTCTATTCCTAACATCGTCATTATATCAAATAGGAACAATAGTAAAATATGCATGAACAGTTATATAGCAAGTATTGGATGATATTTGAGATGCACAAATAATCATACAAGCATGACATTATCATAATAATAGAAAATAAAAGAGAAGAGTAGCTTATTATTATCCAATTAGTTTAGGTCTTGTTCCCTCACCTATAAACGATATTTGATCCCCCTTCCAACCTTTGGAAGTTACTTTGAACTATTTGGAAACCTAATAAATTTATGGATTTAAGTTGGGGTTCGATTGTATCAAGTTACAACAATTGAAAAACAAAACATGTCCTTTAATTGGTGACTGGTCGATTCTGTGATCGTAGTAATATGTCGACCAGACACTGTGTGGTCGCATGATATTCGACCATGCTACCACAGAGTCGATCGCACAGTGTCTAGTCGACATATATCTGCGACCACAGAATCAACCAGTCACCAATTAAAGGACCTATTTTGTTTTTCGATTGCTATAATTTGATACAATCGAACCTTAACTTAAATTCATAAATTTATTAGGTTTCCAAATAATTCAAAGTAACTTCCAAAGCTTGGAAGGGGATCAAATATCGTTTATAGGTGAGGGAACAAGACCTAAATTAATTGGATAATAACAAGCTACTCTTCTCTTTTATTTTCTGTTATTATGATGATGCCATGCTTGTATAATTGTTTGTGCATCTCACGTGTCATCCAATACTTGCTATATAATTGCTCATGCATATTTTACTATTGTTCCTATTTGATATGGTGATGATATTAGGAATAGGCATGTGCTTGTATGTGTTGGATTGGGTGGAATATCTGGGGGAGGATGTGGTACTGTGTTTCAGCCTGACCGCCAGACTCAAGCCCTATCTCTATTCCATTCTTTGGATTGACATAGTCGTATTACTGTTACCTTAGCGAAACTAGTACGTCGTAGGGTATCAGGGGTAGGACGCGGTATTGTGGTTCAGCCTGACCGCCTTGACTTTAGCTCTATCTCTATGAACATATTGAGCAATGCTGGGATAAGGCTTTAGATATATCTGGATGACATCTATGATTGGTTAGTCATGAACCCAGTTTGCAAGCCCTTGCCAGTAGGGGCATACGTACTGGTATAGGTAGGGTATTAGGGTGTTCTGACAGATTGTGATATGAGAACTCTAGCTCTATCTCTATTTTATAGTGGGTGATGTGGGGCGATAGCGGTGTATGATTTGTTGGACATGCTCACACTCTTGTGTATGGAGGTGTGGTTGCAAATTATCCTTACCATAGCACATTTGCAAGCTTATTCTAAACCAAAGATATGAATTGAATGCATGCATATGTTTGTGCATTGTTTTATTTACTCACTGAGCCCTGTTGTGTGTTCACCCTTCAATGTCGAATATTTTTAGTTGATGATGTAGGTACCACAGTGGAAGATTACATGAATGCGTCGTCGTAATGACATGTGGCAGCTATGGACGTGCAAGCCGTGGAGGACGAACATGACTTTTCATGCGAGTCCTTTCAATGTGTTTACTCTTAGTTATTTTCCTAATAGTTATGAGGACATGTAATAGATTATTTACTTATGTTTTGGTATTTGGAGATAATTTGAATATTTATTTATTTATCATGTTAGACCTCAGTTCATTATTAATAAAGACTTACGTTATTTATTTTATTATATCTGATTGTGATGTGGAATGTGTTTGGTTTAAGTTGCTGGCACGGTCTTTACGAGATCCTGGCATGAATCGTTGGTTCATATGACGGTTCATTCACACTTTTGGTTTGTCCGAAATTGGGGTGTGACAATTTAGGTGTGAGGACGTGCAATTAGGCACTCACATATATGGTAAGGGTAAAATATAAAATCTTAACAAAGAAAGATGGTGCTTGGCCAAAACTTTCAAAATTAGAGCTTAAAGTTAAAGGGTAGTTTTAGGACGATCCTTACCCCTTAGCAAATTCAAACCTAGAATAGGTTATCCACTTGAAATATCCATCAGTCCAATAAAGATCATCCACCCTTGATCCACTTAGACTATCCATTAGTCCAATGAAGATCATTTACCCTTAATTTCAAACTACGTTGTACCTGATTTCTAGGACCACTAGAATACATAGGCAATTTAGGGGGATTTCCAAATATAGTACTACCTCTTAGCATTCTTAGGTCATCCATACCCATATCCATTATCCACCATATCCATCCACATCCATTGTCCATATCTACCTTCCATTATTTAAACCCATAGAATTTCCTCAGCCAATCAAGCATAGGCTTAAACTTGAACAAATAATCTAATCAAACCAAGCATAAATCAAAAGTATAAACTTTAATCACACTTGAACTACGATGGAGAAATCCATGATACGTAAGCAGTCTAGAAGATTCCAGATTCGGTTCAATGACATCAAACTACATGGTTTGGTTTGGTTCAATACATACCATGAACCACTTAGAAAAATTTCAGAGGTTTGGAGTGTACCTGATCCTGCAAACTTCTATGGGCCCGGTAAGGGATCCAGCTACGTGTAACATGCCCAATATCCTTGGCAGTCCTGAGTTCTGTGTCCTGCTATTCCACTGCTATGACATAAAACAATCCCTCTGGTATCGCCCAATCTTTCATAATATGTCCTCGACTGCCAAACCGATAGCACCTTCGACATACCTTTTCTTGGTGAGGTGGGGATCATGGATGCAGTGCTAAGTTGGTCATTAGGAATAGGCACGTAACTCGCGAACTGCACCCTCTTTCTTTTAAGTGATGCTTCTTTCTCGGGGATCACCATGGTTCGCTTGCCCACTCCTTGGTCTATTGGTATCTCCCTTTGGGATCTTTGTTGCCTCAATATCTCTGTCAGATTGTCGCACTCCACTGCCATTTGTGCCACAATCCTTCTATGCTGCTCTTGTAGGCCCTGGGTGAGTTTCCCTAGTAAGGTTGATGCACCCGCCATTACCGCGATGGGGGTAATTTCATGACACCCGGCCTTGGTTAACATAGTTAACATTCCTTGCTGAAATTCAGAATACAGTTGGTAGCTATCTCTCGCTAGCTCCTTTATCATTGGTGCCGAATCTTGATGTGAGTTTGGCGATGGCACATCTTGCTTCATTTCAACACCCGAGATTCTTGTTTTTGAAGCTTGGGCCACCCATTGGTTATGGGTAGGGAGGTGAGTGCGATCCATAACCTAGCCAAGTTTCCCTTCCATCAATAGAATTCTATTAGTTTAAATTCTTGAGGTGATCATTCTTAAATCATTAATTACACAATCACAATGCGCACTACCATGGTTCCACAACGTTTCTAGACTTTATAAGCATCATTCAGCTAAATTCAGTCTCTTGGTATACACTCCTAGTTCCCTAGTCTCGTAACTATTCATTTCGTGCTCCTCCATGTCACATTTCGCATAGCAGTGCCCTAATTTGATATGATCACCTTCTGGACTCTTCGCTCTTCATTCCGATCCAAGGTAGGCTCGTTGTTCTGTTCACTCGAGAGATAGAAAGCCAAGTTGAGATGAGAAATGAGAATTCTTGTCGAAGGCAACATTTCCATTTCTGATCTCAGCGAGGGTATGAGGCCTCGTGGGAAGTTTGGTCATCGAGGTTTATCATCTACGTTCAATCTGGTAGTTGCAGGGTGTTTCACTGACCTTTCTTCTCACTTCAACGTTATTATCTTACACGTTACCACTCGTGCTAGAGTTTTCCTTCAGAGTGTGCTCCATAGTTTTGATACCCTTTGAAACCCTCACAAATAACAGCAGGACAAGTGTTACCTACACCTACTCTTTTCGTCCTCATGGGGATACCGCCTGGGTGAATTCGGTGACAACCCAAGGTTAGAGCATATTGCTAGATTCGAGTTCGTTTACGACCTTGCCCCCTGTTGCTGTCTTCCAAAGTGCACTAGACACCAAGTGTTATACCATGTGCTATAGGTAGCAAGTGTTATGGATATCAATACTAAGTGTTATATATACCAAGCATGCCCTATTAAAGCAGTAGAACACTCGCTATGAGCTACTTAATGAATTTGAAGTTCTACTCAGTGTGCTCAACATACTCGTGCATTCTTCTTCTCAATAGATCATCCAGTCTACTTAGTGATAGAAATTTACCTGAGTTGCGGAGCCCTGATTGGATGTTCCCCATGCGAGAATTACCGTAACATTCTTTTCTTATTTTGGCAAAACCCTTCCATGTTGACTAGCCTGCTCAGACCCTTCGAATGGCCTTTAGCATTACTGGACATGACTCCTTGTGTTGTGGAGCATAACAGGCCAAGAAAGCTTCTTGGAATATTTCCCAAGTTATCACTTCGTGATGTTGCAGCAATACGGGTTGGGTGCTGCACTACCATTCATACGGTGAGCCTTCTAACTAGTAGTGGCACACATGACCTTCTGTGCATCAGAATAGTGGAAGTTGTCGGTAATTTCCCGCATGACTCAAACTCAATTCCTAGGCTGAAAAAAGTCCTCATATGCTCCATTGAACCGTTCTAGCTTTAGTCGCAAGAAGTTGACCATGGAATCATATGCAATTGCTGGGTTAACTCCAGCAAGAGGGGAGAAAGGAGGTAGTTCCCCACTTGACTCTCCAGATTCCTTGATATGGGTGTAACGGTGAGTAGTCAACACAATGGCAATTATGCGTTGATGTTCTTCCAATTCACTTCCTGGAGCGAGTGCATTGGAGGTAGACTTCGCCTTGTCGTGCTTGAGTGGTGACATCATGTCAATTGTGAGTGAATCTGAAAAGGGCTATATACCATCTCCCTCAGTAACAACACCATTGTACTAATCAATAAGGCAATAGGTAAGGTGTCATATAATGGGACGGGGGCTAGTCTGTTCCAAGTGAACGATACCAAGTGTGTCCAAGTAAATGATCAATTTATGATACACACTACACAATTAATCTTTAAATGGTGCGAATAATCCAAGGTTAGAACCCATGGAAGATCTCAATCAATTGTCACAAGGTTGACGCTTCCTTTCCCCCCAACTCATAGGGTTCCGGTGGGAGTACCAGGTGCAAGATCATCCGGCGCAACTTCCGGGTTGGTGCCTTAAACATTTTGGAGGCAAGGTGGAGGGTCGAACGGATGGTATTGCCTCCGGTTTTACCTCCATCCGGATTGAAACCTCTGTTATCAGATGGTACTTCCAGAGAGTCAGACAGCTACAGAGACGGAGGGTTTACCCTCCAGATATGACTCTGTCAGCGCAGCCTAATATCTGGCGCTGGATCAAACGGTTGGAACACTTGCCAGTTATCTCTGTATCCTCTGATTTAGGTTACTGTTTGAACAACGAAGGGTCGTGACCCTTGGTCGCTCCGGAGCTTCTCTTTCGGAGGCTGATTTTAAGTTACCAGACCCCCAATATTGTTTATTTTCCTTGCCTTTAAAAGAGCGTGGAAATCCTCATTTGAACCCCACACTATTGCGTTCGGAGGAGAGTAACAGAGACTCCCCTGGGGCTCTGGTGAAAACACCCACCTCCTTGCTCACTTCCGGTGGCCAACGGTTCTTCTTCTCCGCTTCCACCTACCAGAAATCAGGTATTTCTCTTTCTCTCTCTTTGCATTTTTACCTTCCATGTTAAGGTTCAGTATGGCTGCTCATCCATAGGGGTGAAAGTCCTCATGAGTTTGGCTCTCTACAGTTGATGGGATCCCCACGATTCCTTCTCTTCCATTTCTCGAATCCCCACCACAGTTGAGAGTCCATTCACGTGGCTGGTGGACTCGATCACTGCAATGGCCATCGTCTAGCCCCAATCTTGCTCGAGTAGCCCGATGGGGACCTTGTTTGTGGGTTGCATTATGGTACTCCCCCATCTTTCTTTGGACCATAGTTTGTTTGGCTTAGGTATTCAATATTGAGGAAACCTTACGACCCATTAGGTCCTACCTTGTATCCACATGGGGGTGCCCTTTAGAGTTGGTTGGGTAGCCGATTTGGGTCATTCCCTTTGTACAGATCCCTATAGATTCCAAGTTGGTGATTGGCACACCCCAAGGCTGTACTGGCCATGCACATAGACTAGGTCCAGATGTGTGTAGATGCCCTGAACTTACTAGTCTCACACCATGCCCTTAAAATTTCATTCACCCCATAGGTTCCCTGCACCTATTTGGCCTTCCCTATGGTCACACTTGGTCCTAGTCAGTTGAGTCTATATAGCTTGGTCACGTGACCATCAACTGTAAGACCCGTATCAAACTAACCCGGTCTTACCACCTTGAACCAGGTCTACCAATCATGGTCGAACCAAACGGATCAAGTGCGTGAAGGAGATCACGATCCCATGTATTAAACTGACCCAAAAATACTAAAATTAGGGGGAGGGTCGCATACCCAGCAAGGGAGGGTCGGACCCCTCCAGTATAAAAGTCAGACCCCCAGTTTTATACCGGGGGTCAGACAGTTTAAGGACCAGGGGTCGACGGGATCTCCGACCCCCCTATCGACCCCCGGTAATCGGTAAAAACAGCACGAACCGAAAATTAGGAAACTTTCCTAATTTCAATGGGATTCCTTCGTAATCTCAATGTGACTTATTTTGGGAGTTTCTACTCTATAAATAGGACGTCCCTAAGCCTCTTTCACTCCTTTTAGAACCCTAATTGGATTGAGAGAAAGAGAAGAGAAGGAGAAGAGAAAGATAAGAGAAGGAAAGTGGAGAAAAAGATCAAGGAGAAGGTTTCAGAGAAACAAGCCTAATTCTCAGGTATAGATACTATCTCCATGAAATTCTACAGACCTTAGAATAGCTAGAGAAGAGGGAATGATCTAGGAGAAATCCAAATCATCCACCCATGGTTAGATTTTCATGAAAAACCATGGGGAAAATTATGAAAGCTATATAGGTGAATGAACTACGGTTCTAGGCCATAGAACATGTGTGGAATGGACTGTAGAAGCAAGCCATAGGACCCCAAACACGAAGAATGGACTGTAGGATGAAAAATTGACAAAACCCACAGGGGGTCACACGGGGGGTCGATGGCCAATCGACCCTACGAGACCTTGATCATCAACCCCCAGTGTTCGGGAAGTCCAGAATAGGGGTGGTCGCACCCAGGGTCTATCAAACCTCCGACCCTAGCATCGACCCCCAGTTAGCAACATGCTTTTTAAAGTCCAAATTAATTCTAATTAAATTCTATCGGCTTGGTTAGGTTTTCTAGTGATATAATATCGATATATAGTTGATTCTTAAAGCTTGAAAGATGACCTACGATCAAGTAAAGATGAGGGAACAAGACCTAAACTAATCGGTTAATAATAAACTGTTTTATTTCGAGTCCAATGCCATGATTGATTCTATGCGTGTATGCTTATTATGTGCATTCAACATGTCATTCAATATATCTATTATTACCGTTCATGCATATTTAATTATTGTTTATAACATGATGATGATGATGATGATGATAGGAATATGCATGTGGATGTATGTGTATGGTTGGTGTGCTTGATGCGAGCAAGTATCAGGGGAAAGACGTGACACTGTGGTTCATCCTGGTCACCAGACTCTAGTTCTATCTCTAACTCAAGTCTTGTCCACTAAACATCGTCGTATCGCCATTACCTTAGTGAAACTAATACGTCGTAGGGTATCACGGGGGACGTGACACTGTGGTTCATCCTGGTCACCAGACCCTAGCTCTATCTCTATGGGCATATTGAGGGATGCTGGGGTGAGGCCTTGGATACACTGTTTGGCATTAAGATTGGTTAGCTGCGAGCCCGATTTGCAAGCTCTCGCCAGCAGGGGCTTACGTGTTGGTATGACACTGTACATCAATAAGCGTTAACCTTTGTTGTACAATGTTCATGGTGGGGCATGTGGGACGACAATAAGCATGACCTTTGGGCGGCTTCACACACTCGTGTATAGAGGAGGGATCAATAAGCGTGACCTTTGACCTCCAACCCTTTCTATAGCACATTGCAAACTTATTTACCAGACCAAAGATATGAATTGAATGCATGCATATGTTTGTTGCATTGTTTTGTTTGCTCACTGAGCCATGATGTGTGCGCACCCTCTCGACGTCGAATATTTTTAGTTGATGCAGGTACCACAGTTGCAGATTATATAAATGACTCGGTGTATGCGCGCGTTGCTGCAATTGAGGCTGAAGACTTAGAGGATACGCATGACCCCTCATGCGAGTGCAACTCATGCGTGTTCTATTAGGATTTTATTTGAATTTATAAAAGATATAATTGATATTTTATTTAGTTATGTCTCAGTTGATACAACAATAATTTGATATTTTAATTATGATTATTACATTTAGAATGCTCAGTTCATTTACTATAAGACTTCCGCTATTGTGTATTTATTCTGATTATGGTTGTGGATGTGCGTGGTTTTATTTTTAATGGATACCTCCTATTAGAGATCCTGGTTGAACCGTTGGTTTATAGCGGGTCATCACACCGTTCTGAATGGTGCAGAATTTGAGGTGTGACAACTTGGTATCAGAGCATCTTAGGCTTTATCTGTGAAACCATGTACTTCCACAAAAGGGTGTGAACTGAGATAGGATGAAAATTTAAAAGATGTAATAATAACACACCATAAGCACTTGTGTTGTTTGAGACTAAACTGAAAGATAATAATGCATCTATTAAATGAGAAACAAATTTATATACAACCAAAAGGAAGAACAAACGTTTATATATATATATATATATATATGATCAAACAGAGTACAGTCCACAGTCCGGACAGTTACTCTGAAGTACAAAAAGAAAAATAAAAGGAGTACATCAAGAAGCTGGAGGTGCTGGGGGAGGTGGTGCCTCCCGGTCTCTATCATAGTCCTCAGCGTAGACCCTGGTCAACCAGGCTATCTGAGTCTGGCTCGTCTGGAGACTAGCTGTGAGATTAGCCACCCGCTGGTCAGTCATACGCTGAGCCTCTATAAGCTCTCCCATCCTCAGGTCAGACATACGCTGAGCCTCTCGTATCTCGTGTAATATCCTCATCATGTCATCAGATGGAATATACGAAGGACCAGCCGCGTGCGAAGGATCAGCTGAAGAAGACGGACCAGCTCCAGTAGCATGAGTAGGTGATGGAGGGGGTATGGCATCTACATCCATGTACAGCCGATCGCCATCATCCCCAGGAACCCCTACTCCAGCGGCTGCTGCTGCAGCCTCAGCATCAGCTATCTCCACTCGAGTGCGAGGACGCACCATCGCGTTCCTCTCCTCATCACTGACTTGGGCATCCCGCATGCCCATCTTGCAAATAGCCTCCCAATCCAGAGGCGATGAGAAGGATTTCTCCTGAATCTTCTCATCCACTAGGTAAACCCCCAGGCGGGTAAGCAAGGTAGTGATCATGCGTCCGTAAGGAAGGTTGCCAGTGTGACTAGGAAACGTAGCACTGATCATGGTACGCATAATGATGTATGGAAGGCAGACGGGCTGCCTAGTGCATATACAGTATAAGAGATACTGGGTCAGCTGGGAGATCCTCTCATAATGACCACTCTGCGGTATCAGATTATGCTGAATGATCTTGCAGTATACCCGTGGATCTGAACGCAGATAACACGCTCTCATCTGCCTGCGATCAGGTCGGATGAGCTGACTATCGATCTCAACCCTCATCTATAGAGAGAAGAACTGGGGCTCTCCAGGAGCACAGAACACCATGGGGCCAGCATAGGAAATGCCCAGTACGTCGGTCAGCTGTCGATAATCAAATGAGATGTCAACTCCCTTGACGTAGCTCGTGATGCGCAGCTCATCACCCCTCTCCACATCATTTTAATCTCCCACCACCTGGAGATTACAATAGAACTGGCGTACCAAATCAGGACGGGTACACGCGTCATAAGTGATGACAGGGAGCCATCCCATATCACCAAATGCTCTCTCCACATTGAACAAGGCTAACTCAGCCAAGTTCACTTTGCGGCCTCCCTCTACCTTCTTGCGAGCGTAGTGGGGATAATGTGTCTCGGCTTTGTCGGAACGGAAGAGAAGACGGTCGCGAACTCTGGGTACCTTGGTACGAGCCATAGTATCTGCAAATAAGAAAGAAAAACAAATAATGGGTTAGTAGAGAGGGAAAACCCGAGATTTTGACGTAATAACGATGTAAAGTGGACAAAAACCTCACTTTTCACCCATACACGTGGACATGAGGACTTACATAGATCCTAAACTTACTTGTGAGATTCAAACAGTCGGAAATTGCAACTAATTAGATTGAATTGCAAGAAATTTCAAGAAATTCAAAATTTCGACAAAATTAGGGCAAAAAGTGAAAATTTCGAGTTTCTCGATAACCAACCGATGAAACTCAAATATTTTTGAGGGCTTTCGTTCCTCGAGTCACCAATAACAAAAGCCCCTAATAAAAATCGATTTTTTACGGTTGGAAAAAGTTTAATTTGAAAAATACAAGATAAATGAGTAAAAACCTAGGTTAAGAAACCTAAAAACATGAAAAGGTAGAAGAAATACCTGTAGCGGAGGTGTATACGACGAAACGAGGAGTGCAAACCACCAACGGGTCGGAATGGGCACTGTAGCAACTCAGAGGGACGAGTTGAGTCGAAGCGGAGAAGAAAGAATGAGAAATGAACTTTGAATCAGACTTAAAAATCAGATTTTTTTGTCCGGGGGTCGAAAAATTCGATTAAAACAATCGACCCCTGCATCGACCCTCGGCTCTCGGGAACCTGACAAAGAACCAGGGGTCACACCCTGGGTCGGACATCCTCCGACCCCCCAATCGAGCCCTGGCTCTCGGGAAGAATGGGTGATTTCCCAGGGTCGGATACTGAGGGTCGGATACCCATCGACCCCCACCATCGACCCTGCATTGAAAACATAGTATTTTCGACAGAATGATCTGAAAAATTAGAAATTTGCATTTGTTAGTGGATTTAAAATATGAGAATGAAGTAATTAATGATTGTGTCTCGTGTTCAATGATTTCAGGCAATCCTACTAGCAAATTTATTTATGGCGGGACGCAGAGCAACCAGACAGAGCCGTAACTCTATCCCACCACCACCTGTGGGGGAAGGTAACCAGACACACCCGGAACCACAAGGGGGCAGGAACACGGCACCATCCGTCATAAATGGGCAGACAAATCCTACCAATCTGCCAGCTCCACCTACAGACTTGGCCACAGTCGTAATGAACCTGGCCCAACAGCTGCAACAGATGCAACAGGCACAAGCTACTATCCAAGCTGCCATAGGCATAACTCTTCCAGCTGCACAAACACCTCCAATGCTAGCTAGACAGGCAAGCACAGCACCAGGGGGAAGTAACACAGTACCCCACGCACCTCAGACTCCTCTCAGGCAGGCTCAAATATCGAATCCTGAAATAGCTCAAGGTGGATATCAATACCAACCACCTATATATGAAGCGTATGTCCCGCAGCCTCTAGACCACTCCAGACTGGTGGAGCGTTTTCTGAAATTAAAGCCCAGAGAATTTAATGGCAAACCAGCAGATCCTTTATGGCCGGCACACTGGGTCGACAAAATGGAAAGAAACTTTATGATGATGACATTAAATGAAGAAGAGAACGTGTTGTGTGCCACCTTTATGCTGAAAGGAGATGCACACCATTGGTGGAGGTCTACCAGAGCTTATTTACTTACAAAGCACGCCCAATTGACATGAGATATTTATAAGGAGTCGTTCTTTGAGAAGTACTTTCCAAGAAGTTTCAGAGATTCTATGGAAAGAGAGTTCCTGAGTTTATATCAGGGATAGATGACCGTGGATGCTTATCAATAGCGTTATGAAGAGCTGTTCTTCTTTGCACCCACTAGTATGCAAGAGGAAACCACAAAGACCCGAAGGTTCGTCATGGGACTTAGGGGAAGCATCCGTGAGCACGTTCTGGGACATGAAAAGAAAATCTATAATGAAGTGGCACAAATTGCTCGAGTTATAGAATCGAGCCAGAAGGAGAGTTATTTCATGCAAAACAGAGGTATAAAAAGGCCAGCTGGAAATTCTTATAACGGAGGGAATAACAAAACATTCAAACCCTTCAGTGCTCAAGGCTTTACCACGGCAGCCAAGACTATCCCCGTAGTTCAACAGCAACAAAAGCGAATTACTGAAGGGATAAAATGTTTTAACTGCCAACAAGTGGGACATATAGCAAGGGAATGACCTAAGCCCAAGAATCAGCTACATCAAGGACGAGTTTACGCGGTTACATCCGAGGAGGCTGCCGCATCGCCTGATGTGGTTACAGGTATGACTTACATTTTGTTAGTTGTATTACATTGTATGAGCATGTAGACTAAACCAAAACAAATCACAGGTATCGTACCTATTAATGACATTTCCGCCAGAGTACTCTTTGATTCAGAAGCTACTCATTCCTTTATATCTGTGACGTTTGGAAAGAAGTTAAATCTACCCTTTAAATCCTTAGACTACAGACTACTTGTACGATCACCTATGGGATTAGAAGTGGAGTTAGAAAAAGGTTATGGACCATGTCCAGTTCTTATTGATGAAAAGACCTTGGATGCGACCTTGATCCAACTTGAGATGGCAGACTTTGACGTCATCTTGGGAATGGACTGGTTAGTTCGGCATTCTGCAAACCTATTGTGTGTCGAAAAGAACCTGACATTTAAAGACAAGGAAGGAGCAGAGTTCAGTTTTTCGGGAACCAAACTTTCCCGTAAACGAAAGCTCATACTCTCGGCGCTAAAGGCTAAGAAGTGCCTTGAGAAAGGGGCAGTCAGGTATTTAGTATCTGTGGTCGACCTTACCAAGGAAGCACCACGAATGGAAGATATTGATGTCGTGCGGGACTATCCAGACGTATTTTCTGAAGAATTACCAGGATTACCACCCGACCGAGCTACAGAGTTTGTTATAGATCTTATACCTGGAGCCGCACTAGTATCGAAAGAACCCTATCGAATGGCTCCTACTGAACCGAAGGAATTGAAAGTACAACTACAGGAACTGTTGGACAAGGGTTACATTCGCCCTAGCATATCACCATGGGGAGCGCCGGTTTTATTCGTGAAGAAAAAGGATGGTAGCGTTCGCTTGTGTATAGACTACCGAGAAGTGAATAAACTGACAATCAAGAATCGGTATCCATTGCCTCGGATCGATGACCTGTTTGATCAGTTGCCAGGTGCCAAAGTGTTCTCAAAGATTGATCTTCGGTCAGGTTACCATCAGTTGAAGATTAAGGATGGTGATATCCCCAAGACAGCATTCAGGACCAGATATGGACATTATGAATTTTCGGTCATGTCTTTTGGATTGACAAACGCACCAACAACCTTTATGGAACTTATGAACCGGGTTTTCCACGACATGTTGGATACGTCGGTTATTGTATTCATTGATGATATATTAGTTTACTCTAAGGACGAGGAAACTCATGCCAAGAATCTAAACGCCGCTCTGTAGCCACTACGAAGGGAAAAGCTCTACGTCAAATTTACAAAGTTTGAGTTTTGGCTAAAGGAAGTCGCATTTTTAGGCCATGTAGTATCCGTTGAAGGAATTAAAGTGGATCCCAGCAAGATTGAGGCTATTGTAAAGTGGGAAGCATCGAAGAGCGTTGTGGAAATTAGAAGTTTTCTGGGTCTAGCTGGGTATTATCGACGATTTGTGGAAGACTATTCCCGAATTGCCGTACCTCTTACAGTTTGACTAAGAAGGGCGAGAAGTTTGTCTGGACGGATAAATGCGAGAAGAGTTTCTAAACCTTGAAAGCTAGATTGATATCAGCTCTAATCTTGACCATCCTGATTCCAGGACAACCATTTATCTTGTACACTGATGCGTCAGGACTGGGATTAGGATGTGTACTTATGCAAGGAGAACAAGTAATTGCATATGCCTCAAGACAACTGAAGACACATGAAAAGAACTATCCCACTCATGATTTGGAACTAGAAGCAGTAGTACATGCTGTCAAAATATGGAGACATTATCTGTACGGGGAGAAGTTTCAGATTAAATCAGACCATAAAAGTCTTACTTACCTATTTAATCAGAAGGAGCTGAATATGAGACAAAGAAGATGGTTGAAACTATTGAAAGACTATGATTGTGATATCCAGTATCATCCGGGAAAAGCTAATGTAGTAGCTGACGCGTTGAGTAGAAAGGCAATGATAAAATCTCAGGGTGAGGTTAGCACAACTGCCGCAATGTGTACTACCAGAAAGGTATTCAAGCACGGTAATGAGCAGTTTGTGATAGATGCACCATATGGATCAGCCAACCAAAGGTTTATTCATCGGTTTTCAAATATGTTTGCCACATTGAAAATTATACCGGATATAGTTGATGAAGTGAAGACAGCTATCAAATCAGACCCTTACCTAAGAACGGTACAAGAAGACATCGAAAAAGGTAGAACTAACCCTGAGTTCACCTTGGACGAAGAAAAGGTACTGAAGTACAAAGGAAGAATATGTGTACCCGAAACAGAAAGCTTGGACATTAGACACCGATTGATGATAGAGGCCCATACCACGATCTATTCTATACATCCTAGAAGTACAAAAATGTATCCTGATCTAAAGAAACTATATTGGTGGAGAGGAATGACAGCAGATGTAGCTAAGTTCGTGTCTCAATGCCTAAATTATCAGAAGTTAAAGGCTGAACGACAAAGACCGGCAGGATTGTTATAGCCGTTACCGGAACCAGCATGGAAATGGGACTGCATCACTATGGACTTCGTCACGAGATTACCACTGACTCCTCGAGTAGTTGACGCAGTTTGGGTGATTGTAGATTGCCTGACTAAAACAACTCGCTTTATACCTATACGATCCCAATATACACTAGAGAGGTTAGCTAAGCTGTATGTGGATAACATTATGCGATTACACGACGTACCTGAAAGTATTCTGTCCGATAGAGATTCACGATTTACTTCAAAGTTTTGGGAAGGATTGCAAAAGGTTATGGGTACAACATTGAAGTTTAGAACTGCATTCCACCTACAGACAGATGGACAGTCGGAGCGTACAATTCAGATTTTAGAAGATATGCTTCGAGCATGTGTAATTGACTTCAAAGGATCATGGGATGAAAAATTACCACTGATTGAGTTCGCTTATAATAATAACTATCAGACTACTATACAGATGACACCCTATGAAGCACTGTATGGCAGAAAGTGTCGAACTCCGTTGTTTTGGAATGAAGTTGGGGAACATAGTATTGTTGGACTGGAATTTGTTGAAGAGACTTGTCGAGTGGTCGACATTATCAAAGAAAGAGTGAGAACAACTCAGAATCGTCAGAAGCAATATGCCGATACCCGACGTTGAGACCTTGAGTTCGTCGTGGGTGATAAAGTATTCTTAAAAGTATCGCTTATGCGAGGATTGAAACGGTTCGGACAGAAAGGGAAACTAAGTCCAAGATATATCGGACCATTTGAGATTCTAGCTAAGCGTGGAAAAGTGGCTTACCAGTTAGCCCTATTACCATCTATGTCAAGTGTGCATGATGTATTTCATATTTCCTTATTGAAGAAGTATGTCAAAGATCCTACGCATGTTCTGACAGTAGATCTGCCTGATTTGACTGATGATTTGACATTTGAAGTAACACCAACTGAAATCACCAGCCGAAAGGTTCAATGACTACGCAACCGAGATATTTATTATGTTAAGGTCACTTGGAGAAGTAGAGACATGGAAGAAATTATATGGGAAGAAGAGAATGCTATGCGAAAGCAATACCCTCATTTATTCAACTCAGAAGGTATGAACAATTTCGGGGATGAAATTTTTATAAGTAGGGGGGAGTTGTAAGACCCGTATCAAACTAACCCGGTCTTACCACCTTGAACCAGGTCTACTCATCATGGTCGAAGCAAACGGATCAAGTGCGTGAAGGAGATCACGATCCCAGGTATTAAACTGACCCAAAAACACTAAAATTAGGGGAGGGTCGCATACCAGTAAGGGAGGGTCGGACCCCCCCAGTATAAAAGTCAGACCCCCAGTTTTATACCGTGGGTCGGACAGTTTAAGGACCAGGGGTCGACGGGATCTCCGACCCCCCTATCGACCCCCGATAATCGATAAAAACAGCACGAAACAAAAATTAAGAAACTTTCCTAATTTCAATGGGATTTCCTAATTTCAATGGGATTCCTTCGTAATCTCAATGAGACTTATTTTGGGAGTTTCTACTCTATAAATAGGACGTCCCTAAGCCTCTTTCACTCCTTTTAGAACCCTAATTGGATTGAGAGAAAGAGAAGAGAAGGAGAAGAGAAAGAGAAGAGAAGGAAAGTGGAGAAGAAGATCAAGGAGAAGACTTCAGAGAAACAAGCCTAATTCTCAGATATGGGTACTATATCCATGAAATTCTACAGACCTTAAGATAGCTAGAGAAGAGGGAATGATCTAGGAGAAACCCAAATCATCCACCCATGGTTAGATTTTCATGAAAAACCGTGGGGAAAATTATGAAAGCTATATAGGTGAATGAACTACGGTTCTTGTAAGACCCGTACGCCACGAACCCGGTCTAACCTTACATTTTGTGTCGTGACCCGTCTACATATCATGGTCGAGCCAAGTGGACCAAGTGTGTGAAGAAAACCAAGACCCAATATGAAAATTTACTCAAAAATAGTCAAAATGAGGGTAGGGTCGTAGGTTTTAACAGGCAAGTCTGACCCCCCCATCGACCCCCACCATCGACCCGTGACCAGGGGTCGCAGGGGTCTATGAATTTTCCAACCCCCCTATCGACCCCCGGTAATCGGGAAAAACAACACGAACCGAAAATTAAGAAACTTTCCTAATTTCAATTGGAACCTTTCCTAAACTCAATGAGACTTATTTTGGGAGGTTTTACTCTATAAATAAGACATCCCTAAGCCTCTTTCACTCCTTTTACAACCCTAATTAGATTGAGAGAAAGAGAAGAGAAGGAAGAGAAGGAGAAGAGAAAGAGAATTGAAGAAGAAGACCAAGGAGGGAAATTCAGAGGAAACTCTGAATCTCAGCAAACCTAAGGTATGAATACATTCCCCATGATTTATTTAAGACCTTAGAATGGTTTATGAAGAGGGTATGACTTAGAAGAAACCCAAATCACCCATCCATGGTTAGGTTTCAATGGAAACCATGGAGGAGATCATTGAAACCATGTAGGTGAATAAAGAATAGTTCTAAACCATAGAACATGTATGGAATAGACTATAGAAGCAAGCCATAGGACCCAAATATGAATGAATGGACGAAATTTGATAGTTTCGACTCAAACCATGGGGGTTGCACCTAGGGTCGATGGAACATCCGAACCTAGCATCGACCCCCAGCATTCGGGAAGTTCAGGAAAGGAGGGGTAGCACCTAGGGTCGATGGAACCTCCGACCCTAGGCATCGACCCCCAGTTAACAACAAGCTGTAAAAATTAGAATAAATTCTAATTAAATTCTATCGACTTTGTTAGGTCTTCTAGCAATATAATATTGATATAAAAGTGATTCTTAAGGCTTGAAAGAGGATCTACAAACAAGCAAAGGTGAGGAAACAGGACTCTAAACTAATTGATTAATAACAAATTATTTTTATTTCTTGAGTCCAATGCCATATTGATTCTATGCGTGTATGCTTGTATGTGCATTCAACATGTCATCCAATATTTTTATTATTTGTTCATGCATATTTATTTTATTGTTTATAACATGATGGTGATGATGATGATAGGAATAGACATGTGAATGTATTTGTGTGGTTGGTGTACTTGATGCGAGCGAGTATCAGAGGAGGTGTGATGGGGACGTCAATAAACGTTAACCTTTGGCGGGTCTCAGCACTTTAGCTCTATCTCTAACTCAAGTCTTGTGCATTAGCATCGTCGTATCGCCATTACCTTAGCAGAACTATTACGTCGTAGAGTATCAGGGGAGGTGGTCTCGGTCCTTGTAGTTTCTAACTCTACCGGGGGGGCTTAGCTCTATCTTTATGGACGTTCTGAGGGATGCTGGGTTGAGGCCTTGGATACACTATTCGGCATTAGGATTGGTTAGTTGCGATCCCAGTTTGTAAGCCCTCTCCAGCAGGGGCTTACGTGTTGGTATGACACTGTACAGTAATAAACGTTAACCTTTGTTGTACAATGTTATAGTAGGGTGGATGGGGATGACAATAAACGTTTATCTTTGGGCGGACTTCCACACCCTGTGTATAGAGGCAGGGTCAATAAACGTTAACCTTTGACCACCTAAACCTTTCTATTGCGCATTGCAAATTTTAAATCATACCAAAGATATGAATTGATTGCATGCATATGTATTGTTGCATTGTTTTGTTTTACTCACTGAGCTCAAGTTGGAGAGCTGACCCTCGTACGCGCAATTCTTTTTAGTTTCTGATGTTGTAGGTACTATGATTGAAGATTTGGTCTACACGCCAACATATGAATGGGTGGAGGTTATGAATGAGCAAGCTGTGGAGAACGAACATGGTTCGTTAAGAGAGCGTTTCAACGGTGGATACGTTTAGTGTTTAGTTTTCGTATTTGGATATTGTAATATGTATTAAATTATGTTTTGGTTACTTGAAAATAAATAGAATATTAATTATTTATCATGATTAGACCTCAGTTCATTATCTGTAAGACTTCCGCTGTTTATTTTATTACCTCTGATTAATGTGGAATGTGTCTTGGTTTATCATATGTGGGATAGCCTATTGTGAGATCCTGGTTGAACCATTGGTTTATTGACGGTTCATCACACCATTCCGAATGGTGCGGAATTGGGGTGTGACAACTTGGTATCAGAGCTCTCGTAGGCCTTACCCATTAAACCTGAATACTTCCACTAGAGTCTATGAACTGAGTTAGGATAAATTAAAAGCTTTAATACAAACACACAATAAGCACCTGTGTTGGTTGAGATAGAACCTAAACAAGACAATAATGTACATATAAAAGGTGGAACCATATTTATACAGTCAAACAGAAAGAGAAGACAAAAAATTATCCTAATACACAAATAGTATATGGTATTATCTATAGTTGGGTAGTTGCCTAAGTATACAATGGATGTAGTACAGTAGCAAGAAAGAAGCATCTGTACAACAAAGAGATTGGAATACTGAGTTGGTACTTCACAAGATGTGAAACTCGATATAGGACAGAGGAAGAAGGAAAATGGCTAGTAATGCCAAAACCCCTGTAGAGATAAAGAAAAAGATCTCTGGCTAAATCTAACAGAGATAAGAGAATAATGACCATACACTAAGAATAAAAGAAGATAAAGCTATACTCTTGGGTGACGTGGAGACTCTAAGTGAGATCCACCACAAGCTGATCCGTTACCTGCTGAGCATTAAGAAGATGTCGGAACTTGACCCCCACCACTATCTGGGATGAGAATGGGTAATGAAAACTCATCTGAGCAGATGTTAGATAATGATAATTAGATTATAGCGAATCAAAGGAGGTGAACAACTAGGCCACTCCAGCCAATCACCTGGACTACCCTAGTTGCTGATGTTACATCAACACCTCCGGGTCAAACCAAGTACGGTGCCAATTGGTAGCATCACTGTACCCCAACACATGTTAGCTATAACACAGTGCCTACCATACAGCAAGTCCCAGTAATGCACACCCCAGTGCAGAAGTTTGGTGCACAACAAGCAGGATATCAAGGTGGTTAACCTTATCAGCCACCGATGTATGGGATAGTTGCAATGATCTGACCAAGGATTGAGGAATATTTTCTGAAGACGAAGCCTTAAACGTTTTCAGTAGAGGATCAAATCTAATTGTGGCCATATAACTGGATATGTTTATATAGGATGCAGTGCATTATTGATTTACTCTTATGATTATAGAGGATGCACATACCAGATTTTAATTTCTCGTGTCTTGACAGGATACCTTCTTGATTTAACCTGTCAATTGGAAGAGTTATAGATATTGTTTCTTTAGTATTAGTCCTGATTATACTAATCTGCACCACTCTCATGATCGACAACATGGACAGAGATACGAACTGAATGAACAAGTTAAATGTTTAATCATGTTGAGCGTACATCTTCTGATGTATACCTGATTTATTGATGTACAAAATCTTTCTCCAGATTTATACTTGATTTAATGATGTATGAAAGCTTCTCCAGATCTACTCTTGTAGTGCCTTGACCAATGACATTATATATTCGATAGAACATATAACCATGAGGTTAAGGGCTGTAAAACCTCTATTTCCATGTATTTGGACCACCGTGTAACTTAACGACCTTTTAATACCGGTTGGATTACCACAGATTTACTCCGATCTTTAAACTTAAGTTCACTAGATAAAGCAAGTGTTCGTCATTATACTAAATTGAAAGAAGAAAATTAATTGTTTTTGGATAAACATGCTGATTCATTCATCCCCTGACCTTTGTTGATAAAGATGTTTAGTGAATAAGGAATTATTGGAAGAAAGATGATTGGATTCAGATTAAATGCTATGGCCAATGAACCTCAGATGAAGTAATGGAGAATCTATTTTGAGATTTCTAAATGGATGGATATGAGTCATGTCTATAAAAGAGTGCATGAGCAAAAGTGAGAACTATCAAGAATAACCAGTAAAGAATAGATAGCACTTAAAGTAGAGTTAAAGACGACTATATCGGTATGGATCTTGGACAAAGCAGAAGATTCCTAAAAGCAAATCTAAGGGTGGATACAAGGATAAAGTAAAAAATCATGGCATTAATAGTACTCAGTTTAATACAATGATAATTGAGTTATGTCCAATGTTGAGTGATATGATTAAGAAAAGACCAAAAGAGTTTGGATGAATTAATGAATTTATAAGCATATACCCTAATGCTTATAGATAAACTTGGGATATGAAGTAACAATCACAAGATATTTTTCAAGGTATATGAAAGAGAGATCAGGGTAGAATAGCAAGGATAAAAGAAATATAAGCTAATGAGTTGCCATCTCAAGTTAAATTAGGTT